>JACXIX010000057.1:2443604-2460057 GCA_014737535.1 Bombus cullumanus
TACTTGTATCACTCATACGCGTGAGAAACATGCTTCAATGTGAAAATTATTTTGCTTAAAAAGTATGACTTAATGAAAAATTACACATGAGAACAAAATATCTAATTTTTAGATAAAAATCTGGCTTCTAGTGACATTTTATAATATATAATTAGATACTGAGAAAAATTGTAATGTTTACAATGCAAGTGTCAAGTGGAATGTGAGTGTTGCATAAATACCTTAGTAGTATGAATTCCTTTCATATAATCTTAATTCATTCTAGTCTTTGTTTGGTTTTCTTCGTCGTGGTCCATCATCACCTATTGCTGGATTATCCTGAAAGCAAATTAAAAATTAAAATAAATTTCAAAAATTCATTTTCATCATTACATAGAAACATAACATAACATGGAAGAAATTTTTACTAACATTATCTTCACTTTCTATTATTTCTTCATTTTCGTTTAACTTTTCAGTTTCTTCCTCTGCTTCGGTATTAGGTAGCTGATTCTCTGTTTCTTCTTGCTTCTGTGCTGTTTGTTCATTTGTTTCTAAAGTTTGTTTATCTTCATCTTTTACATCATATTTATCCTAAAAGAAAATTTATAAATTTCTTACTTTACGAAGATAGAGAATCTTTTACAAAAATAGGGAAAATTACTTCCAAATATTTTTAAAATACCAAGATTTAATATTAGCAAACTATCGTAATTAGCGCAATACTATCGTTACAAAGTGCGTAATGTAACTATAAAATTAAAACTACTGTATATGTTTTATATAGTTACTATATTAGAAAAGAATAGTTTATAAGGGTTGATTATTCTTTTATACCTGAGAAGCTAAGCAGCAGAAATACATTATTAGCAATATGGAGAAGCCAGGAAGTATTATACATGTAGTGTATATCCAGCGATATTTCACAGCAAATACGCCAATCTGATGCCATACACTATACTGTATAAAATAATCATAAAATTACAAGTCATACAATTTATACTGAATTTACTTAAAAACTAATAATTAATTAATAAACTTTTAAATATTTATATCTCTCCTTTAAGTTTTTCACATTACTATTTTGTATAATTTATAGCTGAGAAATGTGTACAATTTTTATACTATATGTAAACGATCTATGTGGATACATTATTACTAAAAGTCTAGTCATCATATTGTTATACTTTGGTACCAATATTACAGATATGAGAGCGATTTGCACATTTGAAATTACAAAGTATACCTCACGAACTCGTTTCAGAAGATACCAAATGTATAATACAACTGGTACTGCACAGTATATAAAATACAACACCCACCAGCCTGGTTTATAATTTGTTACTTTTAATATTCGACCCCATAAAGTTACCTGCATAGTACAGCATATATTGATTGTATTGATTATATTGCACATCTCATTAAACTTATACCTCTTTTAAAAAATAAATTAATTCATAAATTTAATTCAAGTAAATGTTGGATTGCTATTTTTCTTTGGATAGAAAAGAAGAATTGCTTACACTCTCCTGCTTGATTCTAGCCCGACGTACTTCGAATGTATCTTCCGCCCATTTTCTTGCTACTTCTTCATCATCAGCAACAAGAATATTATCGAAGAGAATGTCCGTGGACATCGACCAAAGTTCAAAGCCCACAGCAAACTAGAATCCAAATATGAAACATATTCTGTAAATGTATACAAAATTTCTTAAAATATTATAATATATAGAAACATACAATAGGCATCATCCGAAATGGATGTTGGTCATTGAAGTAATTAGGATTATGAATTAGTTTTGGCTTCCATTTGCCTTTATAATTAGGATTGTTAATCAAGGGTGGTGACCATTTGCCCTTGTATCGAGGATTCTTTTTCATCTTTTGCTTATATGCTCCACATCCTGGTGCATCTGCACACTTTGGATTTGGAATTTCTGGAGGTTCCCATTCTCCATCCATTTCAATGTCCCAATCTTCAGGTTTTACAGAGTCAGGATTGGGAATCATAGGTGATTCGTCTTCGAGCCATCCTTCAGGCATGACGTCGTCTTCATCGACGATTTGTGCTGGAGCATCTTCGTCCCAATCGTCTGGTTTAACAGCTGATAGGTCAGGGATCTTTTCCTTGTCATCCCAATCTTCTGGCTGAACATCAGTAGGATCTTCTATTTCCAAAGGTGGATTGACTGGTGGAGTGAAATCATCCAGCAAAGATCCAGAATTTACTACCTTATTATCGACTTTGATTTCAAAACTATTATCTGGTCGAATGATCAAAGTATATAGGTGAGACTGCTTGTCTTTGAAAAAATTTTCCAAGCGCTCTCTAGGTTTCTTACAGTGTTTTTCTTCTATCGAACCATTGAGAGGGTTTTTGTGTCGAAAGATAAAATGCAGCTGCGTTAGAGGAAAGCAACTAGTTAATTTGGAACAGTTTTGTAAAAACAAAATTGTTTTATTTATAATTTTGTTGTTTTATTTGTTTTATTATATTATTGTTTTATATTATTAATATATGTATATATATATATACCTTGTGATTGTTTCCACATTTATCAGGACCAAACATTATAGTATAGGGAGTTTTATCATGGAATTTCTTTAAATCTTGATGCTCTGCATCCAGAGTAAGCAATTTCAAATAAGCCCCGCTACATTCTTGGCCTTCTTGAAAATTCACTTCGTATTGTACAATTAATGGATTTTCATTGAAGTAAAATGGTTTGGATAATGTAGTGGATATAGCAGCATGTCTAGCTTTACTCTTAAGGACTAGCCCCAGATCTCCCTCTTGTGCATGCTCTTTAGGTTCTTCTATGGACCAAATTCCTACAAAAATAATGTAGATTATAGTCTTATGTCATAAAAATCAAAATATATCATCAGTTTAGTAGAAAAGTAATACAGCTAGGAAACAAATTTCTTTGTTATGTTTTACACTAGCTTGGATTTTGAAGGTTTCTAGCAAAAATTGTCTTTTAATTTTAACATTTTCCTTACTACATGCATAACTATAATGTAATTTTATTAGGTAAAATAATGACACTCCCATCTTAGAGAATAGTTCATTATCAGGTTTAAATTCTGCATATATCACATATATATTTCAAAAGTGTCACAACTCAAAATAGTTTACTTCTGCATTGTAACATTAAAACTATGAAAGGGAGATTTCAAGGACTAATAACAAGAAAAAGCATGAAAACAATATTTGACTATTCTTTCCTAGAGTCTATCCTTTTTGTCAATGTTATATTTTTATTATAAATAATTTTTTGCTTCACCTGAAAAATTTTTTCGACTTATGTTAATTTTTTAAATACATGAGCAATATCTTAAAATTGATCATCTTTTAGATGGGTGTGGGCATTGATCTCTTTTGTAAACTAAAGATATATATGAGTAAAACTAGAAACGAGAGGTTATAACCATCATATTTCGCTATATCTTCATCAACAGAGTCTTTCTTGGCTTCCGACAAGACCCAAGATTTCTTGAACTTCTCCTCATTGTCGAAGGTCTCTACTAGATATGCGAATCCAGAAATTTCGGGTGTTTTATAAACCACCTTAGCCGCTGAATCCTGAACATTGCTATCACCACTCTCATTAGCTTTGATAATACTACACAGCAGACATAAATATATAATTAAATTCGCTACAAGCTTGGCCATCTCATATTCCTAGAAATGAAAAAGAATGCGAAACTTTATGAAGGAAAACATTGATCACGAGATGTAATATAAAAAAGTGAATAGAAAAGAGAAATTCCCTTACCAAATTCAGTCGACGTGCATTGATTTCTCAGTGAACAGAGCGAAAGAAAAACGTCGCTCCGTGGGTAATTTAATTAAGTAATAATAGTAATTCAATTATATAGGAGAAAAATATCTGTTTGCAGCTGTATTTTAAAAAGCGACAATACCGAAAACGAGGCGTGGAAAATAGTGTCCCGCTTAATTAAATTAATTATCAAATGATCTTGCGGTTATAGCAGCGGATTAAAATAATAAAGCTTAAAGACAATTCGACTGAGACGTATTTAAAAATATTAGGTTCGATTCAGCCTTTTATAGATCTCCTTTTTACCTGAAGAGGAAAATTGATTGACCTTTAAGGAAATTGTATTTCCATTCGTACATTCTCTGACGTGTGATATTAATGTAACATACCGATTACCGATCCCCTTGAACCTCGTACAGTAAAACCACATCACAGTGATTCCCAATACAAAATGCGGAATCCTCCAAAATGAGAAAATATTCTAATAAACGATAATTTGTATTTTGTTTTTATTTTAATAGCCTTAAAACGGAATTTATATGTAAAAGGGTTCGTTTTTTATTGAAACGATTATTAAATATTGTAGTTTTTGGTAAATTGTGTAAAGATAGGGAAAAAAATCTAACAAAACGTTTGGTTATATTTTTCTTTTTTTCGTGGCGAGGTTCTAATGAAATATCGAATGTCGCTGATTGAAAACCACTGTTGATAATCCTACTATGATAACAGAATTATAGGTACTGAATCTAACGTTGCGTAATTTACGCCAAATAATTCTTTAATCCTTCAAAGAATGATGTTATCATTTTATTATTAATAAATGATTCTAAATATTTATCCTATACGGTGTTCATGAAAATATAGTATGAAGTGCGCGAAATTTAAAAAATGTTAATCACTTTTTTTTATACTGTAAAAGAGTCTTATACATAAAGAGTTTCGATCTGAAAGATAATCATACAAGGTTAAGAATGCTCAAATAGGTAAAAGATGTATAGAATAAAAGTTTTCTATTTAGAGTCTCGTTTTTAAGAAAATAAAGTTTGGACTGGTACGGTAGATAAATTTTTTAATTTAATTTTCTATTTCTCTTTTCAATTTTTAATTTTAATTTTCTTGAAAACGAAGTATCTTATGAAAAACAAATTCTGTATTTTCGACTTGCTTTTTTTATGTGGAATCGTTATCGATTGTACCATGATTGCTGGATAGCAGATTTTGATGCATTCATAGGAAATTTAAAGTGCACAAAATGCACATAATACGTGCAAAAATGCAAAAATATATAAGATATTCAAAGTATAGTATCCTTTACAATATTTAATAAACAAAACAATTTTCTATCTTCTAAACAAGTTCCATCTTATAAAGTATATTTACAAAAATACAAATTTGCATAAATATTCACAGTCTAAAAATTACTGAAGTATCCTGTATTGTTCTCATTGTAGATTGAAAAATTGGGTCAATAAGGACATTCAAAGTTTACAACGTCTCTAATTTTCGACATAGTCGTGTGATGTCGCCCGGTTTGCTGCATCGACGAAACTTGGGGAAGTTTCTAAGTCCCGCGTTACGGGTCTATAAGTGCACTCATCGTTATATTAATTGTTTGCAGGGCTCCTGCATTGGGGTCAACTCTTCTTGGTTCGAATGATTTATTCCTCCGCTCTACATATGAAAAAATCAGAAATATTCGCGGTTTGAGGCGTCGGATAACAATTGAAATTGAAACAATCGCCGTTTCGCTATCATAAACGACTCAAAGGGAATTCGTGGATGATCGATAAAAATGTTTCTTAGTACATTCGATACGCAAGTCAAAACGTTGATCCTGTTCAAAACGAATATTTAATACGAATTCAGTTGGTAAGCATTCCGAGACCAGTGACGAAGAGAATAGTGTTGTTACAAATGTAAATAGAAAGAAGAATAGATTCAAAGCTTTTGCAGAGAGAGGGAAGGGAAACGAATTAACCGCGCGTGTGTGTGTGACTACAGAAGTAAAACTTGGAGAGGAATTTTTTTTATCTCGATAGACACGAGGAAACGAGAAAGAGAGAGAGATAGAAGGAAAATAAAAAAAGACGGAAACGAAATATGTCAGAGCTTGAAATGCTGCATGACGAAAATTCGTTCGTCGTAACGAGCGTCCTGCGTTGATTTGATTTTTTCTCTTTCTCTTTTTTCCGTTCATTAGTGTGCGCCACAAGCATTATTTTTATACACACGATAGTAGAAATCCCCGTTGGTGGTGGCCAACCGTGACTAGCAGTGTTTTGTTTCGTTGATTAAACGATCGATGCTACGATGTCTTGGCCCTCGTGTTTCACGATCTGAAAAAGGGGTTTGTGGCTTTTCTTTTTTTTTTCTTCTCGTAATTATTCGTCTCGTTCATTGGAGCGATATGTTTAGTTAAATAACATTAAACGTTAGATCTCACGGTTACCCCGGCAAGACTGTCTGTAAGAAATAAAGAAACTATCCACAAAGGAGAAGATATTCGCAGATAAACAAGAAGTGATTTACAAAGATGGCATCATCTATGGTAGCTGTTCCTTCTGGAACAGCTTCGGTTCCAGCTGGAACTGGTATCACTCAAAATGAAGATGTGGAGAATGGGAATGTGTTTACCGAACGAAACATAAACACTGTTACCAGCTGCAGCGAGACCTCCAATCCTGGTGATGCCTTGGAAGAAATAAACTGTGGCTCAGGCGAATCAGGTGATCAGGAATGTGCTATTTGCATGAGCAAACTTTGTTCTCCACGAGTGCTCTCTTGTCTTCATGTGTTTTGCGAGGCTTGCCTGGATAAGCTTCTGATGGACGAGGCAGGTGACTCTAAAGTTAGCTCTGTCCTAATCTGCCCGCTCTGTCAACAAGAAACTTCCATTAGTTCTAAGGGTGCTGCGTCACTGACATGCGATTATGTTCTAACGAATATACTTGACATGTCCGCGATTGAGAACATGGCTGTACTTTGTACCTCGTGTAAAGCCAAAGAGAGTGCGGTTGCACGTTGCTCGGACTGTGCCAACTTCTTATGTCCGAATTGTAACACCGCACACCAGTTCATGCGTTGTTTTGAAAGTCACAAGGTCATGGCCTTTGAAGATTTAAAGCAATCCAACGAAGCTATACCAATACACAAACCTATTTTTTGCGAATACCATCCTGCTGAAAATATGAAATTTTATTGCTACACGTGCCAGGTAATTAGCATGCCTCCAAATTCCTTAATTTTATGATAATTTATTGAGAATTATAGAGTCCATACATAATATGGATTATGAATAGACTTAAACCTCCTATTGTATTATTATTGTTAAGAGCATTGGTGTAAAGATCAAATATTATAAAACCCACTTTATTAATTGTTCAATTTAGGAACCTATATGCAACGACTGTTTGCTTATTGAACACAAAGCTCCAGAGCATCAGTATGAAAGACTAGTGGACGCAGAACCACGCCAGAAAGAAGAATTAATAAAATTGATGAATGAGAGTAAAGCAAGAATTGCAGACTGTGACCAAGTATCTGCACAACTAGAAAATGCACTTAGTGAACTACAAGCACAACATGATCAAGCTAAAGATCTAATTGTAGAGACATTTCAGAGTTACAAGGCTGTTTTAGAGAAATGTCGAGACAATGCCCTGGTTGAGCTTGAAAAATTACATTCAGATAGGGAATTAGAAATAATGGACACATTTCATAGGTTAGAGGAACATTCTTAACTTGGAACAGATATTATCTATATCTTTAAAACATATTTACTACACCATTGTTCACGTTTACAGCGTTGAAAAGACAGTGGAGAAGATAGAAGATGCTTGTCGTTTTACCTCCAGACTTCTTGAGCATGGTGATGCTGTAGAGATCCTCGCTCTTCGTCGTATCGTAGGAACACAGTTAATGAATTTAATAAAAAACACACCAAAGCCAAATGTTACGTTTTCTATTCAATTTCAAACTGACTACAACCAGTTTGAGAAAGCACTGAAGGTATGTTTATACTACATATGTTTAATTATATCTGAATGAACAAAAATACGTTAATGAAATATATAATTGTAGGAAGTCTTTGGTAAATTTCATACGGAAAGCACACCAGTAACAAAATCCACTCCAGAACCAATTACAACTATGTCAGGAGTTTCTGCGAACCAACAAATTGTTCATACTTCAGTGGGCTGTCCTCGTTCTATTAGTACACGGTCTCCCATTTCCCTTCCTACATCAATGCAATCCTCCTTCGAAGGTGACCCTTCATTTGTTATACCTCCAACATCCAGCCCTCAAAATATTCCACCTCCACCACCTTCTGTATCTCTTCCTCCAGGTCCTATTCATGGGCTTACTAGTATTCAAGAATACAATCTACAGCAGTTAGCTAGTCTGGCGGAAAAAGTCGAAATGGTTGGAGACACGAACGTAGTTGGGCCGAGTTCAAATCCTAGTCCAACGCCGTCTTTCACTTTAGCAGATTTATTTGCCGGCGATCTGAGTTCTACCAGCCATGCAATTAATAATTTGCAAGCTCTTGCAAAATTAGGAAACACACTTGGTAATCAAGGTATGGGGTCACTGATATGAACTATTTTGTGTCTCCTCCCTCTCTCTCTCTCTCCCTCTCTCTCTCTCCCTCTCTCTCTATCCCTCTCTCTCTCTCCCTCTCTCTCTATCCCTCTCTCTCTCTCTCTCTCTCTCTCTCAAATGTAGTGTAATCATTTACTTCATTTTGTTTATTTCCAGATCTTGGCAATCCTACTATTAATGGTGGTAGTGGTCTAGTACTAGGGAGAGGACCTTCGCCAGCCATTGTGGACACACCAAACTTAAGTCTAGCTGCTAACAGTCTTTTAAATGGAGGATTCCAATCATTATCTTCATCCACTTCCACCATACTTTCACAGGGTGCTGGTAAAATCTCTCTGGACTATTGTATATTTCAAATAAGTCAAAACGGTTTGATTACATATCGATATTTCTTGTAGATGATTTAAGAGGAGACTCCATGCATAACATGCCTGTAGTAGTGGGAAATACAGTTGGCAATGTAACTGGTTCCAGTTCTGGAAATTATACTCATCCGCGTTCGAATAACACGAAATTAACTCCTATGCAAATTAGGTGTAAATTTGGACAGTTAGGTCCCAGTAAAGGTCAATTTAGCTCACCTCACGGATTTTGTTTAAGTGCTGATGAAGATATTATTGTTGCCGACACGAATAATCACAGAATTCAAGTACTTTTTTCAATATTTGAAAATTAGTAAATTTAAATTTTCTGCTCGTATTAATATTCGAAATCTATTTTTAGATATTTGATAAGACTGGCATATTCAAATTCCAATTTGGTGTTCCTGGTAAGGAAGAGGGCCAATTATGGTACCCTAGAAAGATTGCCGTGATGAAGAACAGTGGAAAATTTGTTGTTTGTGATCGAGGGAACGAACGATCGAGGATGCAGATATTTACAAAAAGTGGTCATTTTATTAAGAAAATAGCAATTCGTTACATCGATATTGTAGCTGGCCTAGCTGTGACTAGCGAAGGCCACATTTTGGCTGTTGATAGCGTATCACCGACGGTGTTTGTAATCAGCGATACAGGGGAGCTGTTAAACTGGTTCGATTGCAGTGAATATATGAGAGAACCAAGTGATATTGCAATTAGTGGTAAATAATTCCTTTCAAATTATGCTTGGCTATATGGTATGTTTCAAGCTTTTGTAAACTATACATATAAATTTCTTTTGTTTTCAGGTAAAGAATATTTTGTTTGTGATTTTAAGGGACATTGTGTTGTGGTGTTTAACGAGGAGGGAAACTTTTTGCGTCGTATTGGCTGTGACAATGTAACAAACTTCCCAAATGGGATCGATATTAGCGATGCAGGAGATATATTAATAGGAGACTCGCATGGTAACCGTTTTCATGTGGCTGTTTTTTCAAGAGATGGTTCCTTGATTTCCGAGTTTGAATGTCCATACGTCAAGGTAAACGTCCCAAAATTAATCACACGTCCCATTAACTTTCTCTTTTCTGAACAGAGCAACCTTTAATTAATTGAGATTAATTAAAGGTTAGATTCTTTTCGTATCAAACGATCACCTGACGGAATTTCGCAGGTCTCTCGATGTTGTGGCTTGAAAATAACCTCAGAGGGGTATATCGTAACTCTGGCTAAAAATAATCACCACGTCCTCGTGTTGAACACTCTTTACATATCATGAAGCGAAGAGGCAGACCAAATAAGTATGTCGTAACTTTCTTCAGCGAGTGGAATTTTATCTTGGTGAATGTCGCTCTACTCTCAACGAAGAACAAATCGATTAATACGAAGAAACAAACGAAAGAAAGAAGAAAAATATCCAATATGCCCGTGACATTGAGTTCTTTGAGATTTGGGCCTATCCAAGCAATAGAATTACAAACGAGTGCAGCATGCAGCTTTAATAGTCTGTATAAAAGAAAAAAAAAATGGAAAAACAAGTATAAGTGCGTCCCTGTTTTATGAAAGTAACAACGTTCGAAAGAAGAAATAAAAATAAAAAAAAAAAAATTAGGTAAACGTACGTCTCCGACCAAAAAACAGTATAAATAGTAATTTAGCGAAGTTGCATTTGGTAAACTGCCAAGAAAAATTAACATGAAGAAGAAAAAGAAAGAAACACAGTTAGGCAAGGAGTAGCAGAGAGAGGAAATTGTAAGAAAGCCGAATTGGATCGCTTCGACCGGAAGTGGAGGAAGAGATGTGGAAGGAAGTTGCAGAACAGTAGCTTTCCGTCACAATCGGTCACATCATCTTCGACTTCGTCAGTATTTTAGGTATGTTTATAAATCAAATTATTCTAGTCTCTAATGAGCACTGTTTTACACACTGATTTTTCAATCCGTACTCGAAGCAACGTGTATTTTTAATCTGGTGGTATTACGAAAATGTGTGATAAAAGTGGCGACAAAGAACGAGTGGAAGGAAACGAGAAATTAATAAGACTTTTTCTTCCCTACGTTACTTCGAGATCTATTTGTAGATACACTAAGTTTCTAAGATTTCGTTAAGAATCGTTAAGTAATCTAATAAGCATGTTGAGATACGAAAAGGTTACGGTTATTAGAAGAAGTAAATAATAATACAAATTCCTGTGCTTAACGTTGCGGTGAAGACAAATGTTGCATGCTGCGACACATGGTAGTACTTCCTGCTCTTATCATATCATATCTCTATTTAAAGCAAACAAATAAAAAATGAAAAAAAAAATAAAACGAACGGAAAACACATCCAGTACTCCTCGTTACGGCAGACACGAAGCTTAAACAAGAAAAAAGAACAAAAACTGAAAAAAAAAGGAATAATACGAGCTATGTTCCTGGTGATTCTTCTCCGTGCATTTGAAAATTAGTAGTTCAGAAAGAGTAAGAAAGAAAAGAGGAATTTTATGGGGCAATGTTAAAGTAGAGAGAGAGAGAGAGAGAGAGAGAGAGAAAGCATAGAATTACAGATACGTTGAAAATCAAACATTTAATTGTCTTGCGAGACGAGGAATCGTACACGAATTACATTCGAGAAAATAAAAAATCGAAAATAATTATTCTAGACTTGCCACTGATAATAGATCCCGTTTGTGCATTGTTAAAAGAAACAGAAAAAAAATATATAATAGGCGAGGCACGTAATGGTTACAATATTTACTCAGGATGCTTTATTATGGTCCACCATATAAATACAATATATATACATATATATGCGTGTGTGAATTATTGGTTCGTGGTGCTAGAGAGTAATAATAATATATCCATACCATGTAAATGTATTTGTTACAAAAATTACAGAATCGTTCCGAGATTTAACAATGCTGTGGAATGATCATGTAATATATTATACAAGGTTCATAAGTAAAAATTATACCACTGGTATCATAGGAACAATATCTTTATCTATGTATAAAAAGATTAAAAAAGGAAAAAAAATTGAAAAAACAACGTACAGTTTGCTAAACAACTTCTATTTATGTATATATAATTAAACATGATCCGTAAGAAAAAAAAGATGAAAATCCATGTAAAACACATACATATATATAGAAATACACATATTTTTTAGGGTTGTTTACATGATCAGCCTTAAGATTTAATTGAAACTATAAAACAAAAATATAAATGCAATGTATATACAACATATATATATATATACATATACATATATATGTATATATACGGATATATCTGGCAGATCGCTATATATTGTATTATAATTACCTACAATAACGATTGAATGTGAATAACTATCTTGCCATACCAAATGTTAGAAAGCACATCCATATATATATATATATTTCTACTTGGATAGCTTTGACAAATTTGTTTTTCGCATACAAATTGGCTATGCTAAATAGAATTGGTTTTAAAGGGATGAATGGCTAGTTAGTGAGGAAAATGGGAGGATATGTCTAAGACCTCAAGGAGAACGATGCGAAATTGCAGAAACGCTATAATAGAGCTACTCAAAACAAAACAACAGAAAAAAAAATAATAAATCTGCGCGTAACATTTGTAGTAAATTGCACGAAGCCTACGTACGTACACCTAAGCTAATAAGTCGTAATCATCTTTTATTATTAGAAGTTTTAATTTTATATATATTAAAGAAAAAGAAAAAGAAGTAATTCTGAAGTATTTAATAGTCATGGTTAGTAGAGTTATATAAATAATGCCTGTGATAATAGTATCGTCAGGATAAGTTGTGTCCTTACAGAGTCTTTGATGTCGTTGCAAGGTAAATATTATTAGAGGTACCGAAACGAAATGTTGTTAGCGAAACGCCTTGTGGAAGGTGTATTTCTGTTTAATGCACAATAACACCCGATACAAAGCCATCAAATGGTCTCTAATGGTATGTATGAATTATATACACAATACACAATATGAATATAAGAAAAGAGAAGCAAAAAGATAATATTGAGAAAAAGTAAAGAGAAATATGTTGCAAACATTTTTGCCAGTCGTATTTGAAGACAAAGAAGAAGAAAATAAAAAATGGACTCATAGTGTAATGAATGGATGACCATTAATGAGAGGGTCTTTTACCTCACAAAATTATTATATTACGCTCACTTGAATATTTTAGTATATAGATTTACTCTATTTACATATTTTTATCTGTGGAAGACTACTTGGCTAATTTAGGCCACTGTTGAAATTCACCCCTTATTTGCCTTGATGTTTAAATTACAATAATAATATAAAAGGAAAAAAAAATGAAACGGGGATTACATGTTACGTAAATGGTAATTGTGATAGATTTTTTGATGATTTTTACAATCTCAAAAGTCTTATTATCCTAATATGTATAGAATTATAATAGTCACTCTCGACATAAAAACTACATAAAGAAAACTCTGCTTACATTGTTAAAGAAAAATAACTAATAATTATTAAATGACAAAAAAGTAATGAATATATCACCTTATTGTAAGCAGTTTATAAGAGACAAAAGATATATATACTATCAGTCTATTAAAGTAAACGTATTCAGATATGTTCTACGTATTATACTTTTATCTGATCTAATGTTTTTATCGCTATAAAAAAAAAATATATATATATATATAAATAAAAACAGTTTCCAAGGCCTTTTTAGATGCCACCTAAATATACTTCTTCGACACGATTTCGGTTTTTGTAATGGTTCTTTGTGTTCGTTTACGATGACGTGCTATCTATGTGCAGCTTAAAAGAAACACAAAAAGAAAAGAGAGGGGAAAGAGAGAAAAAAGAAATTAAAATTCATGAAAAAGGTGTCCATTGTTTTCACGATTCGTATCTATGGTATCTTTATAACAATGAGGAACAAATTTCATTAATTTAACGAAGGATTTAAAAATTTTTAATTACAGTAGAAAAGGCTCATAACTATTGATTCGATCATTCCTATGTATCTATCGACGAAGGAAATATTTTTATTTCTTAAGTATAATTTGACGATTGATTAAAGTGACGCGTGATTTCAAATTCCCATTCGAACAAATTCTTGCGTTTATAGTGTAAATATTTGGTTTTATGTTTTCGACATTGATTAATAATAATCGGTCTATTAATTGACAATGTGTACAAGAATGAGTTTGCTGCAGTTGTAAGAATGTGTACGAAAGAGAGAAATATATACATCTGACAAAAGCCGTTATTTGTCAGCCGTAAAAGATGATGAAAAACAGGAAAATTGTGTCGCATAGTCAAAACCAAAAAGAAAAAGAAAAAAAGCGGAGGATATGCTACGAACAAGGAAAAAAGATACGAAAAATTAAATATATAAAATATGTTCCTGATTTTGAAGATCGCATCACATTTAAGTGATACAATAAAAATAAGATTACACTTGCGAGTTTTTTGCGGATAACGCGTCGGGGGGCACTTATATATATATATATATATATAATATATATATACACAGGTAATATATGATATATACATATACACATTAACGATAGGATTTAAAATGAAAACAAAAAAAAAAAAGGTTGCGTCATTAACTGAATTCTAGCCTACGGTTAATCATAGTCTTCCTAGAGTTGTGGAAAAAAACAGAAAGAAAAAGAAAGGTTTTATCTTTACACGATTACCGAGTTTTTTTTTCTATCTAAGATCCATGGCTATCCTGGAAGTCGAACCGTGATCTTTTACTATAGCCATAAAGGAGCGTAATAAAATAAAGAAAGTTATTACCCTCACGGTGTTTGTGCTGATGAGAATTGGCAGTCGAATTGATCTGCTTGTGAGAGACATTTTATCGAACATGACTTAAAAGTGTAACTATAAAATATTTACTTTAGAAGCAAGAACAGATGGAACGGAGAGATGTTATAGGTGAAGAGAGAGATAGGAGAAATCGTACATGCATAGGTACATACATATATTTTTTTCCTTCGAGCGTTATTATTCGTCGTGTATTTGTACAAAGATCTAAATATAGCGAACATAGGAATTAAAGGAAACAGAAGACGAGTTCACAAAGGTTTAGGAACCGTATTTTTATTAAATTATTCATGTGGAATAAGTGCGTTTTCCTTGTTGCTTTTTTTTTCCTCTTTATTTTTTCTTCCTTTTTAAAGTGGCATTTTTTTTTCATCGCTTTACTCATTTCTTGTAGGTCGTTTTTAAGTAATGTTAAACGATTATTTTTTTTATCTTCGTCGAGGCATTAATGTGTGTGTTCTTGTGTCGGTTGTTTAAAAGAAAGGAGGGCATATTTATATGTATATATTGTCCTGTTGATTTTTTTTTCCACATTGTTAAAATGTTGGGTGCGTGCATTTTACCATTTCACACATGACGGACCTATTGTAAAACGGGGACACCACTTTCAGTTTTCCATTTTTTTTTTTTTTTTTCTATTATTAATTAATATGGCATCTCGTATGGGGTTCTTCTTTCTGTTCTTTTTCCTTTTCCCCCCATAACTTTGATGTTTTATATCATTATTATTATTATTATTATTATTGCAACTATTAATAATATTATGAATACTACTACTACTACTATTACTATTATTATTATTATTATAGAAATTTTTTTATTTTTGTTTCCTTTTTCCTTTTCTTGATTTTTTTCGATCATTGTTACCACCTTGACCCACGATTTTGGTTTTTTTTTTTTTTTTTTTGTATTTAAAAATTTTTTTTTTTTTTTTTTTTTTTTTTTTTTTTTTTTTTTTTTTTTTTTTTTTTTTTTTTTTTTTTTTTTTTTTTTTTTTTTTTTAATTTTATAATTTTTTTTTTTTTTTTTTTTTTTTTTTTTTTTTTTTTTTTTTTTTTTTATCATTCAAATCTACATATTTTTTTTTTGTTTTCTTCCTCTCTCCAATACTCAAGCCGAACTGACGAAAGACATAAAAGATTTCCTTCGTCTCGTTGCCTCTCGACCCGCCAGTTTTCAACAACTTATCTTTCATTTCTTCTTTTCATCTTTTTTTTTTCTTCTTTAATTCAAATAAGTGAGCGAACACTGTTGAACGGCTCTTATTACTATTATTGCTATCATACTTATTACTGCTAATATTATTATATCGCGACCATTATTACTATTTTTTAATAATAGCATTAATTTAAACATAGTTAATCGTTAAGATTTTACACTTTTTTTTTCCTTTTATTTTTTGTGTTTTGCTTTTGTCAAGTTGAAGAAAGACGATGTGTAGATCTCACGACAAACACCGAGGAAAGTTTCTCGATTTAGAGAACGGCCATTTTTTTCATATCACTTCCTCTCTCCCCATTCCGCCTTCGTTAAATAATCATTTTTAATCTTTTATTAGTCGGCCCGATTCGAGAGGAAACGAGATTTTGATTGTCCTTCATCCGACAAAAGAAATTGGGAGGCCCTCGGTTTGAATTTCTCGTCAATTCAGGCCGCATAGTTTCCACCGATTTTCTTTTTTTTTAACTTTTATCGTTAATTTTTTTAAATCCTCCGCAGACTTTTACTATTCGCTACGCGTAGTGAAATTCTTTAGTGCCAAAAGAAAGACTAAAATGAAAATAAAAAAAAAAAAAGAAAAAAAGTAAAAGAAAAATAACAAAACGAAGTTTAAAAAAGCGAACGACAGACTGCATAATTTAACGAACGGAACGAAGAGGAATAGAAGCACTTCGATCGCGATCATTTTTCTCCTTTTTTTTTTTTATGT
>JACXIX010000057.1:5674860-6119860 GCA_014737535.1 Bombus cullumanus
TCCTTTCTCCTTTTTTTGCTTTTCCTTCCCTGTGGATAGATGTTCTCCTTGTATTCGCTCGAATGGTTTCAGTTCTGACGAAATTCGTGCAGGATATCGAAGCAGAGGATGTGGACGATCGAGAAGCTTTGTCTGAGAATCGAGTTTTAGGAGAAATAGGAGCTGGGTTCTGGGGATTTTTTGGTGTTTTTATTAGGGACATGGTCAGGGGATTTCTGAGGGATTTCCGTTGGATGATGGAAGGGACGTACGGTGTTGAGATGGTAAATTTTGTTGTTACTTTACGGGGAATTCGATTCTTAGGCTGAAAAATTATAGAACGTCCCGTAATAGTTATTATTCTATGTAATGCAACGAATATTAAACGTCAGAGTATTAAAAAATATTTCGGTGATAAAAATTGCAAGATAAAAATTGATTATTTATTCATATTTTTCGGAAATAACGACCAACTTAATTTAACCAATCTAATTACAGAGGTTTGAGCTCTAAAATAAAAGAAAGTCAATGTAACCTTCCACTTTCAAAATTTCACAAAACTAAAACGAATAAAAATCATCAGACTCAAATCAAATCGAGCTCCTCGGCTCTAAGGATCATCTTCGATCCTTTCCTAAAGCAATTCGACCGGCTCTAAAAGTTGGTAAATTAAAATCTGTGATCGACAAACATGCGAAAAGAAACCTGCTAGATTTTTCGACGTTTGCTCGGAGCGCGGTGAAAAAATATTCCACCCTCGAAATCGACTTCTCTCGCTGTGTATACGTTCATATCGAGACGTGCAGCAGCCAGGGACTGTGCATAAACATACTTATCGTTGGCGAGATTTAGAACGCGAGCGGGCGCTTCCGTTTGAGCCGGAGAGAGCAGATACACCGTGAGCAACATGAATATCTCAGTTGGCTTATTTACATACTCCTTCTGCCGCTATTCACCGGATAAGGCGCTCGATAGTATCGAAAACGCGACTTTTTCTTTTCTCTTTTATTCCTTTTATCGAGTACAAGCTTTAGATCCTCGCGAGTCTGTAATCAGCAGTATCGAATGTTAGTTAACAATACAACAGCGATATAACAACAATATCAAGGTACAAAAATGGTTAATAGCAGTTATAATATAGTTAATACTAGTAGTAGCAGCAAGTAGTGGTTAAAAGTTAGAGCTAAGAAGGAAAAACCGGGTGATTGCGAGGATTTCCTTATAGTCTCAGTCGGAGAATATCAGACATTTTAGGAGTTCCGTTTAAGGATAATTTTCATAGGACATAAACAAAATATAAAACGCATAGGGCACAGCGTATGGTACATTCTATAGAAACAAATTGAAAAACAAGTTACACGTTTACCGAAAACGAAAGTAATAGTCGTAGAAATGAGATACTAGCGACGATCGACTAATTATGCTAAAAAATTATTAAATGAAACCACTCGACCATTCATCGATTATCAATATCACGACGTATTCTTACACATTCATCATCGGATACCGATATCGCATGTTCAAAAACGAAATAATAATAATTTCCAATAAACAATTTCCTACAACCTCCATTATCTTGCGTATGCTCTTTTCCCAATTAACGATAATTAATCACGAACAAAAAACAATGCACAATATCAAATTCACCATAACAAACAGCATGAAAAAACGTATAAAACGAACAGAATTCGCGCGAATCTAGTAGTATCTCTTACACTAATGAATTTCAATGCAATCAACGAAACTATCAAATTATTGCTATTATTCAAAATCGACGAAATCATCTTTCGTATTCTTGGCTGTTCCATTGGAACGCCCTACAAATTTTCTTTCAACAATTTTTCAATCTTTCCAATAGAAAATAAATTAAAGACAATAATATCGACCAAAGGTAAAATCATTGATCTCCTAATCTTTTATTTCACGATTAAGTTAAAAAAGACAAGCAACCA
The DNA here is from genome assembly GCA_014737535.1 of Bombus cullumanus. Lineage (NCBI taxonomy): Eukaryota > Metazoa > Arthropoda > Insecta > Hymenoptera > Apidae > Bombus > Bombus cullumanus. The sequence continues at coordinate 5,676,792 of JACXIX010000057.1, forward strand.
CTGGAATATTTTTGAAAGAATGCTAGTCAATGTACTAATGCGTACTAATTCAGATACTAACGTGTATGGCATACATACCAATAGATTCGATCGAAATGAACAAAACCAGCACGGTATTGGAACGATTCGAAATCGACGAGAGCTTCCATCGAGATTTCATGGCAACCATGAAAAGCAGAGGACCAATGGGGATGAGGGGTGGTTGTTGCATAGGTTGCAGCGAGCTCGTCACCTCCGTAAAAGCTGTGTCCGATTTATTGCAGGGAAAATATTGCCGTATTGTGAGACGACGCCTTTTCCAAGAATTTCTCTGTACGAATACCGGTTCTTCACCTTTTCGCTATAGAAATAATCGTTTCAAAGCGTTCGATGGAATAGATTCGAAGCGGACAGACGTGAAATACAGCCGTGGATGCAGATAGAAAATTAATAAACTGTACTTTGACCGATATTCTGCAATTATTCCAGGAATGTCGGATATTTTCTTCGATATATTGATTTTTCAAGAACAATTCTTCGGTATTTTAGTAGAAACTCTTCACGCTGCGGAAAAGTTAGTTCTAGGCTGCTTTCCCGTCCACTTACGGGAATTTAAAGACTGGAAAAGGCACAGAACCCGCGTAGATATCTAAAATACAGAGATCTGTTACAATATTTCTTTCGAATCGTTCTCATAACAATCAAAAGTTACTGAATAAATCGTAAGATTGCTAAGTTGTCCCGGTAGACTTTTAACGTGGGTTTATATTTAATTACTTACACGAAGTTTAAGCGGGTTACGGAACATTGGGCGTAAGTTAGCTGCGATGTCTCGACAAAATACCGGTTACCGAACAACACATTAGTCGATCGATGTTGTTAGAGCTTTAATGACACGTTTCTGGCATGTTGGGTAATAACGAAAATCTTTAAAACCTATTGTACGCTCCTGGAACTTCGATTAATAGCGTAGCATCGACAGCTTCTTCAATTTCATATATAAGTTCCACATATCGAATGTAAGATTACAACTTACTATTCCACAACAGTGCAAATCAGAATAGAACCATTCTTTTTCGAGAACGAGTGTCCACATATCTGAAGAGGTGACATTCTGAGAATTTACGAGAAAGCCATCTAGTAACGATATAATAAAACATAACAAAAATTAAATATTTTTCTTATTTCGGATAGATAAATTTGAAGCTTGACTCGAGGCAGCAGTTCCAAGAATTGCTGAGGATAAGTCTTGGCCATATACCCGGACACTACGGTACTACTATTACAAATCGCAATAATGTGTTTCAATGCGTCATACCAAAATCAAACAGCAACTAAAAGTTCACCATTTCTACCGATAACACGATACAACAGACGAACACACATCTATTTTCCATAAACGCTAAATGTGAACGAAAGTGCAACCAGGCGAAAAACGCGTGAAATACGCGAAACACTTGGAAAGGGCTTCTCCGCTCTTCGTTCACTTAGACGTTGAAAGCGGCTGTACGAAGACCAAACATATCCTCATTTTTGCGCAATAAACGCAACCATGAGTAGCGGCAGCGTTTGACTAACAGCGAGTATCATGTCAGGGAATAATTAAATGCGAGACGAGGAACTAGAGCATCGGGTAGACTTAGGGGTTATTTTGCCCTTCCCTTACACGTTTTAATAATCTTTCCAAGATTCGTAAACGCGGCGCGTTTGAAAGGAATGAAAAGGCAGCCGCGCCTTTGCGCGCCATATTGCGGATTCGCGCGACCGTAGCGAGCACGATTCTCCGCCGAGAATGGGGGGCAAGTGAGAAGAGGAAAGGGGAAGATCAACCCTTTTTGCCCTTTAATCCGCGAGACTATCCCATCTGCCCGGGTAAATTCTCCGTCTGTCAACTGGAAACTGGAAACCGGAAACTCGAAAAACGGCTTTTCCCCTGATTTCATCTGCTTTGCGGAGGAGATGATGCGATTTCTATCTTTCGACTCGCGGTATTTTTGCTTTCCTTTTTCTTCCTCTGTACTCGAGTTTAAATGCCTGTAATTCTGAGAAAAGGAATTTTTAGAAATTTTTGGTAATTTAGACAATTTTAACTGTAACAACTAGTCTACAAAAATCGTAATGGTAAAACTATCTACCGTCATTCAAAATTTAATATAGCGAATTCACTTACGAAGAATTACTCGAACCAGTTCAATTTCAGGATCATGGACTAATTAATTGTACGCGAGAATACAAAAAAAAATATATATATATATTGTAAAAAAAATATTCTATAATAGAAAAAGAAAAAAGAAGAGAGAATAAAAGAACGTTTGAAGAAGGACTTTAATAAAACGGAAGGAAAGATAACTAAAATTCACGGAGCTAGCGAGGGATTCGCTTTCAAAGAAATGTCGAACCAGCCGGATTTTCATTCTCAAAGGGACCAACCAGTCGTCGGTGCAGCTTCAATAAAGCGTCCTTGTCGGTTATAGTTGCACAAGGGTGTAGTGAAAAGGCCCGATTCCAGCCTCCAATTCGTGCCCGCCTGTATTCACTAAGAAAATTACCCGGAGGGCAATCGGAATCGGGTAAGAATTTAAAGAGCACGTCGCTCTTTTTACAAACCCTTTTGGCCTTTCGCTTTTTCCACGCTCACTTGTTGCTGTCGACGTCCGTTGTTTTTCGCGAATTAAAGCATCACGAGTGATTATCAGCATAATTCATAGATCGAGTACATATAAATTTAATAAACAAATAATTCCTTTCGGAGAACGTAGGATCGCATCCGGAATTTTTTTACAGCAAAAACTTTTCTTCAAGATTATATGCTGTTATCCTTAATTATAAATAAGAGAAACTTTAAAATTTTAAAGTTTCCCGAGAATTCAGAGGATTCTCAGTTAGAAACTTTAATCAAGAGAGATGTACTTTACAACTATAAATTTCTTAGTAATCAGAGATCTACCTTTATACATTTAATTAAGAAGTAACATTTACACAACAATTACACAGTTAGTAATTCCAAGAAAAACACGTAGAAAAATTTCTATTCAGGGGAGAAATTCCTGAATTTTATTTTGAACCATTGCTCCTGCTACTTTCCTGTATAATTCTAACACGATCACATAATCTTTGTTATTTTCCAAAAATCAGAGCACTATTTGCAAATCAAATCCCTCTGCCTAGAGCAAAATCTTTCGATCTAAATACAACTTTTATATTTTTTCAATTTATAACTTTAATTCTACGGTAAATTGCTGCCAGCTCTAATTCGAAGTTTTCGCCGATTTTTCAAACAATTATCGATAAATTCATCCGCGAAACGAATATAGAATAAAAATGGTTAAACGAAAAATATAGGAAATTGGCTGGTAATCACAATTTACGCAGCGATAAATTGTTGATGCGGGCTGCCAATCGCTCGGAGCAAAATCGAAACTCGAATTAGGGTGAAAACAGGGTGGCACGTTTGAAGTCCTGATAACTGGAACCTGTCACCGTGCCAAAACGTGACGACGACATTTGAATTCGAAATCTCACCCCCTGAGCCAAACCCTCTCGCTTCGATCCTTAGAATCTCCTACCACTAATTGCCAGAATCTTTAGACCACGGAATAGTGCAACTCCCTGGTAAGCGTTCCAGATCCAATCTGGTTTGCTGTGCAGCCAAAGCGTGACAGCTCGTCTAATTCCTCGACTTCCGGCTAAATTTACCCGGAAACACAGCTACGAGCTCTGTTTCGTGTTTCCACAGTATCTCCAAATGTGTTATTTATTTTTCCGTATATTTTGCTACTTTTAATTGGTTCCTCTCGTATGGAAATTTCGGTATCGTTCCTTCATCAGTGAAATTGGACGTTGAATTAAGAAAATCGTATTTCTTCTACTGTCGCAAAATACAAACATTTCAGTAATTAGATGTCGCAATATTATGAGATACGAAAGTTCTATTAATTACGTGATATAACGTCACGAGATGTAAAAATATATGCCACTTGTATTACACTTGTATTATATTATAAAAGTTCGATCAATTTTATATTGTCACAGGCAAAAATTCTATTAATTATACAACGCAATGTCGTGAGATAGAAGAGTTCTATTAATCACATGACACGATATTACGAGGCTGGAAAATTCAATTAACTATACACGACCCGCTGCTACAAGACATAAAAATATTCTATTTTAATCATAGACTACAAAAGTTCTACTAATTTTTTATAAAATCCAAAAATATTCCTCGCGTCGACGAATATTCGCAAACAATGTAATGGAACATCAAAGACAATTTTCATACGCGGTCAGATCCTTTCTTCTCTCATTCACTTTGCATTAAAATATGCAACCGACGGTACAAAAATAATAAATCTTCGAGTTGTTTCGTCGACGACGCTCCACCCGTGGAATTTCATTTCCTGAATCGTCGCAACGAAATATTTCGTTTTCCATTATTTATTACACACGCACAGAGTGCACGCGTGAATACAAACGCGCGAAGAATAGAGAGAAAAAGAAGAGAGTACGATTCTTTCATCAGGCACCAAGATATCTCATTTCACGCTTGCAAACGCGTTCGCTTTTTAACATTTCAAATCCGGCGAGAATTCTTCAGCCTCGATAGACCTTTACCAGGGGTACTTTCATCCCCGTAGCAGGGGCCGCAATCGGCCAAACTTTTAATAGTTTTTTCTTTTTTCACGTTATGCCCTCAACATTGTTGCAACGTCAGAATACGTTCAACGAGTTTAACCGAATTCTTTTTCTCATTAAAAATACAGGAACTCGATTTTTCGTTGACGAAGGATCCGTTACGGTAGAATTGGAATTTTTGTTTTATTAAATTGATTATGCGGATTTAATATGAAATCGTTTTAGATGCAAGTTCCGAGACCAAAGAATTATTATTGTGGAATTTCGTAAAAATGTGGCGCGTATATAATGTACGAAATACGTTATACAGTCAACAGTATATAGTAAATTTAATGTTGCAAGATTCCTAGCCTCGATATCGCTACTATTTTAGAAACTGCTAATACGAGCAGTTTAGCAGCCACGTTTCATCATCGATTCTATGAATCGAAACGTACAGAAAAGCGTTCCGAGAAGCACCTACGGTTACCAACTAATCTATGAGATCTGAAGATCTTTCGTTCCTATAATACACACAATAAATTCATAAAAGTGTCCAAATACCCTCATGAGCCAGTGTATACACGCATCCGGAGTATGCAACATGCGTTATATCCTAACCATTCGATATTCCGTTGGGCGACAAGAGGAGGTGAGAGAGTATAGCGTGTATAGAGAACGGTCTACACAGGCTGGAGGCTCAACGCGGCACGTTAATGACAGGAAACCGGCAATATGAACTTGACGGCTCGGTACCGCATCGTGTACCACAGTAACGTACCGACAAACCGCAGGTGCCCCGACGACGTGGCTGCTTCGTTGCTATCCGTTACCCTCTCGCCCCTGTGCCCCAAACCCTCTCGCCCTCTCATTATCTACCTGGGTTATGCACTTTGGTCCTGGCTCCTCTGTCTCTCTGGCTCGCAAGAGCAGGGACGTCCTCGTTAAGGAACGACTTTCACGCTGTAGAAAAGTTTCCGGATCGACCGACGACCTCTGACCGTGCTGTCTTTTCTTTCGCCTTGTTCCTCGTTCTCGCGTTTCTTTCTTTCTTGTATTTCGCTTTACCTCTTGAATTTTGTCAGCGGTTACCTTCGTTTCGACTGAGATGTTTTCATCGATACGATTTCACCGATGATGTTTCTGCACCAGCTCATTGAAACCACCGATAATCATTTCGACGACGATAATTGTTACACTATGCACCGTACGTTATCGTTGATTACGCAACTTCATCTAACATATTCAGTTTCGTCCATAAAAGAATAAAGAACGGTACAAGATGAAAGGAACAAAACAAAATATAGTAATTGGCGGCAAAAGACGATGTCGGTGAAACGATAGCCGGTGATTTCATTCGTTGCCGGCGAACTCGGTGTCGGCCGGTGAAATCGTGTCGACGAAAACATCGTCGATGAAATAAATGATCGTCGGTGATTCGAAGGTAACCCTTTTGCGAGATATAAAGCCAGCGAGAGTAAAGCTGGGTTGGAAGCACGCCATTAATCCTACTGTCTTCTTTCGATTTTTTTTCAACCAAGCGTAGTTTTCTCGTCTTAAAATATATATCAAGTACGAACAGAGTGCGAGAGAATTGTCGTTGGTTTCAGTCTTATGTTAAACATTTTCCTCGTGCTAGAACTACCGATCATCGTATATAAATTGTATCGACGAAATTAAAATGGCAAATTAGATGATAATATCGATTGCGACTTACCAGTGGAAGGAATGGACTGTTGTTGATTGAAAGAATTTTAAGTGAATTCTTTGAGGAGCTTACCTGTAACAAAAAGAGATATGTTTTTTAACGTGTCCGCCACATTTCCTCAAATATATGTTAGAATAAGAAATTTTTCTTCAGATACATAAAAAGTTTTTCAAAAAAATGAATATTTATTTTATTTTGAAATGTGATTGTTTTAATGTATAGTACATTTAGTTTAAAAACGTAGATTTATTAAAGGTATGAATTCTATACAATTTCTGTATTTATTTGTTACCATATTTTACAACCTTTAATGTCATACTCCAGCGGTGCACACGTATATGCTACGAGTTATTAATTATACTTGGCTTTAAAATATATGATATACGATATCTTGCTCCTGTTACTTTCACAGAATTTCTCATTCTGCTACAATTTCACGGTTATTTTGTAAACTACAACTGTAATTATTCAATTAAATCGTATTTTAAATTAGATCAGAGTTATTGGATCGCTCGATTTAAGAATCTTCAATTTCACCTGATATTTACCGGTACGAAAGAAAGAATTTCTCGCCAGTTGTACCGTAATAGTTAATCCGTTTTGTGATATTTTATTCTTAAATGTAGAATACTTCCAGGAAGCACTGCATTTCAAAAATTCCACGCACATCTGGCCACAAAACCATTCCTAAGAATTCCCAATATCAAAGCCTTACACGCAAAATCCATTTTACGACCTCAACCCCTAAAAAATATGTTTCCTATCAATTCTGCCGATCTAAAAATCCTCCAACCCCAAAATTTTACACGGACCTAGCCTCACCCCAAACTCTCTCGACATAAATCGTCAATACCAAAACCCTACACTTAAAATCAATTCTTGTATGAAACAAAAAAGGTTAACAAAAATGGCCAGCGATTTAACAAATTTCCTTGATCGAAGGGTTTGCGGCGATAAATTTACTACAAATCGCGTACAATCGATATTAAGAAGAAATCGATATTAAGAAGATTTGTACCAAAAAATAAGGAGCTTTATTGTTGCGACACGAGAGGAATATTCGCGTCACGATTTTTAATGCGAATTTAAACAACGAACTGAAACGCAACAACACCCTTAACTCGCTTTCAAATAATTGTCCAACGATCCGAAAGCGGGATAAAAATCGCAGAAAGATTAGGGAACTACAAATCGGTAATGGAAATGGAAGATCGTTTCGTTTGAATCGTCCTGAAAGACGTGTAAGGAAACGGAGTCGCACGTAAGGGGTAGCAAGGTGGCTAACGATAATTCCTATCCGGCGTCACGTGCCGCCAATATAAATCACCCCTTGCTTCCTCGGTCCTCACTCCCCCACAATTACCTAATACGTCCGCCACGCTATCCCCAGACACCATCGGTGCAAACCACCCCCGTGTACTTCGCCAGCAGCCCCTGCGGCCACTAACTTACGTTCCAACGCCAATAATAGATCCGGACAGGCTCGAACCGCTTCTGACGAATTCCCCTAAATCACCGTATTTCTCATCGAACGACCTCCTCCCTTCTCTTAGCCGTCGACCAAGGGGGTTGGTTACTGGATATTCGTCACGAAATCATTTCCTTGATGAGATATTAAACCGTACGTTCGAGGATATATGCGGATGGGGTGTGTAGAATTAGTTGTTGGCATGGATAGGGGAGACAACTATGGGATTAATCGGAAGACGCGAGTTTGGGGGGGAGGGGGTGGTCGTGAGATACGTTTCGGAGAAACAGAGGTGGAAAGTGGAGAATTCTTGAGAAGAGATTTAAGTTTCGCGATATAATTGCTTCGTTAAGGATGATTTTTCTTTAGGAAATTATTGCGTATGGTGTTAAATTCAAAGAAAAGGGCTGAAAATTTGAGAGTCGATCTCGAGAATAGATTTAGGTTTCTCTTCTAGACTTTACAATCAAACAAAAATTCTAGTTTGGAAAGTACGTTTTAAGATGTTGTAGATCGTGGCGATTGAATATTTAAAACACTAGGATATTAAAAAAAAATAGCTCGAGGAAATTAATTCACAAGACAAACAGGTCCTGGAACAATTATCTTTGCATAGAAAATAATCTACACAGAATCTAAAGAAAACTAACCGCCCCTTCGTAATAATTCTATCCCCATTAACACGCGATAATTTACAGAGCATATTTCCTGGTAGCGAGTATCTTTACATAACGTCAATTATCAGCGACGTTTCAACATGGCGGACGTTGAAATTCGTTACGGATAATAAGTTGCGTGGCATCATTTTCAAGCAGCTCTATCGCCAAGCCATCGTGGTACGACTATAAATTTCCGGGCAAACCCGAGAACCCATTCCCGTGCAATCCCATAGAAACTCGCTTAATCGTTATTAGTCTGCACCTCAGCGTCTTACGGATACATAAATTCGGTCTTCATGCACGTGAACATCATAGACGCTCGCATTTTATTGACATCGAATCTTTTTAGTCGATGCTTTCATACAATAATACATTGGAAGAAATTTTAAATTCGAAGAAACAACATATCATGACTATATTTATTTTACCTTGCGATTCGTCTGAAAAGCCCTGTGAAGATCACATCAAGTTATATTTTTAGACGGAAACTATATCTCTTCGTTTCATATTCTTGCAGCCGATATCAACAAATTTTCAAAGCACTTTTACGTGTATCTTTTGCATAAACCACTATCGACGTATTAATGTTTGGAAAGGATGGGAAGTTGAATCCTGTTCAATGGTGAACATCAAACGGAAGTACAAGCGACTAGCCGTTTTGGGAACAGTATTTAGTACACACAAATGTACACACACAATCGGCTGCTTTTAGAGGTACCATGATGTACAAAGTCTGACGTGTACATTGGATAACGCCAATGCCGCCGGCGCATCAAGTTTGACATTTAATATCTCGATAGTGGTATGCTCGATATGTAAAAAATACAAGTAAATAGCGTTTCGAAAATGTTTTGATGTCGGTTACAAGCAACGTGGGATACGAAAATATAGCTGTTACTTAAAAATATAGCCACAAAAATAGTGATCACAGAAGAGCTTTTCCAAGCAATTGCAAAAGATAAAATAAACATCGACATGATATGCCTACCTCGAAATTGTACGTTTCTTTTAAACATTTGTGCGTAGCGTAGTTTTCCAGATATTTACGTGTTTTCAGAGAAAACGGCCGTATTTTATGTAACATAGAGTATTATACAGTGACTCGGTTATACACCGGTAGTAGTCAAAATACGCGAATAAAGATCACAGATGGAAAGATTCGTTTTTGCCGATTTTCTCGCTTTCATACCATGAAATAATTACACGCGAATATATTCATTTATTCGGTTGAACGTCTATTAATTTTCATCGATTTCCTTACGTTGGAAAAATCGCCTGAAAATTTAGGAACCTTGGAACCTTGTCAACCGTTAGGTTGTAGAGACCTTTTCTCACGTTTTCCACGGTCACTTATCCGCACTGCAGGGAGCAACCCCTGGACCAATACGAATAGACCGCGCAGGTACGGTGCATACGCTTTCTTTTACCATTTACTTTGCCCGTAACAGATACTTGGGGCATTACTTTACCTACGGTATATAAGGGAATGGTTGGAGTCGATGACCTCCTGGTGTTACGTACACTTTGACATTTCTCAACTTCAGACAATTTTGCTGGCTAATTTCCACAATTTGATAATTTATTTCGAAAACCTGTAGCGGATTTAATTAAAATTAAGTCCTTGTTCTATCGGCTTTTGTAATTAAATATATTTCAATTCGGGTGGAAGTGTAATATTATTAACGATAAATTAAATATATGTTGTATATTAAATTACAATCATATCACGGTAATAGATAGAGAAATAGATAATATCGAAATAGAATATTAATCGGTTAACTGCGTTCGACGCGTATACACGCCAAACCGAAACTTTATTTCGCTGCGGTCGACGTGTATACTCGCCGTATAAAATAAAAAATTACCATTCACTATAAAAACAGAAGATTTTAGTAAAAAGTAATATAAATGGCATTTAGTGGTACGTATCCTTTATACTTTCAGTATACAGTAAAACTATTATATATTTTATAAAAAGAAGTTTGATTAATTGATTATTCTCTTTGATCGTATCGATTATACTCCCTATAATGTACTGCTTTTTATAAATTCGGTTGATTATTTTCCTCCATGCATCCCTATTTGTGTACCTTACCGCGTAATCGGCTATTCTCCGAATTGTTTTGTGCGCTTTAATTTATTATTTTTTGGCAATTTTTAAGTTTTCGATAGCAATATCTTTTTCAACAACGAATTGTTAATTTTTTATCGAATAAAAATGTAATCCTTCCTCGTTTGGCTTTACTTCTCTCGTTAAATTTATAGCACGAGCACTTGCCCTACGTTCGACGTATATACTCGACATTGCTCGATTGCAATTACGCAACCCGTAAAGGATTTTTAAAACTAAATTCCGCGGTTAAACTGGTTAAGTGTAACCACTGGCACATCGATATTAGCAACGTTCAACAAATATTAGAATTATTTTAGTATCACTGAAGCAATATGGAATTCAAGGATAGCGAACGTTTGGGATGATGCAAACAGAAAACATTCGACGAGGAATTCTCAGAAATAGAGGCATAGATTCAATGACAACAAACTCGAAACGGAGATCCTTGAGAAACGCCTAGAGAAAACCTACGTGACACCGATTTTCACTTAAAACGAAATAAACAATTAATTTACAGAGGTACGATAGATTCTAAAAGAATTTAAGAAATATACATTCGTCCGGGTTCTTCGTAATATTTCATACAGATTAAAATTACTTTCCTACCATTTAATTAAAATATGAAGAATCTTAATGTTATTTTTATATATACTTGTGACTTTACATTTATAAGAAATTTTTTAACATCACTTGAGACGTCTTAACGTTATGCAAAAGTTCAACGAATCCACGCATTATTCGTTGGACGACTGAGTTCAGTAAAGTAAACAACCGTATAACGAATATAAATGAATTTCGTAGCTGTTTAAGATAAATACCATTATATTACAGATTCTTTGAATCGAGATTTTTATCCTGTTATTTTAATCCTGTGCGATCGAAGTACGTCGGTGGGATTATTATCCCACATGAGTAGCAAGAACATACTTCAATTAAACAGAGAAATGTTAAACTTTTAGGTAAATATGATAGTTTGTAAATGAAAAGTACAAGAAAATGTATAATTGTTCGTAATCGAAATGGAAATCGAAAGTCGTATCGTTAAACGCGTATATTTATTTAATCGAATCGAATAAATTGATAACTGGATACAACAACTAATCGGAATTTTTATAGACCAGATATTTTTTACTATCGCGGTGATACATTACCTGTTATACGCTTACAATATTAATTTTTCACGAGAGAATCGAGTGATATTTCACTCCTAGCTATAATTCCTGCAAATTCGTATTTTTATTGAAAAACCTTTCAAACGTTCGATTTGACGATTCTCTCGAATGGTAAATATTCTTACGTATCGTTTCGGCAACGTACAAAACATTACAAACAAATAGCTACGGCATAAGCAAATCAACTTGCTTAGAAAAAGCAATAAAGCTCTATTTACTGGCGCAAAACAATCATCGGTGTATACAACATTGTGCAATGTTACACAACTCGGTATTAATATTATCGATTATTGCGTAATCTCTACCTTATTGCATCTGTAGAAAGGAAAGGCGTATTGAGGAGCTTGGGGCGCTTGGGGCGCTTGGGGTACAGTCACACGGTCGTAGAAAATCATGGCGGACGATCTTCACCGATGCACAAGCACACGACGATACTGCGACAAAACAGTCACGCACACCACGATCACTCGGAACAAAGGAAACACGTGAAAACTGGGGTGAAAAATTCGAGCAACACGACGAAGAACCAAACTGCGCGACGGTCGAGGGAAGACTAACAATTCGAAAAGGTCGACCAGAGGGGACGAACCGAGGGGTTTCGAGTACGCTCGGGCCCGTTCGACGTCGCTTCAAACCGATTGTGTTTACATTACCGACAGAAACATTCTATTATTTACAGGTAACGTTTAAACCTACGATCTTTCAAATATAATATAAATTTTGTTATTTTATGTAGCACAGTATGTCCGTCCGAAGATGTCTACTAGGAATTATTTCTGCATAAAAAAAATACGGAAAAGTGATTCAGATGAAATGGTGGAAATTTAATGGAGATTCTTGAAAGAACAATCTTTTATCAATCTCTCCGTATTGTTACTTGCCCGTTTGGTATTTTCTTTTCACTTTATCTTTGTACGGGGAGGGTGTATTCAACCCGTTTAACCCTCGGACGATCGTGATGGGTTTATCTTGATCCAACGTGACATTTACCAACGTTCATATATACGCGAAAATCACGATTTATTACAATTTAATACAATTAATTTATAACAATTTAAAATGTTGGTTTATGTAAACAGAGGATCGCGTACAGAAACGCTACGAAAACGAGGAGAATACGAATTGGATCGACAACGAACCGTTACGAGACTCCGTGTCGGTAGTTCGAGGGTTACTAAATCAAATTAAATTAAATATCTACGGCATCTATTACCTTTGAATTACTAAAAAAAAAAATTCGAAGGATCAACGACAGTTGACATCAAACCACGCTTTCTTCTCTAACTGCATCTAGTGGCAGCATCTCAGCTGAACCTTTCGTGAACAACAGCGTCAGTCCGAAAGGCAGGGAGAAGGAGCGAGGAAAAGAGAGCCTACAGGCACGTCCTCACAATACCGCATTACGATACCACCCCATTTACACCCTTTCCTTTTCTTCCAGCCAGCCTTCCGTGTCTCGAACCCACCCTTTTGCCAAGGGAATTGCCGTTGAAGGTTCGAGGTGGCGCAAGATGGAAGGCGATCCTTGAAAATGAGATCGAAAGTAGGCCCCTGCGACACCCAAGACACAAAAGAAAGAACAAGAAACGAGATTCCCGCTCGCTCGTTTACTTTTCCTTTTCTCTTCTCTCTCTCTCTCTCTCTCTCTCTCTCTCTCTCGGTCTCTATTTCATTCTTTTTTCGGGCACAAAAGGGCGGGAAAAACGGGCGACGAGGTCTCACTCCTTTCGTCGGGACACCGTTAGAGCTCAGGGTTTTGAATTTAGGTCGCGTGATTCTTCTCTCTCTTTCTCTCTCTCTCTTGTTTTTAACCTTCCGGAACTTACAAGGATTGGAATTACGATGTTCGCGACACTCGTGATGCTCTTTCGCATAATCGAGCGAGCTGGAAATTGATGCGTCGATCTTTTCTTCATGGAGGCTCTCATTGTCTCGCGTTTCTCACGATCGTCGATGCTTAACCGTGGAGGTGCGAATAGGAATTCGCGTCTTACGGGATGGAAGTCGTGGATTAAGATTTTGAAGCGCTTAGAAGCGTTTGGAACGTGTTTAAGAAGCTAGTATAAAAATTCTTCACAGTATCAAATCTTTATTATCGCTATGATTTTGACTTTAACCATTATTTAAGAACCTTCCGTAACTATTTTTCGAGGATATTAAAACGCGGATGAAATTATTTTATTTCATTAGTATTTTAAAGTAAGGAAACATTGATATTTCCTTAGTTTCATATATTATATCGTTACCGAGATAACCACATTCGTATCGCGATAAGTAATGGCCACAAGGCTTGATAACATAAGGCTCATAACTCGTAAATAAATAAATCAATCGTACTTTGAATTTCAAACTTTCACCATGATGTCTTTTAGATGTTTTAATATTCGCCTTTCGGCATAAGATATTCGTGTTTCGATTTTGCATTTGTGCCAGGCATTTGGATTTTGGACCGACGTTTCGTAGTCACTACAGTCTATTTCATAAGGAACGTCTGACCAGAATGCAAATGTCAAATGCAATTGTATGATCGAAAGACGATCGTTTATCCTGAAATACAGGTATGGAAATAAATAAATATATCGTTAGAAGAAACTAATCGTCTGATTCTTATTAGAAGAAGGACATCAGCGAATAATAGAAAACTGACGAATCACGTTCCTATTTTTATAATTTTAATTATAACTTCATAATTTACAATTTTAAAAGCAAAATTTCGCAGTCGAAAGTAACATTTTATTCCAAGCAAGTACGGTATTCAGGCCCTTTTAAATATTAAATAGGAATTTAAAAAACCATTCTAAAATCATTGAAATGGTAGAACAATATAAAAGTTCCATAAAACCAATTAACCAATTACAACGCTATTCTGTGTGCCACCCGCTTTGCACGAAAATTCGTTCCAGCGGCACGGTGGGCAAAATAACCGATAACATCGTTGTTCGAGCGTGCCGATTGCTCGTCCAAGTTCGATTGGGAATCAATCGAGTGCATCAGGCGGTGCTTTAATCGAGACGCGACGGTAAATCGTAAGAATCGGAACGGTTCTACCGGTGGGAGCGAGGGGTGGCGGGAATAAATTGAAGATTCGTTGGAAACTTCCAGATCTCTGCGAAACTTTGTTTAACACGACGCCCCGTAGATATCACGAAAAATTTGCTCCATTTACAAGGAAACGTTCATCGACGCTAAAAAAATTATGTGAATTTTGCTTTCTACGTTTTTAATGACGTAAGGTGAAGAAGAAGATAGGTTTGTTACTTCTTTTAGAACGTCTATGTTTGTAATATTCAGAGACCGCGTGGGAAAGACGAGATAACCGATTCCTTTTATTTCCTGACTTTTCTGTCGCTTCGTGGTCAGATAGGAATATTTTAATACGAAATAGCTGGGAAAGGGAATAACCTAATAGATTCGAAGGTACAGTACATCCACGATGTTTTTCAAGAAACGAACAATACCAGTGTAGTTTAACTTGACTAATATTAGTCTGCGTAACTAATGTTATTGATATTTTCTTAAACGCAAAGCGCGAGAAAAACACACGTTTAAAGCCAAAATTAAATTCAAAGACAGTTTCGATGTGGAATTGGTTTTTAATTTTCGCATTGAGGATACTTTTCTATAAGACACGTGAAATGTGACTTGTTATATTTTTCGCGTATACTCTGCAAATATTACAAACGAAAAAAAAAACAGTTTAAAATATAGTTCCATGAACTTTGCAAGCTTCTGCCATCTATTCGAAGGTGAAACAAATTTAATAAAGTTAAATCTCTGTTTCGTTTTCAACGATATATGTCATATGATGTTTTTTTTTACTTTTTCTTTTATTCGTATTTCGTGTTTTAGCAAAATGCAAGAGAGACGATGTTGGAATTATGAATGACAGGGATGGTTGAAGCGTATTAATATGTTCAACGATGAAAGGTTATCGGAATGGATTTTTACTTTGCTTGAAATATTTCGTATTAAATATTCTATGTTTCCATTTGTGAAACAGGCAAAAATTATTTTTGAGTTCTGCCTGTGTTTTCGTCGCTCTGTTTTATTCGCATTGAAATTTTGTGTTTGGAAAAAGAAGATATATATGTGTGCGTGTGTGCGTGTGTGTGTACATACATAGTTGAAGAAGATATACATATTTTTATATCGGTAATATAGAAAGCGTATTATGCGCATTCTGTGAATTTATTTTGCACTTTTAAAATTCCTATAAATATTTAAAAATCCGCACTTTATCAACGATCGACGAGACAAAAATTTGTTCACGGTTCTAACATCGTTATGTTTTACCAAAGTAGTTGGTCAATGAGCGAACAATCGGACTGCAAGCGTTATTGCAGGGAAATTTAGCACCACGAACAGGAACAGAAGTTCCTCGAATCCCAATCAAATTCCAGTCGATAAAACCGTGGAAATTTATCGCGAGTGGCCGAGATGTTTCGCAAGCTCGTATCGAATCGACGCCTCGATACACAGGGGTTGGAGAAGCCTCGTAAACTCGAGGCTGGACGAGTCTAGGGAAACTACGATGGAAATATGTGTCGCTGATAACACGGATCGTTGCTGTTCCTACAAATTATGCAAATGCAGCCGGTCTAAGTGGCTTTCCAGACAGAGCTGTTTGCGTATTAGAGTGGTAAAGAGCCACACTTGTTTCGGGGTTGCTTAGAAATGTTAGTTAGCTCGAGTGGGAAAGTTGAGTTTTTGCGCAGCAAACTCGATCGAGCGTGATATTTGAATTTTATTTAATCGTAGTCTGCCATATTCTTTATTTGCTCTTTTATCTCTCTAATCCTCTTATAACGAACTTCATTTCTGAATGGATTTCGTAATCATCATTTCTCTAATGAATTCTAACTTGCCGGAATAAAAAATAAATTTACTTCTAGACTACATTATAAAAAATAAAGTTACTTTTAAAATTAATGCTGTCCTTGAGTAGAAGGCAGGGAATCGCGAATGTTTCGACAGAGAAATGTTCGAGAATGCATGCTCGAATAATTAACCAGTGAGTAGGATTTTTCGTGGCATCCACCGGCCGGAAGTGGATGCAGACGATACGGTTCTTGAGCACAGCGAGGAAGACGAGCAGGTAGCGGAGGAAGAGAAACAAGTTACGGGGCTCACTTCTATTTTTATTGTCAGCGAGCTCCTTCCGCTAGACTTTTATAGCAATTTAATACAGGACCGATTAAGCGGCGATATATTTATCCTGTGTTAACAAAACTGATACCGCTGAATCGACGCAAGAGTCTCACGCAATTAGTAGAAGTGAATTTTCCAGAGGACTTGCCCCTTCGACGCTCCTCCGCGCTATGAAAGCTGCATAAAGAAGATTTGAAGATTAATCTGTTATGTTTGTACATTTCGTAGTATTTTTAATGCTGTAGAGTGGGTCGAAGTGGAAATCTCCCTTCTTGCGAAGGGCTCCTAAGACAAAAATTTTCAAGAACCACTCGCGATAAGCTCGCCAGGAAACGGAGCGAAAGCTTCCCTGGCAATTTTCAGCGCAAGAACATTGCTCTTGCGTTATTCATGCGAACCTAAAGTAGCGTTCTTAAGAAGCATCTCGTGGATGATGTGCCGCTTTGTGAATTTTTCTACGGTCACTTTCGCATCGACGGAGTTATCAAGAATTTCCTACCATCTGAATATTCAAAGGGAGATGCTCGTTTCGTGATAACAATAACACAGTGAAAATCTCAACGATTCTATTATATGAATATGAGTTACGAGCAATTGATGCTTTTCATGAATCGATATTTTGTAAGGAAAAATTAGCGCGTGTTTTAAATTGAAATTTTTAAACGAGACATTACATGGCTGTTCTAAATTCACATATTTCTATAGTAATCTGGCCAAGTGTTGGAAGTTTATAGCGTAGCGTTAATTCGAATATATTATACGAATTTTTTAATTTTCAAACTGAACGAATAATCTTGATTTAAATGAAGATAAAAATTGTGAACAGGAAGGTTCATCCTAAAATATCATCCTTTATTTTTTTCATTTGTTCCGAAACCTACGTATCGTGTTTCCTCCTCCGCTCTTCCATTAACAACGTCTCAAGAAACACAGAGGGGCAAAAACCACCGTTGACCCAACAAATCCGTCAAACACGAGAAACCAAAGAAATGGAAAACTTGTTCGAACTTCTCAGTGGCCGAGAAACGCCGAAGCCCAAAGGAACTTGGTTCGCAAGGTCCCAAGAGATCAAACCAAAGCCCCAACAGACCGAAGCGTCTGATACCAACTATTTCCTCGCAGCAGAGTGCTAATTAGCCGGTGTACACAAGGAACGGACCGTGAAGATAGCTCGAGACGCATCCCACCGCACATGGCCGTCGGCCCGCTGACGTTTCCTTCGAGCTTCCAGAGAAATAGGTGAACAGACGCTCGTCTTTCGCTCGTTTTATCGACAAACAACGAAAGAAGTTTCTCCTATCATCGTGGACCAGTGAGAAACATGACATAGAGGTTGTTTATCCGAATCGTCACACGAATCATGTTTTGCTAAATTGTTTGGAACAAGGTACATTTAGGTATTACATTCTTTTAACTGGAACGAGACCAATTTGGCGAACTAAAAAGTTTTCGACAAAGCGAATGCTTTAGACGATACTTTTGGAGAAAACTGTGAGCGAATGGAATAATTGGCAAAAATTAAATGTTACGGTACAGTATACGGTGGCGTCGAACCAAATTGCATCGAGTCCACAATTGTTTACACGAATATATGAAATGTAAAGTGAAATTCAAGGCTGGTAATTTGTCATTAAAGAAGAAAGGAGAACTGGAAAATTTTATCGACAATGACGTTTTAAAAGAGATTACAGAAACTAATCTACGACAAACAGTGAGAGAAATAGCGTTTCAAAATGAAAGTAAACTATTCGTCCATTACACGTCGCTTGTCTCAAATAGGAAAAGCACGGGAAATGACAAATGGTGTGTGTACACGCGTGTTAAGCGATGTACAGAAGCTTAGACGAACGGAGATAGCCGCCATTCTAAACTTTGTACATTTTTTAAAACTATCATCGCTTCTTCTGACAACAAGTGAATCTTGTATGATAATCGAAAACGTAACAGTAGTTTGATAAAGATAAACGTGCTTCTCCGTCCGAAGAAGATAACAGCGACTGTGCGACCCAGATATCGTGTAATAAGTAAAATTAATCGTAATAAGAAGCGCGTGTAAAATAATACACTGAAAATTCTAGATCTAGAACTTTGAAATTTACGAAACAATATGTGTAATAAAATTTGTATTTACTGCGTTCCTTTGTAATGATTTGGCGACAATCGCTTCATTGTGGTGGAAAGCAATCGACAAATAGCTACTAACAGCATTTCAAAAATCATCATAAAGACGTTCCAAAATGAATATTGCCATTCTAAAGTATAAGAACCGATGAAAATTCAAGATACAAATTTTCTAAACGTTATTCTTTTATTTTTAATAATCGGAACGATGGATATAATTCGGAAACCTTCGTAGAACAATGATTGCAAAGTGAATGCTGGCAACGAGATGCAAATTTTCCCACAATTTCATGAATTTTTAGGGACACGAAACATCTGGTTTCACGGAAGATGGCAGAAGAAAGCCGCGAGACAAAGCTTCGGCTAACGAGGTTTCCTGTAACGAGCAGGGCATGGCAACCACTGAATCAGGAACAGATTTAGCCACGACGATGAATCACCCGACGCGTTTGCTGTGTAAACAGGGACGAGTCTCGCGCCAAGGGAACCCCCGACCTTGCCCTATCACCTCCGACGAACGCCTATCATCCCTTCTGTTTTCCGCTGCTCCTCTCTTTCTGTTTGTCGAGGTTCGCCAACCAAGACGCGGCATCCTCTTTAATCCCGCTACGATCGACAGGTGTCGAGAGGATGCTGATCGAGGATCCTGAACAAACTCGGGCTTTCCGCTCGATCGCGTCTCCGCACGAAATCGGGCTGGTAGAAGAAGATGTGGTGGTAAGTGAGGGAAGAAATTGTGTTCTGATGTTATTGGACGCTACAAGATTTTTTTGAAACGTAATTGATGGGATTTTGGTGTGATTCTAGGTTGGCTTTGTTCGATGTTTGACGTTGTTGTATGGAAGATGCCGTCCTTTCGGAGGGAGGCTGATGAAGAAACTATTCGGGTTTTCCATGTGATTTTGTTCGATGTTCGATGATTACAGCAAAGTAGTACAAGTGAAAGAATCAGTCGTTTAAGAAAGTGACTGTTTTAATAATCGCATTCGCTTCACGACAGTGATATAAACGTAAAAACGACGGACTTAAATTCCATTTCAATGACTCGCGTTGCACCATATTCAACTTCCAAATCTGGAGAGCCATCTATCACTGAAACTCCTTTGGAAATATCTCAGGGACATGCGGAAATTCAATGCAACTCTTTTTCCTAGTGGCGGGAAGAAGGGAAACCGTGTTCCGCCGCGAGCTGGCCGCGGAATCGTCGAGTCTGGGGATTTTTTCGCGAGATCCAACGACGAATGCAGCTTACGTCACGCTCGAGGAGCTAGGGGGAACGGTCGTTGCCTCTTGACAGCCCGTTTCAATGCACCGTTGCTGAAAAGATTTACGCGCGCGAGCGTCACTCGCGATTTCGTCGCGTCAAGATGTCTGTGAATTGTATTACGAATTTATATACACGTGTCACGACTACACGCACGTTTTCCCAAGGGCTGAAAACGCAAATTGAAAGGATCGAGAATGCTGCCCCATCGGAACGTTCAATTTGTTCGCGTTCGAAATATCGATTGACGTATTACATCTTCTGACCCAAATAATCCTAATTTACTCTACTTTGGAATGAAAGATTGTTCGCAATAAAGAATCGAACATCTCCTACCTTCGACCGAAGGTTCTGATTTAACCGTCGAAGAAAGCTACCTACCACTTCCAAACAATTTTTACTTCTCTAAACTTCTTCGCCCGATCCTGAAATTGTTCCGAACAAGCCGTGGCTCGAACGCACTAACCACCACAATCTCAGAGACCTAATATCCTTCGATAAATGGAACACTATCACACAGATTAAAACGTAACACGGTAACTCCGAAACACGAATCGATCCTCGAACATGGAATACGTAACCAGTGCGCTCCAAGTTCCGCATATTGACCCGGCTTATTAGTCGAACATAAGCAATCGTCGAATAGAGTATTAAACCCGCTTGGCGAGCGTCGGGGGACAATCGCGTCGTAAAAGCTACTTAGTGGTTCGGAGCGGCGAACAAATGGACAACCAGGGGATCTGTGGCTAATTTATGCGACGGACAACGATATTAACGAGAGCCCTTTAACCTGAAGGACGCGTCGTGGGACTGACCCACTGTTGCAAACTTCCGACTTCGTAATGAAACTCTGACTCGGTCGATTCTCTTGCGAGATCCCTAGATAGATTTCTAATTTGCAAAGATCGAGGGCTATGAATCGTTTATGGTTACGCTGGCTCGGAATTTTTACGTCCTTATCGCGCGTGGAACGTCTAATTTCCTGTAACGCTTATAATAAAATATATTCGCGAAACGTGTACTTTGATGAACACGTGTTTAAGACAAATGTCTTACGATCCGAGTAAAATTACAATTCCGTGATTAACACGGTTGACAGATTACTTAACTAACTTAATTTAGTTAACTACCACCGATCAAACCGAACATATTATATCGGTGTTTCTTGCCGAAACGCCGAAATAAAGCGGATCGTACTAACAACACGACGGAAACCCGCGAACCTCGTCGACAGCCAAAATTCTCTCTTCGCGTTACATCGGCCGAAAATCAGCCACGAAAGAAACAAATCTTCCACTCACCATGGTGTCTTTGATGTGTTCAACCGGTTGCAGGAGGACCGTAGTGGCAGCGATGGGACGATGATGATGCTGTTGTTGTTGCTGATGATGATGGTGCTGCTGCTGCTGCTGATGCTGATGGTGATGGTGTTGTTGGTGGTGCGGATTGCAATTGGCGATATTCGTGCAGGTGCAGCTGCAGCCAATGTTGCAGGCTTGCTGGCCGGCGAAGAGGTGTCCTACCAGGCCGGGGGTGATCGCTGCTGCCGCCGCGTTGTTGATGCTGTTCAGCAAGGGCGGAGGCAGGGACACCGCACCACCCGGGACAAACGGGTACGAATGAAAATACGTGGTGATGGAGGAACGTGCCTCGTCGGCGCCTATCGTCTCCGCTAGCCAACACTTCCCGTTCCCCGTCGCCGAGGGTATGAACAAGCCTCGGCCGCCCAACGAGTGCAATCTCCAGAAAAATCTGCCTCGTTGTTCCTCACCGGCCCAGCCGCGTTCCAACGACGGCTGATGATACCGAGCTTCCGTCTTGCTCGTTCGGCCCAACTCGCACGACGGCCACCACAGTTTGGCCGATTGTCGCTCGATCTCTCTTCAAGCCAATTTTCGACTCCTCCCGCGAGTTCGAGCTCGAACTCGGCGCGGAGATCGAACCGCGAGGCCAGCCAAGTTCCTTGAAATCTTCTTAGAGAGATCTTGCCCCGATTCGAATTTCGGTTAATTCAATTTAGGTATAGTCGTCCGGACGTGAGACGTCAGAGAGCCTAACTGGTACACCTTAAGAGCTAACACGCGCGTACATCAGATTAAACGCGGTCCTTACTGTACTAGACACACATACGACCGGTGACACGCATACAGAGAGACTCAGAAGACGTTGGTTTAAGCCTAGAGCGATAGTGTGCGATTTAGTCTAGACGAGCGACAGCTCTGTTAGATATACGATGATTGTCAAAGTGTGTGAGCGAGTTAGAGCTAGGGCAAGTGGGTCTGTGCACCGAGCAAAGATAAAAACAGGTGAAGTGACACGGCCACGCGATTCAGACGCACGCATACGCGTATATACATGCGCGTGTGGTAAGGGCAGAGCGTACCTTTCTGTTCTTTCTTTTTTTCACGGGTGTGGGGGTAGAGGGACTATCGCACGGCTCGCTCGCACGTTAATTGAAACGTCGTAGGTACATACGCTGATTCGTGATTGTTCCTTCTTTTCTCTCCTTAAAAAGAGACACTTTAGCTAAGAGAGCTAGCTGAAAAAATGATTGTCACGAAGATTGACGAGAGGACGCCCCTTGAAATCGGGGCAGACAGGGAAGAAACACGGTCGGGCCTTGCTCTACTTCCGGTGCGGATCAGCTGGCGCGGCCCAACGATCGGATATGTGCGAAGGGTGTATACATATAAACGTATGTGTATATAAGTGTAAATATATATAATATATATATATTTTTTTTCGTATGTGTATATATATATATGTAGAAGTATATATACATAAATATCTATGTAGAATAATATATGTACGTAGAGCGTGTACGGAAGTAGTACAGAGGCTGGAGATCACATGAAGACACGAATACTCGTTTACTCTCTTTCAACCGGCTAGACTCGCATGCGGAGCAGGAGGAGGAGGAGGAACCGCACGTGGTTGCTGTTCCTTCCCACCTCTCCCTTTTGAAAACGTCGTTAGAATTCCTCTCGGTTATGTCCAACCTGCTACTGTGCTTGATTGTCTTGACGCGATTCTCTTTAGTGCGATCGGTCGCTCATTATTCACGCGCGACCATCTCTTTATATACGTTACGTTACTTAAATAGCCTAATTTTTACTTATACATAGGGACAAACACAGATTCGTGTTTACTTCTAAGAGGGACTATACCTATTATATTTATCCGAATCTCCCTCGCAATTTCTAGCTATACAGCACGTTTTATTCTTTTTTTCTTTTTATTATAAGGTAGTCTCTCTTTATAGACGCGTAAGCCACGTCTAACGCCCGAACGACTAACAACAGCGTTCTCTAGTACCGACGAATCGCGGCCAGCCGCGGCAAATAAAAATATAATTCTCTATCCCGGCCTCGCGATTCTTCCCGCGAGCCCCCACCTCTTGCCAAGCTTCGCCGGCCTCTTCTCGCCGCTCCGCTTTAAATGATCCTCCTGCTCCAGATTCACCGGCTCCTTCTCCCTTTCTCTTTCTATCTTCGTTCGACTTGGTAGCACACCGACGAGGGAGGTCTCCCGCGATTGAACGTGTGCGACCTTGAAACTCGTACACACGGCCGGCAAATACGAGGAAGCCTTATCTCTTTCTCCCCTTCTTTCGCTCCGACCGGTTTCTTCGCTGGCTGATGCTCGTAGCACGGGGACTCCCGTTCGACACACACAGACACACACACACGGTCGGACAGTGGGAGAGGGCAGTGAGACTGTGATCAAAGAGCCGGTGCATGCATGTGCCACTCTGTGACAGCTGACTTTGCTCTTTCTCTCTCTCTCTCTCTCTCTCTCTCACTCTCTTTCTCTTTCTCTCTCTCTCTTTCTTTCTCTACGTTGCTGTCGTTGCTCAAACTCGTTTCTCGACACACTGAAGAGTGGGAGACCAGAGTAGCCTCTATGGGGCTCTCGTGCACACGGCGTATCACGTGTCGACCGTTTTCACACTGAGCGTTTAGGGCTGGTCCGCGTGAGATCTCTCGGCCGGCTGGCACGCGCGCGTGGCCAGCGACACAGGCGGGCGTAAACAGTGAGAAAGAGGGAGGCAGAGGATATAATACACCAGACAACGACGGCCGATCGGTGGAGGACCAGGTGGACACCGATTTCGAGAGAGACAGGAACGTACGACGTGTCGAATCGTAGAGAGGACGAACTTAAGAGACGTATCGTAGTGGAACTACTCTGCCGGAGATATATGGGGTAGAGAGAAGCACGGAGTTAGATATGACAGATATCGGTCGGGCGCGCGTGTGTGTCTGTCTGTGTGCACGTGTGTTACTGTGTGATGTCGCGTTGGCTTTCGAAGAGCTGGTTCGTTGCCGCGGTTCGGACCGACCTGCACGGTATGTTTCAGAGAAAGAGAGAAGGAGAGAAGTGTGTGTGGGAGTGTGTGTGTGAGGCGGTGTGTGTGTACGTGAGAGAGTAACTCGGAGGCGGGAACGATTAAAGAGCGTCCTACTCGATCGCCTAGCTTGACACAACTGAGAGCAGCGTCTCTCTCGCGGCGCCCGCGTAGGCCTCCACCGCCACCGTCGCCGCGGCCGGGTCGTGTCGCCGCGTATACGCGGCTTTCAAACGCTGTCCCCCGCTCCGAGCGCCCCGACGCGCCTGGCGTCGCCAATAGCGAGCGAGCGACGGCCGAGCGCAGGCGAACTTGCACGAAACGACTCGAGTGTGCGCGCCAGCGCGCATTCGTGCCTCTCCGTGCCTCTACGCCGCCTACACGATCGCACATACGCTTCCCCCACCGCTAACACTCATCCCTACCACCGAGCGACGATTGAGCTCGGCTGAGAGAGCAACGGTGTGGGTCTTTACTAACCCTGTTTCGCCCGCTTTCCTCTCTTTTTCTTCGAGTCGCGTGTCTATCTCTCTTCCCTTCTCGCTCCTGATCATCGACCGACTCCGTGCTCGGAGGGACTCTGCGAGTAAGTAGATTCTCGCTGGCCAGGTTAGACCGATTCCTTCTTCGCGGGGCAACGTGGCTGCTTTGGTGACTGATCTTTCGCTTTTGTAGGGTCTTCTCTACTGGTTGTGCGGCGTTTTCGTGATAGGTGGGGAGAGGCTGAATGGTGAATAGTGGTAGACAGGTGGAGGGAACGTGTGATTTTCCGCATTGTTGCACGGTTGTGATGTGTTACAGTGGTTTTACATTAATGGGCTTGGTAGAATTAGGACTCGTATTAGGATGATTTATGGAGTAGAGATGGGAATATCGATGTATCGAATGGTCACGGCGGTCTATGTTTCATACGCTTAATGGATTCCATTTGAGCGAGTAATAAGTTTCTTCGACTCTCGAT
This sequence comes from Bombus cullumanus, assembly GCA_014737535.1. Classification (NCBI taxonomy): domain Eukaryota; kingdom Metazoa; phylum Arthropoda; class Insecta; order Hymenoptera; family Apidae; genus Bombus; species Bombus cullumanus. Next base: position 5,702,347 of record JACXIX010000057.1, read on the forward strand.
GAGGTTTGCGTCTTGAGCGATGTTGAAAAATTTTGTTTACGCAGTACAGATTGCTCAAGTTTCGAGTGGCTCGCCGAGCTTGATTTCCTAACGTTTCGGTGAAACGAGAACTACGAATGAACCGTGTGTAACTTCTAGGTTTCGCGCACAGTTCGTTTCTAAGATACATTCCTTAAACGGAACTGTCGGAGACTGAAGCTGGATTGAACAGTCAAGGAGGAAAATATCGTCTCTAAATAGAACTCGAATAAAGAATAAAATAGAACTGGAATTTACGAAATTGTCAATTGGGCTGACAAATGAGAAAATGGAGCAAACGATGAATCTTTATCGAGGACTTGCAGAAAAAATATATAAAGAAACCAGGAAACTTGTCTTAATGGATACGATTAAAATTGACGTTATCGAGTCGGGTTCGTAATAGTTGGCAGTATCGTTAGAAACAAATAGTCTCATCGGTAATCTTCAATCCACGAAGAAAATAAGATACCATAAACTAATATACGGAAACTTCAATTTCACTGATATAGTTAGTCGATATTTCTTTCGAAATTTGTAAATTTAATTTTCTCTTCCGCTCGCGTTATCAAGTTTCTTCGAGTTAGAGTCGTTCTTTAATTTGCTATCCTGTTTCTTCAATCTTTCTTAATCTCCATGGATTTTTCTTTAATTTCTATTTCAACGCGTTTCCCTCTCTCAATGGCAGTAGAGGAACCAAGAATTCGCGATCGCAAACAAAAACCCCCAATCAACCACCTTGAAAAAAACGAAAGTACGCCCTTCTTAAAGAAAACGTCCAGAAATTTAAAAAAAGAAAGAAAAGGGGTAGAGGGAAAGAGAGAAAGAGAAAGAAAAGAGAGAGAAATAGAAAATTGGAAAAATCAGAAAACAAGGTTCGTAAAATTCGCTCTCGAACAAATAAAATAGGTTCCTCGAATTGTTTGCCAACGGCGAAGATTACGATCATTGAGGCAAGTAAGGGATGAAAAGCGGAAGAAAATGGGGGGAAGGAATCGAAATTCGAAGGCGTGATCAGACAGTGGTCCTCGAGGGAAAAAACGACGGGAAATTGGTGGCGACCACGAGCACCATCGATAGGTTCTTCGGAGCTCTGATTGTTCAGAAACGAGCGACGTCGATCAGGATCGACTGCGCAACGAACCGATTCACCCTCGATGGACTCGAGAATGCTCGAGCAATCGGCTCCCTCGAAAGTGGTAACCTGATTATCCGCACTGAACGAATAAATGAGGGAACGAAGCCGCGGTTTTGTGCAAGAGAAAGATTCTCGCTTCTCCGAATTGGGAAAAGCGCGTACGAGAATTTTTCTGGATGAAAGTGGCAAACAGTTACATTAGTAATTCGCTTTATATCGTTGATACGATGTTATTATCTGTACTTGTATTAAGAATTAACGTATCGAAAGACGAAAGAAGAAAAGAACGAAATTTAAATATCCCGCTAATCTCTCTAGAGAAAATTTCAGGACTAACACCGAGGAGTCTGCTAATCCCTCAGACACGAATATTTCCGTAGACCAGGCGGCGGGGAGATGGTAGAGGAGGGTATCGTTAATTAAACGCGACCGCGGTTCCATAAGGTGAGACGAAGGTTAAACAAGAGGAAGAACGGAGCTGACTTCACGTCTGACGCGCTAATACTCGTTCGGCCAAGTGGCTTCGTTAATTACTGTCAAATCGAGAAGTGGCAAATGAAATAATTACAAGGCGTCGCGGCTCTTCCAGATCACGACCATCTTTAATTAACGAGGCACCGGTGATGTTCGCGTTTTCAACATTGTTATTTTTCTTTTTTTTTTTTTTTACGTCCTTGACTTTGAAGAGATCGGGTTTCTTTAACTTTGGGGCAAGCTGCTTCTGATGCCTATTCCCTAGTCACTACAGAATCACGGTTTCCCTATGATATTCATGAGATCTCCCACGATATTGCTATTATTAAAAGATTTTAATATTCTTTACCATATTCTATAACACACTCTATAAAATTCATCTTTCCATCAAAAGTATCAACAACTTCGGTAACTATGACTCAGAAGAAACGCTTCGTTTCCTAGAGCTTTCAAATAAAATCTCCAAATCTTTTCGCTAAATTAATATTAAATTAATGCCTTAATTTCACCTTTAAATTTTGTAAATTTTCCTGATGTTCTCAAGCATATTCAACAAAATCTTCGAAATTGGCACAAAAATACAGAGAGATTTGTCTTCGATTTCTCAAAGTATAAAGTCTAAGTAAAGTCCCTGAATCGGCACTCTGAGGAAACGTTATTCGTAACCGTTTCGCTCAAAGATTTACCTAATTACATCTCGCAACCGGGTTTTGTACAGCGAAAGGTGTTTTAAAATATTAATTGAAAGAGACACGTAACGAAGCTTTCGTAGTAATACGGGCTACGCAACAAGCAGATAAATTTTCTTTGATCTTTTTTTTTTTTTAATTACGGCGGTGGGCTGTAGTAAAAGAAAAATTTAATTAACTTACCGAGCTGCTCGCGTGCCAAAGGAAACGGAGCCAAAGAAGCCAGATATCTTACCTGCAACAGAAATTAATATACTTTCTTAATTTAGTAAGACACCTCGACGAAAGCTGCGTGCAATCGCAGGAACATACAGCGTGAATACAGCCGTCAAGCGAACTGACTAATTTTTTTAAAAATATTATAATACACGTATAATGCGATCGGTAGACTGTGGATTTTTATGCAATCGTGAGGAATTTAAAGATATAAAGGAGCATGGTATGCACATGACATACGCAAAAACGTATAAAATATTCAAAGTATACTCTTTATAACGCTTAATAAGTAAATTAAATTTCTGCCTAGGTCCTACCCCTTCCACCGTATTCACGAAAATATGAATTTGCATAAAAATCCGCGGACCAGTGGTCGGTAATAATATAAGAACGTAATACGTTACGAAAGATTGTCAATCTTTATACGAATACGTGGTGCAAAATATAATATGACAAGATCTAACATTTCACAAAAATTCATCCAACATCCAGGAGAAATAATTAAAAATACTGAAAAATTGCTGCATTCATATGCGGTAATTCGGTGTGTTTCCATCAGAAAAAAAAAACAGACATTTCAAGCCATAAAATTAAATCCTTTAGCTCGTATATCACGTATTCAGCTCTGTACAGGGGAAGCTTATCAAAAAAACTTTACCAAGTCTTCGTACGTCATTAGCGCATATATACGTGTATAAAATTACAAGACACTGTAAAAGTATTTCTCTACATGAGAATATCAAACCTTGGTGCAGCACGGTAGCTTGATTTTTTAAAATGCTTCCCTTCGTTTTGGCGAGGATTTAACGAGGAAATTAACCACCTGCAGTTTAGCTACGCAAATGATTATTTTATGAAATATTTCTGTCCAAATATTTACCAGATTACCGAAGTCGCTGGTTAAGACGATATAACAAATCAAATTACTAAAGAATCGAATACCAGGTGGAGGAAAGACATGTACCTCGGTAAATTAAAAATTAGAAATTAGGTTCTTTCTAAGAAAATCACAGTTTATTATATTTCTTCGAATGGTGCAATTTTGCGCTGAGAAAATTTTCGCAAGACAATTTACAGTTTCCCCAATCTCGAGCTGACGTACTACTGAATCAATCTCTTTGTTTACGTTCAAAGATGAAACTCATTCGCGACATCGAATGTTCGTAAATGATAACGATCGATTTTACGTCGTCAGGATTGATCGCAGGGCCTATGTTGATTGCATATTTCTTGCTCCACTCGCCGAGTATCATAAGCCCTTAAAGTATCGCATCCTCTTTCTTTTTGCCCCGCGATATATAGATAGACGAGAAGTCTAGTCCTGCTATGATTTTTGGAAAATTTCACACTTCGCCATCTATTTCGTATGTAATTTCGCAATATTTTCCTTTCGACAGTGAGATTTCTGAAAGGCACCAAATCCGGATCTAATTCCAGCTCACACACGGGTTAAGTGCAAACGAAATCGCGAGTCGATCGTTAATCCCGGCGCGCGGCAACGACTTAATACGTTGGGCAAACCGTTTCGTGCGCGGCGTCAGCCGTTGAGAACCGAGCCTAAGTCCCCGGGAAATTACTCCGGGCGGGGCTAAGCAGTATGCAGATCGCGAAATCGCGACATACGTCGGGGATTAGCTCGGTGGAGACTGCTAGCTAAAGAGGATCCGCGAAATCGGCAGATCGAAATGTCCCTAGGAATCCTATTTAACTTACTCCGCGGCGAGACGACCCCGCCCTTCGCTATAATTTGTGTAATCGCACCGTTCGCGGCGCACAGCCCACAGGATTTTCACTCCCGTGATAGATTCGTCCTTGGAACGGGAGACTTTCGGGCTGGGTCACGTTTCTCCGGGATTTCCAACGTCTTCTGGCAAAATTGTTCGTCCTGGGAAATTCGTTTACTCGCGTTGCGTCGATATAGCTTGATTTCGGGGATTAGAAACGACTTTCGAGGATTAGGTCCGCAAAAGAAAGAGAGAGAGGGGGGGAGAAAATATCATTTTTGATATTTTATAATTTTAAACTAGGAGATTTTTATACTTTTCCAGCGAGACTTTCGACCGTGGAAGATGGATGTAGCGGCGTTAATGTGATTCGTTTTTCAGTTTTGTGACTTTACTCTGGAGAGTTTTTCGACTTTGCAGGCGATAGCTCTAATCGTAAGAAATTCTCTAACATTGAAACATTTCTGAACTTCTTCGCCGACCAATTTAGAAGAGGATCCAACCTCTTAGATACTTGGACGTTAAACGAAATATTTGGACGAATGATCTGCCATTTTTATCGATGTTTGTTTCGACGCGCTTTTAAAGCACCGTTTGGTCCATGGCACGACATCAATCATCCTTCGTAATTTAACACGTGGAACAATCGACAGCTGCGACCGTAAATGGATTTACCGGCACGTATGTACGGATGACCGCAATAATGATTCGTTCAAACAGAATTATGCACGACCGATGCCACGATAACGACGCCGCTAAACGTGGACAAATCGCTGTTACACAATTCCAAGCCGGTGACTGGCGTCCCCCGGAACCAACCACCGGCAAAATCGATCGAAACAGAGATTGGCTATCGTCTTTCTTAACGTTCTCAGTATTCGATACTCTATTGTTAGCTTCCAGATAGATTATAGCGGTGTGCTGTGACAGTAGTCAAGGAAAAGAAAAAAATTTCCTTTGCTTTTTAAAGAGATCAAAGGAAGATTACTTTCAGCCACCTAAGATTCTATTCCAGTAAGGCATCGTTTTATAATATACGCGTATGAAATTACAAGACACTGTAAAAGTATTTTCCCTACTGAAAAAGTATTTTTCCTTGGGAATATCAAAGCTTGACGCAGCACGGTAGCTTAATTTTTTAAAATGTTTAGCTACGTAAACGATTATTTTATGAAACGAAGAAATTACGTCTAAATAATTGCCAGAGTCGCTGGTTTAAGACGATATAGCAAATTGAATTATTAAAGAACCGAATACCATTTGGAGAAAGAACATCAGAAACTAGATTCTTCCTAAGAAAATCACAATTTATTACAGCTTGGCACTGGACCAGGGTTATTCATCGTCAATAACATACTATATAAGCTCGTAGAAAAAATAAAATCTAGTTACGAACACATATTTCTTCAAATAGTGCAATTTCACGCTAAGAAATTTTTCGGATCTAATCGGATACAAGAGTCTTATATTCGCCTTAACGTTCATCTACGATAGCGTTTCACGATCTTTACGCAGATTACAGCGACGCGTGCGATGCGAGATTTTCACGGTCCGTAAAAGTGAAAAGAGGAAGGGAAAATATCCATCGACCGGTCTCACGCAACGAAGCTGTCGCCCTTCGTTCGCATACGATCTAACGCGATTTTTATCGCCAGCAGCACGGTCACGCGACGCGCGGCAAACTCGAATTCCGGATGAAAGACCAAGGGAACCGCAACCAGCGAGAAAGTTTCGCGGAAACGCGATAAAAACGAGACTCGGTTTACGATGATGGATGATCAAGGAGGGAGGGTTTAGATCTTACTTTCTTTCCACGTCGTTTATTCGTCTTGTTGGTGGACGACAGCGTTTCATAACCATGACGAAAGTATTTGCACACTCGTGGACGCTTTTCGTGAATACGTCATGCGTGTTAGGTATAAGAACCATTTCGAAATTTCATCAAATTTCGTGACTATTAGGTACATAGAAGTATATACGGGGAACTCGATCACTCGAAAAGTTGATAAAACGTACGAGCAGTGCTCAAAATTGCTTCAAGTTTATAAAAATGCGTAAAAATATTTAAAATCAAAATATCATCTTTTACTCGTCCAATACGCATATTGGCGAGGCAAGTGTTAACAGAGTTATAATTACTACACAATTAATATAAGAGTAGTATTTTATAATCAGTACAGCATGTTATAGTTTCAATTAAATAGTTGAATTTCACCACATCGATCAAACGTTAGTTTGAAATTTAACTAGGTGGAAATTCTTCGTTAAAAAGTGAAAATGAATGAAAAAGGGAAGACTAGAAAATGCCATTAACAATAGCGTTTTAATACGTATCGCTGGAACTAATTCGGAACAGCAAGAGAAACAGCGTTTCAAATGAAATTAATCCGTTCTACCATTATTCGCCTGCTGCGTGCCGTTTAAATTGACAAGTTCCTAATTCACCTAGGACTGCGACGTATATATACGATATCTCTGTTATAAATTAATATATTACAGAGTCAGGTTTGTGTTTTGGATGGGATGGGAATAACTTCTATCTTCGTGTGATTGTTGCTTTATTGTTCACGAGTTGCATTACGCCTCGTGTATCCTTACCAGCATTTACATTTCTTGGATTTCTATGATAATTAATAGACTAATTAATAGATTTCTATGACGATTAACAAAGAGCGGGTTTCTATGGATCTACGGGAAATTAAAAATTACAAAATACGCAAGACGCGCATAATATGCAAAGGCATTCAAAATATCGAAAGTGTAGCAATTATTATAATATTCGATAGATGAAATAACGAGGAATCTTGCGTCGAGTGATACTTTCCAGAATTACAAATTTTCAGGCGAAACGTGTGAAAATTCGTTAACGCGTCAGTTCAAAATTCTTTTTCGCGTTCGATCCGATATGGTGGATGATATGTTTCAGAAAATTCTTACTACGACGACTTATTTTTCTTGATATCGATCGTTGGAAACGGCGATGGATAATTACATACATCAGGATTGGATTTCCGAGTCCCATGATATTGGCTATATCCGAGGAACCATACAACTGTCATAAAGTGACTGTAACAGCCAACAGTTGGGCCACCACTTTCCTATGTGCAGTAAAATTCCGCGATTGATGCTCATCCGGTTTCAACCTCGTCGAAAAGTATGAAAATGCGGTGATGCCTTCCACTATGATAAAATGATTATTATTAAAACTATGAACATCGCTTTAGTTCTGAAAATTTACTGTATACCCTTTTACGTTAGGAATGTTAGACGAAGGTTTTATGAAAATTCGAATACTTTTTGACATACGAAGATCTAAATTCAAATTCGTCTTTGGCGGCAGTCGGCGAAGCCTCTGGCAACAATCCCTTAAACTATTAACTTAACTTACTAAACTATTAAAATTTTCGCACTTTTCACCTCCTACATCCCAGGAACTAATTGCCTGCTCAACTGGGAAATTCGTGGAAATTCGTGTCTCATCGTAAGATGTCTTCTACGTCGCTTTTTCTTACTTCTACTTACATTCTGTTCGTTTAATTAGATTTATAAAAATATAGATTCGCATAAAAATCCACGATCTACTAATAACGATTGGTCAAAATGGTTACGTACAATGCTCGTAATATGTTCGTAAGGATATTTCTCAAGAAAAAGAAAGAAAAACTTTTCCATATGAACTATTACGTTACTCGCGTCGTTTATCATTCCAGCTCGTTGATTTCACAAAGATCCAATGAGATATTTACTAATCGAGAAGGCGAACTCATTTTCCTGAATTTTGGTTACATCTAGGCAGTTAGGCTGCGAAGGGTAATAGGACTTGATGCATGGCTCCCTGGATGCCGGTCCCCTAGATCTACCGCCATTCGTCCTGCCGCCGCGTCTTTCCCCCTTCTCGAGCTCTTTATTTATTTAAAGCTCGTCACCGGGTCCGCGTGTCCCCAAGGAACCCGAATGCTCGGGCGTATTCCAGAGTTCGACGGTCGATCAGGACGATCCCTCTCGTTCCAGCCAATTCTCTGTAGACCGATCGCCACTTGGACGTCGTCTGCGGCCATCGGAGGCTGAATATCGAGGATTTTTCGGCCACGGCCGATTGCCTTCTCTCCTCAGAATATTCTATTCCTCCTTTTGTACGTTATATGGAACACTCTTGAAATTTTGATGTTTCCATATCAGAGAACATGCTTGAAACTTTTCTAGATCGGAGAATATTCTTGAAATATTTTTTTTCTTTCTATAGATATTACAGAATTTCTTATATTCTTCGAGTTCTTAATTTCTTACATCCTTCTTAAGTTCTTCAAATATATTCAATAGTCTTCGAACCCTGACACTGACATTTTGATATCCGCGCCAGGTATTTCGTTTAAAGCGAAATATGATAGAAGATTGGACGCGTTCAATTTCCTTGTAACCACTTGTCAAGAATTGCCTAACCCGAAGGAAGCTAGAAAAGTGGAGGGAAGCAGGGGCAAAAGCTGAAAGTGCAATCTACGAAAGAAGAGTTACAGCACAACGGAGGATCCATAACAAGAAGGAAAATTCATGGTGAACCGGTATCGAAGCGGAAATCCTTTTCTTCCACGACCTTTCCGCTAGTCCGAGGGATTAGCCAGAGGATCGGGAACTGGTGATTTGTAGACGACGGGCAAATAGATTTCTGGCAAGTAGAATTTCGTCACCAAAGAAGAACCTGTTTGCGTGGTTTGGCATCGGATATACATTGTCGATTTTCTCGAAGCTTTCGCTTCACACGTAGTTACGTACGACACAATTTATTCATCTACTTGTTCGTATACGAGAGTGACAGGTAGTTACCGGATACGGATGCTAAGAAAAATAAAAGGGCTGCAAAGTATAGATGAAAAAGAATAGCTACGCGGTAAATTTAGAATAAAGATAACGCCTCGTAGACCACAAGCTTGAACGATACGTCGCTGACGGAGAAGAGATGTACGCGGTCCGAAAACTTAGCTCGACAAGAAATATCAGAGATTTAGGATATCCAGATGGAAATGTGCAGACTCGTGAGCGTGACATTGAAATACTAACGGTTTCCTAAAAAGTCTAAGTGGCGCATTAAAATTGATCGATGCAAGAATATGCGAACCTTGTATGCAGCAAACACGAATCACCGATCAATCTACGCTCCACCGGAGACCTTGGTTCGACTAACGACGTTATTGGTCAATAATAGTGGTGCTCACAGGGCAGTGTGGACGACTGCGTGCACAAATTGAACGTTGAATTATCTCGAGAAGCATCGCGTGTTTCATAAGGTAAGGGGACCAGATGGATGATGCGTATGCCAAATGGAGTCTGACTAACGACCAGTATAATAATCTAATCGTCGAAGACTGGGTGAAATCAGAGGAACAACGTACAACGAGTCCTAAGGCTCTCGATACCTTCAAAGCGAAGAGACGTGATTATAGAGTCCAAGATGACGGATGACTGGAAATGAATAACTAATAATAATTTTTTACCACTTCACTCCAATACTTTTCTACGTGGAATGAGGACGAGAACAATCCATCTACGTAAAAAAACAATATGCATCTCTAATTGAAAAAATCATGCGATTGTTGATCGAATATACTCCATTGCACGGTAAAGAGAAAAGAAACACGATCCTACGAATGTAGTACCGTTCGAATCATTCGTTTATAGTACCAAGTAGTACATTTGTAATGTCGAATATGATAAGTAGGTGATATCGGTAAAAAATTACTTGTTTCCAAAGAAAAACAGTAAAAAATTATATCTTTTTTATCTTACCAAAGACATGTTGTTCGTGCTCCAAATTAAAATACAAATACCCTTTCTCGACAACCCAACTTCTAAGCTAAAAAGCTCTGCCAAACCACTAAAATTCTCCAAGTAATAGAATTTCACAAACAAAATGCAAATGGAAATTAAGACATTCTTAAATCAACGATTTAAAAACACAATTTAAAGTCGAGCAGGTGCGTGCTATCTCTTTCGGCGGAGATCCGAGAATTTCGAAATAGACGAGGAGCAACGTTGAACATCGGATTAAAGTAAAACGTCGGAGGAACAACTGGAGAACCGAGTGACCAAATAAACCGTGGGCTGAGATTAATGGAGCAGGGGAAATGCGGCAGTTTGCTTAATTTTCGCGGGGTTAAGGAACGCGAAATCGAATGGTAACCTGCTGGAGACTTGCTGGAAACGAGGAAGAAGAATCGATTAGGGGGTTGAATGTCCCTAGTTGCTTCGGGTAATCGAAATTGATACGTTTCCTGTAATTCGGTGACGTTTTCCACGTTTGGTTATTTCCGATGGGAAAATATCGGATTTTTGTATTTTTTGGTTTAGATAATATTACAACGCCTGCGTATTTCTTGATAGCAAAATATCGAATTTTTATTCGTACTATAGTTTTCAGTCTGGTTATTTCTTATGGGAAACTATTAAATTTTTGTTAGTGCTGCGTTTGAATATTTCGGTGTCTCGCTATTTTTTTTAATAGGAAATTAGTGAATTTCTGACAGGAGAGTATCGAATTTTTCTTTGCATTTTAGAACCTAATATTTCCATATTTTTGGAAAGTAACGAACGAGAATATTTAACTTTTTCCTTTATGCTCTAATTTTTCCTTAAACTAGAAATTTAATTGCAAAGTTAACCACCGTGAGAAGGCAAAAAGATCTATATTTGTGACTGTCGAGAGCAAAGTTCCTTTTTCCACAGTAGATGAAGGAAGAAATCGAGGGGGAGAGATTTCTTTCGTGATCGAAGGCTGGAGCCGATAAACCGGAAGCCGATTAAATTTATAGACCAGGAAGAAAGGTCCTTTGTCGTTTCTTGTGAATTTCGCATTACAATGGAGGATTAAAGTGTGCGACGGACAGGCTCATTGTATCTTGCTTCCAGATTTCATTTTCGAAAATCGATTCGACCAGAATGTGCCCGGTATTTTCACTCCATTTTTTATTTACCTTTATCGAATTAATCCTTTTCATATTCCTTTCAAATTTTTTACGAACGAATACTTCCATAAATATTCATTTGTTCCTTTGCACCTTTCCTCCCTTTCTAATTTCATCGGACGACGGTGAACAATTCGGACAGAGCAGCTGTATAATTGTCGGTAATTCGATTCTCTAACACAGTCTAAACGCAAAAACTGTCGCGTTCGTTGCGCAGTCTGTCGCGCTTGTGCTTAATTGAGTACGCTAATTAAGGATGCGATTGAGCGATACACCTCACACCCCCCAACCACCCCGTCACACACGCTTGTCGACACACTTGTGTTATCCTACTCTTGTCGAAAACCTGCGCACGCGATCTCGCTCCTCTCGCGTCCAACCGGCGACGAAATGAGCAGTTTAATAACTGTGTGGCGGCACATGGTTTGAAGGACTATTCGAATCATGTCGTTGTTTCGTCCCGGAGAGTCAAGACCGTTAGGATACAAACAATACAAGAACAAATAACCTCCGGACATAAACAAGGACGCCGCTACACGCAACCGTCGCCGGAAGCCAAATTCGGATTTCTTGGCTTTCCCGCGACCGCAATCAAGCAGTACCAGTATCAGTACCAGTATCAGTATCAGTATCAGTATCAGTATCAGTATCAGTATCAGAGTCAGTATTCTCAGGTCACGACCGACGAACATTCTTAGCGACTTGTATCGAGTGTGTTATATTGGCGACGAATTCAACCTGTATTCAGGGGCATAATTACTTTTAAATATATTGACTATTCGGACGAACCGTTTTAGTTAATTGAGTTCACGACACCTATTCCACCGCAACTGTTTAACCCCTTATTGTCCGATTAGCCGAATTTTCAATGTATCCACCATTAATGGAACGTCCTGTTTTCTGTTTCGCCATTGAAATAACACCAAAAACATTCGCCCGCAGAAATATCGTCAACGAAAGTCCGTTATCAAAGCAAATCCTAATCAACGCCACCTAAAGACGCTTCGACTTTTTGTTCGACGATTGTTTCTTTCGACTACCGCCAAAATGTAAAAAATCGCGATTAAAACAGTCGCCTGGATAGGAAAGTGTATTAGAAGCGGAGCTTCGGGTGTCACGAGCGGATGCGTGGCCTCGTTGGAGAAAGGCTTGACGCCAGAGCGCGCGCGACCGCCGGGCTGATCAAATTTTCGGCGCGGTTGACGGGCAACATGGCGAACAAAGTTTGCTCAGCGCGGCAGCGTTAATTCGGTTTGCCCCGTGTTTTTCCACCGCGGAAAGACGTCCCGGGGCGATGTTGCTCTCCCGTCGTAGACAACGTGATAGGCGAATTTTAAAGCGTGCACCACACCCCTATCCCGTCACGCGAGCCTGATTCTCCCGTGGAAAAATTCAATTCCCGCGGCTCAATCCGGAGTTTAATATGAATTTCATAATCAACGCGCTTTAAGCACTCTCTCTCTCTCGTTTCTACCTTAGTTGCATTATTATCAGAGCATTAGGATAATTGTTAATATGGATAATAAAGAGATTCCTCGAAGCTCATCGTAAAAGCCTATAATTGTTGCACCTATGCTGAAAAACCAATACAAAAGACGCAAAGAATATCAACTAACTGTTGATATTCACGCCGACTGATTGAAACAAATTTGCAGTCTAAACCGAAAGATGTCCAGAATCGCCTAGACTTCGGTAGATCTCGATATTATCAGGAAGGCGGATTCCAGAGGCTTTCGTTACGGTTCGATTCTTTACCACCGGTTGGAGAAAGAGGAAAACGCGACGATGCAATCGAAAGAGGATGTGTACGAAGCACGTGGCGCACTAAAATCGTACGAGGGATCCGTTTTCCATTTGCCAGCGGCGGGGCACCGCGATTTCCCCATTTTCCAAGATCGTACCCGGTAATGTCTATCGAACGACGCACACTCCCGACCTCCAACCTTCTTATTATCGTTCATCGAATATACGCGCTCCTCTCTGCTACTTCCCTCCTTTTCCTACGGCGGATTTTATATTTTTGTAAATACATCCGAACAATTAAAAAATTGGATTTTATTAATAGAATTCGGAGGACTGTTCTACTCGTTAAATACATCACAGCAGACACTTGGATATTCGTTAAATTCAATGAAAATTTCTACAAAGTCTCATCTTGGGATAAGATATCGTATCGGGTACTTTCGAAAATGTTGAGATACATAAAATATTCTACACTGGAGGTACAAATACTTAACACCTTTGCGATTAAAAAGGCATTAGTAAATGGCTCATTGAAAGCAAAGGGGGGAAGTCCTTTAAAATATTATAAATCGTTGCGCGAAACAACTTTCGGTCAATACGAATACATTAAACTAAATGCTGGTTGGTGGATCTAATAAAACTTGAAAACTGTTTAAAGTCGAGCAACTTACTTAACCCACTAATTAATTATATCTTAAACGCTCCGGCGGAGCCATTAATCACTCTCTCCCGAGCAACTGAATCCATTATTTCCCACCTGCGCGCAGCCTTACCCGTGAAAAACTTTCGATCGAGACGTTTCCGAACATTCGCCGTAACGAGCCTGAAGGATACCATCCCCGTCTCTCTACAAATAATTATCCAGTCTAGTGATTCGATACGGTGATTTAAAAATTCAGTTTTAATACAGCTAGCTCACTTCTGCAACTATACATTGTAATTTTTGAATACAGTCGATAGTCTTAAACCGTATACGTAACACCTACCGACCTGCAGCCTATAAAAAGATAGTTATCCGGCGGTAACGACGAACTACAGTGTAGTAATCTCGTTGAGAAAAATAAAGAATATCAAATTATTTTAAATTTTGGATATTGTTTCTATCCTGGGTTTTTAAGTTCCTTTGAATATTAATTTTTTTCCGGTTATTTATATTTATTTTTAATATTAATGAAGAATTGCAATTTTTCTGCACTTCCCACACCCATAAAGACTATCAAAACGGCATAAAAATTGCACGAGAAAAACCTACCGACGAAAAAACCCAAGATTTTTTGGACTTTTATGGAAAAAGTTGCAGAGTGGTGTCTTGTTTTAGTCAAGAGTTGTAACCACCGATGCGTTTCGAGAAGTGGATACTTCAACCGTTTCTCTTTTTTTCGCCCAGGAGCTAAAATGGTAAAAATCTGACACCGGAAATCAATGGCTTTCTACAAATACGCAATAGACAAAACAAATAAAAAATATTGCTTTTATTTATATTTATCGCTTTCCTCGACAGATTGAAATTCGTATAATTCGTTTGTAATTAACATACTACGACGTTTCGTAATATTGTCTATAATAATACTCTCTTGAAATGATAAAAAAATGATCAAATTAAAAAATCAAATAAAATATATAAGTCAAAATTCGAAACGAATTTACAGCTCGTTAATTCAGACGTCAAACAAAAACCAACACGCAGAAACTAAAAATGCACGGAGAGAAGGTTGCCAGGGAATTTTATGATTTTTCAGGGCGTACGCGTTGGGGGAATTTCGCGGCTTTCAACTGACCCAGTCGCCCCGCGAATTTCAATGGATTGGCGTCCCGATGTTTGCCCGTTTTCACCCCCTCCGGCTTGCACTCCCTTCTGTACACCATCCCTCAACTCGCACAAAAGCGTCGGCTGGGTTTCCATTAGTTTAATTACAGACAAGGTCGTCGTCGTCGTCGTCGTTGCCCGAAACATCGTTTCGAAGCTGTTCGAAGCGGCGGAAGTTAATTTCATGGAAAAGGTAAAACGCAAGACGTCCTACCAGACCTTCCAATAACTACAGAAAAATGCTAGCTTTGAAAATAGGATGGATCATCGCTTTGAAGTACGATGATGCGAGTGAAAAACCTCGTCGTAAATTAATCTCATAAATTATCTCGGCGCGTAATATTCTCGTTAAATTTCAGATTTTTTTACAAGCGCATATCTTCGTGTCCACGCATAAAGAAGTGGAATCTGAGCAAAAACTTGTCCATTTATCGAGTATTATAACGAGTACTATATTTTGGATATTCAGTATTATGAAATATTTGACACGGCGGAAGGAGTTTGAGATGATTTGGGTATGTTTGGCTTCAGCGAGTCGAGCTTTTAACAGAGAAGAAGATGGGAAGGTGAATGGGGAGACGCGAAACCGGTGGACAAGAAGTTCGTATCTTTGGGGAATCGTGGTTGAACAGGTAAGGTTTGAAGGGATTAATACGACCAAGTTGGATATTTTGGGAAGTGGTTGATTTGCTTTTAAGAGCATCGAATTTGTGGATTAGAGAATTTTCAAGTTTGACAAAGTCTAAGAATTAACGTCGTCTGAAATCTAAATAAGTCTGATATTTCATTTTCCTGATAACTTTCTTTCGTAGCATTTCTTGAATTTCCAATAATTTTCAAATTTACAATTACCACTGATTTTATAAATCGTTGAAATACCATCGTTATTAATTACGAATAAAGGATCTGCCTTCTTATTGTTCAACATCGATCGTTCGTGACTGTAATTCATCGCTCACCTATTACCTCTCATTACCTGCTATTAATCACTCTTGATCACAGTCATTTGTTTCTAGTCATAATTCAGTATCACACCACTAGTGATTACTATAAAGACCTCCGCCGAACTGTATCGATCATCGATGATGAATATAAAGAGTTATTGACTGCTGTTATATCGTAGCGAATGGTACATTAACTGCCGTAGATAATTACGTACTACGATGCATCAAACGATGCAAACAGTTCTATACTTCAAACTTGATCGAACAACACACACTGCCCGAACACAAGATATTATTATACATCCATCATAGCTTTTCAATCGGTGACATCAACTACAAAAAGGCAACTAATATTTACCAACAGTACATTCGCATAATTACATTTCTATAGATCACGTTAAACCAGAGCAAACATCGTCGTTTCTGCAGAGAACGTTCATCGTACAATCCTGGTAAATCGTTATTATTAACTGCAAAAAATGAAGTAGAAGTTGCGCAAAAATTTTCTATAAGCATTATCCGATACGAAGAAGCCCGTATTATCTCAAACTATATCGAACAACGCTAATCATCGTCACACGAAACAATCGTAATTTTGTCATTAACTCTCATTAATTTAACGTTGCTTTGAACCACGGCAAACCAGTTAAAGGCCACCAAAAAGAATTTCCACGACGTCAAACGACGCGCACAACCGCATACTTTAAACTAAATCAAACAACGACGATTGTCGCGAGCACAGGAAGCTCGATCATCGGCGACGTCGCGATGCGAGGCAGCGAATCAAAGGCTGGCATCGAAATGCCTCGAGTTCAGGGCGCAGAAAGCGGGGGTGGGCCGTTCCACGACGAAACGTTCGTTCCATTGAAATATGCACACGCTCCCGCAGCGAACGCGCGCTGAATACTCGGCCGAAAATCTTGCAAAATGCACGCTAACTTCCAGGCAAACGGGCTCTCGATTTCCAACGAGGGTGCGTCGTGTCCCGACCACGGTTATCTCGAATCAGTTCTTTGTTGCGACCACCCTCCTTTTCCATCCGTTTTGCCGCTGCACCGTGCGAATCAACTAAATTAGAACCGAACCGTGCTACTGGCGACCAATATCGTTCCACGCCGCCCTCAGCGACGCTGTCTAATGCTATTAGGGGCGAGTTTCACCAGTTTCGAAATTGTGTGACGGTAAATGTGTGTACACTGTACAGTGGCTACAAAAAGGAATTGAACACGATTGAATTTATTTCATAGTTGGACTACGCGTCTACTAGTTTGGGAAATTTCAAAACAGACAGATGCGCAGAATATAAGTAACAGGGAAAGATGTATGAAATATACGATGTCGAGCATTTATTTTTATATCCAGCAGATAAGGAATAAATTCCTATTTAACCCAAAACTCGCCCCAAAAACCGAAAAGCCTTCAGGAAAACTACCAAAGCGATCAAACGTCTCGCAACTCCTCTAAAACACTGACTCGAGTCATTAGCCCGATCGCGAGGCACTCTGCAAAAACCAAACAGAACCGGAAAAAGGAGAAACACGAGGGAAAACACACGAAAATCGGGGGGAATGGCAGCAGCAACAGCGGCAGCAAACAAGGGGGAACTTCTACGGTATAAAACATGAGAAAGCGTGTTGGAAACGGTAACGAGAGAGGCACAGGTCGTCTCTCCTCTCTCGCCTCGGACTTTTACTTCATCCAGCTACTTCGCTCCAGCCGATTTTTCCGCTACCGCCGCTTTTTTTCCACCGGCGGCTTCCGCGCATTTTATTAGGCCCGTTACAGACCCGTGTCGAGACAATAACCATTGTTAAAGTTTCGCGGAGCAATGGCTGCCCGCTCGCTGTTTGCACGGACAAGCTTTCCGCTTTGTTTCGGCCTAGGCGCTGGATTTCAGTTGGCCAGCTTGGCTACGGCTCCCATTACCACCATTCCGGCTATGTACACGCCGTACACCACCTACGGCCATCTACCGCTTTCTACAGTCGTTTCGGAAAGCTCACAATGCCCGTTGCTGCTTCGTTTTCAATCTAAGCCGCGCTTTTTTAATTACGTTCCTGACCGGAATAACGATTTCCCTTCAATGGCACGTGGAAATGGATCCTTGAAGCGAATTGGCGACACCGCTTTTTGGTACGTGCGTGCAACTAATTGCACGATTAAAAATGGCAGATTTCGCAATGCGAAAATCAAATCTCGTAACTTTCTTTCCCTTTTCTCGTCGCGTCATCGCTGTTTTTGTTAAGGTTTCAGGCATAGATGGCTTAAACCGAGTTTACGACGCTTCGCAGCTATTTTCGACTTTTATTTTATTCGCGTATTGTTACCATTCGCTTTCGTTTAGCGTCGTTTATAGCTGGAAGAACTTCTGACTTTAAGGTTAACCGGGGATAATACAGAGTTTCCTCCTGCACCTCGATAGCAATAAATCTCGATAGCATCGTAAACTAGTCTTAGTCCCGGCACTACGCGAGCGATAGGTATCGTTATCTTGGGTTTTGTGACGCGTCATCCACTCCAATATCCTGAAGCCGATGTTTTCATGGACGATGCCACTGTCTAAGAACTAACAATTAGCTAGTTCCTGATCGGTCAGCACTGAGCCATCTATCCGGGGCAGAATCCGATGCATCCTATCCTCGTGGAAGGGGATGAAGGATACGGGTTTCAGACTCTAGACTCGCACACAATCAGTCGCGGTCGAGATACAATAAGTTGCTCAAACATTCGAACTAAACACATCGCGAATTACTCGTCATGTATTCGCTGAACCCGTTATATAGTGCAATCGATTTTAAGGTCGCGAACTATTCGCGACGCAATATCTTCTTCGATCGTTCTTCCTACAAGAATCATGCATTTACGTGTTAAATCTGAAGCTTACGGCCCCCTATAAAGTGTAAAATATCCAGCCCGTATAACACGAGGTTCTAGTCGCCTTAGGATGAAAAATTCAGCACCGCCTCCCCTGATCGAACTTAAATTACCAAATCAACGGTAACATATGCAGAACCAAAATGGATTCCTCGACGGTGAGTAACTTGGAGATGGTTCGTCCGACGACGACGTGCTGGTTACGATCAAGTATTAAACGCGTTATCAGCAGCCCTCTTTCCTAATTCCGGCATCCTGAATCTCATCAAAATTATCGGCTCCCCGTAGTGTCTTTTCTTACGTTTAATTAAAGACTACAAAATTAATTAAGCGATTCAATTAACTGGCTACAGTGTGCACCTGTGAAGAAGCTGTCACCCCCTTTTCACCCTCTTCTCTCTGACTTCCCCTTTGCGGGCGAATCGAGACAAAGCTGATCGTCTCCGATCTATCTTTGCACGAAATTTTCCCTCCACCTTTATAATTGGACTATTTTTAGAGCCGTTATACGCTTTACGGAGAGGAGGAATTTTTGTATCGTAGAAAATCACGAAACCAACGACGAGCAATAATTTTTCAAGGAACTATGTTACATCAGAGTCTTCTTTTCTCAAACATGCTCGGGGAAATTTTAATTCGGCGTTCCTAGTCCACTCTTTTAAACGGCATACTGCGACAAACGTCATCCTCTTTGTAGAAAAAATGAAATTAGTTCGTCGAGTAGATCTTCGATAAATTCCTTTCTAAATTTAAGCAAAACAAAGCTTTTCCGAGTATAGACTTCGAGGTCTTTACTTTCGAGGATTCGACAAATTTCGAAACGAAGAAGATACCATCGGAGAGTAATTTCACGCGGTCGCGACTATCGCGCTTGTTCGTCGGCGAGAAATAGCTAATAAACTAGAATTACGGGATAAATCGGTGTTAAGGAGGGCGAAGACGGAGAAGGGAGAGCAGTCAGTCTCTTCGGCGTAATAAGGACGCCATCGAAACTTTATAAACTGAATATTATTGAGATAGCGCGCGAGCCGCGGCGTGACAGTGAGCGATGAGACGGTTCCCAGCCGATTTTCTATTAAACGCCGATTTATTTATGGAATATTCAATGGGACGTGTCCCGGGAAGAGCCGCGGGCGCATCGAGAAAAATTCAAATCAGCCTTGTCGCGCCATCACGCCCAGAATTTTCCTCGCAAAAATAATACCGCGGCATAGACGTCCTCCTGAAAACCGGAAGCCCTCTCTCTCTCTCTCTCTCTCTCTCTCCGCTTTGAATCTTTCTTCTCCGAACACGTTTGATTCTCCTCTCGATTTTTCGTCTGTTCTCGGTGTTACTAGAGGATCTTCTGACAGAAAATCTCTGTCTATCGTATTATATACGTTTCAGAACTGAGATGATCGCTGGTATCGTTCGAATACCGAAGAATAGTTCTTAATAGACAATTAACGCACGTCTCACGATCATCCCAACATCCGAAATCGTTAAAGTTGTCGACGTGGCATACTGCATTTTTAATTTCATTATATTCGCTACTTTTGCGATATTCCTTCTCTTTTTTTTTCTTAGAACAAAGCATTCGATCAACCTTCGAAACTCAAAAAAGGCCTTTCTTTGAATTATTGCACTCTATTTTCCAAATGTCTCGTCGTAATTCAGTTTCGAGTTGAAAAAATATCTTCCAGTCCCCCTGAAGTAATATACACGGGAGGAAATCGATTTTCGGTAATATTCTTTTCACCGTGGCTACCAGGAATGATTTTTAATGGGTAAAAGGTCCGATAGATGTGCAATCATTTACCCTACGTCCCACGTTTTATCGAGGCAAGATAATTATTTGCGTGAATAGAGGTGGCTGTGACGGAGCAGAAATCCATCACACTCGATCAACCGTCGTTTCATCTCCAATAATGTCTAACAGTCAGTCAATTGACGATGTATCCCCCGGTTCGTTTATCTTTTTATGTGCTCTTTTACCATCCAAAGGACAGTCTCGCCGCTTTCAAAATGGAAAATTCGTCAGGATGTACAGGGTGTCTCGTTTTAGTCGATCCACCCAAGTATCTGCCAACATGTTTCAAATGAAACTCGTTCTGTTTCAAAGAGAACTTTTCTTGCGACGACTATATCAGATTTGTTCAGGTGGTGATCGTTCTCGAAATGTCAAAGTAATCTATGTTCTTTTAAACAGATACATAACAATTTCGTTCCTTTTTAATCGTTATTTCCATTTCCTCTGTTCGACGGTAAACATGGAAATTAATAACACACGTTAAACTGGCAAACACGGAAATTGATAATGCACGTTACACGTTCGAGGAAAAATAACATTCGAAGGTGAAAATTTCACGATTTTTAACGACAAAAAGAGGTGGACGTTAATTGGTAAATCGGAAAAACAAATAAACGTACGATTATTTACCTAAAAGGAAAGTGACGTGACAGATTCGTCAGACGATACCGCGTATTTTACATTGCGCAAACCAACTAGTACTTCGAAAGCACAGAGTCCAACCGAATCCGAAAATAAAAACTAGGACAAAGAAAGATAAATTGCGTGGAAAGTTAGGCAAATGTTGCATAAAGGCAGGGAATGAAATCCAATGCGATACATTCGGAGTCTTAACGTGATTCACAGGTCCAGTTTTCGCGGAAGAGGCCCGTTTCGTTCTCGAACAACGAAACGAGGCGTCGCATTCGCTGTTTTGCATTCCAGCCTTTATAAACTCGCCTAACGACAATGGTTATCGCCGTGAGAAAGCCCCGGTCGTTTCGAAAGAACGCGATCGAGCTGGAACGGCACGCGGTTCGGGAACAGGCGACGATAAAATCACGGTGAATCCCTTTAATTGCCGAATGGCCGCTTTGGGCGCGAAAATCGTTTGTAATTTCGCGCCACTAGTTGCTGCTCGCTATAGCAGGGGCGAGATATTGCGCTTCAGATCGTAGAAAATGGTCTTTAGTATCTCGTGAATTTCGTAAGTGATATTATCTTTTGCCTCGTTGCATTTAGTAATTTTTCTTCTACCGTGTAAACGGAGAATCTGAAATTTAATCGCTATTACCAATTACCGACAAAAGTATCCTTTTCTCTTTAGATATCAACGAATTATCCCTATTAACCAAATCTTTTCCAAATTTCAATAACCTAGAATTCCTCTAATATTCCTGTAACATTATTAAATTTAATGTAAAATACTGTAGAGACATGACGATTAAATTATGCAAAGAATATCTATGTAGATTGAAAGAACGCTAAAATTTATTACAAAACAAATTACTGTTCGACTCGTACAGTATATGAAAGAAAGGCTTATAAAACATAAAACAAGCTGCGTAAAATCTCACGGAAGAACAAAGAGAGAGAAATATCGTATAGAAAATGAATGCTTTAATAAGCAAGAGAGGGCTTGGCGTGATCGTCGACACGAAGCAAACAACAGAAGAATTTTTAAAGGTGCATGAAAACGCGGATGGAAATGGGTGAGAGGGTGAAAGAGGATTAAGAGAAGGCCTTTGAATAGCCTAATAGACACAAAGTCACCAGAAATAAGTTCCATAAGCTCACTGAACCGATTCAGATCCTCTGTCCGACGCAGAATGGCCACAGATAGCAGTCGAGACCTGTTGCATCGCAACACTGCACCGGCTTTAGAAAACCGACTTGGATCTAGATATTCCCGTTTCACGAATTAGAATTTTTGTGCGCGACCTCGTGCCACGACAATTTCATTTTCAAGTTTACAAGTTTCCAAATTTTTATATCGTCAAATCGTGAAAAGATCGCAAAATATCAGATATCTATAAGATCTCGAAATTTTCGAACCTTCAAGTTCTCCGATTATCAAATACACAAAAACTTCGGCCGTTCAGTTTCGCAGTATTCGTCTGCGGAAATTTAGAAAATACAAATATGAATTAATTATTTTATGGAAATTAAATGGTTCGCTAAATATGAAAATGAATACCCTGTTTTCGTGTTTTCAGGACACAAAACCGCGCGGTAAATTAGTCGCGTCCGCGACCAACACATCGATAGATATCGTATCAGTGGTAGCCACGTAGATTCCTCGCAAGTATTTCCGGAGGAATTTTAATTAATATACCGTGGTTCGCAGACATTTAACAACGTCATTCTTCATTCTTTTTCATTCATTTGCAAATATCCGTCTTCTATTTTCCTATAAATTTCAGTGTAGCATATTCGACATATTTTTCAACGACTTGTTTCATATTACCAATTTAAATATTTCTTAATAGAAGAAGAAGAAATTATAAAACCAATTCGTACAAATTAGTAATATAACAAACTTATATTTACCCGATCTAACAACGCACCACTGCGAATTTAAAGCGTTCGTTCGATAAAAATGCAGCATCAAAATGGAGACAAAAAGCGAAACGCTTCTGCTAATAAAAGGGATCGTAACATCGGTTGAAAGTTGCAGTAAAAGCTAGCCAGCCGTAAATATTAAACAGTTCGGTTCGAAACGAGGGCCGTTAACGCGAAAGTGTGATAGGAATTCGGATGGAACGATTGCGACCGGGTTTACGCCTCGATCAGTTTCGCCAACGATGCTTCTAACGTCTCTGTGCATTAACGCGTGCGTCCATTTGCCGAATTAAAACATCAGAAAAAGCGTATAACGGTGAAAGAGTCCGAAAGAGCGACGAATTACACGATCGAAAAGAGCAAGAGTAAAAATTGATTAAAACCCTACAGATGGAAGAAAATTGGCATTATTTGGAATTACTATTTGATAAGGTAATAATTTATTTCTCGCGTCTTCGAACGGTGTCTCGCGGATATGTACGAACGTCTCAAGAACAATGGCATCTGAAAAATCTCGTAGAATGAACTTTTCATCACTTACCAGACATTGGAAATTATCCAGCCAAAGAACGACCATCGAGACACACGAATGCATACATATACATGGTATAAAAACATCTTAACAACGACAAAAGCATGCCTTGTTCACATTGATAGAAAAACTCAAGAAAACACGAAAAAAATTATAAAGGAAAAAGAAAATGACGCGTCACGTGCTCGCGACGTGGGGAAAAAAGCAAGCTCTACACGCCATCAAGTACGTTTTCGGCAACGGTGCTGTACAAGAAAATAATCACTGAGACAAGAGAAAGCTCGGAAAGGGTGTACGACGTTGGTTCACTTACCCCTGACACCGACTCATCTTTATCCTTTTTATCCAAATTCAACGTTTTCTAGTATTTCGATACTTTTTGTTCGATCGATCGTTCATCCACGATGTACCGATTTCTTGCTCCGCGGATCGAATTCACGTTTAATTAACCCTTTCAGCGGCAGCCAGTTTTTCAAAACGGATGCATCTGGAGAGCAAGCTCTAAGATAATTCTTCAGCGCTACGAATCGTTTGGAAAGAATTTACACCGGTTTCGCTCGACGAACGAAACTTGCTACCTTTAATTTCTTTTTCATATTTGTGATGCGAAATTCTCTTTTTTTCTTTTTTCTTGTATTGCACGTAATAGGAAATTCTTTCAGCGGAATGAGAAACATTTTTATCGCACGTTTGTACGATATTTTATTCGATGATTCGTATCTGATATTAACGTTGAATTGTTTCACGCCGTAATTTAGTACACGGACAGAAATTTCACAGAGATAAAATAGGTTTCGCGAATGTTTCTGCCAAGTGTCATTTTCTTTCTAAAATACGATAGGCAAAAAAGATATTAACATTTAACGTATTAAAGAAACGACAACAATCAGCAATGGTATTATTTGTTCGTACCATGGCTTCTTACCATGGCTTTATGGCTTCTTGTACTGCAATATATTTGTGCTAATATCGTATTTCACCGCTGAAAGGATTAATAGGTATACGTTTCGGCAATAACGTTCGATAAATTTGCGTTTCTTCAGAAATTTCCATATTCTGTGAATTCTACAGAGATTTCTTTTAAATTTGTAATTTGTAATTTGTAATTTGTAATTTCGTTGAAATTTGAAAGATACGCTGCCAATCCAAACTGGATGATGGCGACTCACCTTTATTCCGAGGGTAGGAGTCAGCATCCCATAGTCGGTAAGGGGTGGCAGCATAACGGGGGGTAGGTTTGCCATCATCATACTGTCTAGAATCTTCGCACGTACTTTCCCTTCGTGCACAGAACACAAATCAATTTATTGCTTACTAGACCTACCTGAAACACAGAAAGACAGAGAAAACGTTAGCTAAGCACGACGAAAGTGAAAGAAAATTGGAAAGGTAAAAAATAAACGACGAATTATTGCAGAGACGAAGAAATACTGTTGAATTAGCGCGATAAAAGGTTATTTGGGAAGCTTACAGGAACTTAATCCTCTCACATACTATTTTCTGTTTTCGGGAACGGTGAAAATGTTTACAAATTTTCGGCTAAAAGCGTCTTGGTAAAGTGGGCTAACTGTACCTAATGTGAAACAGTACCTGCGGTCTGGAACACCGCGATATCTCAGTAAGTAACCGACGAGATCAATCGGCAACAGCGTAAAATATTTCGTTCAAACTAAAAGACAAACGTATTCGCGCTTTAGCTTCGCTTGGAAATTTATCGTTGAATCCAGCCGATTGTTCTACATAATTCGTTTCTACATAATTATCCATGAACGTAAGGGTATCGAGATATCAATTTTGCCCTCTTTCAACGTCTGCGTGTTTCTCATTTTGGGAAGCTTTTAACATCTCAGGTGTTCGCGTTGGGTACAGTTACCCTGTACTATGGGATTTACTATTCGAGAATAGATAAGGCAGCGTGAGAGCTCTCGAGAGTTGCCAGCTGATAGCCGGAATAGCGAAAATCGTTGGTAGCAGAATCTGGTTTCTTGGAAACGAGTCGCTTCTGGCATCGAGATGGTAATTCCGTATCCGCACGCATCCTCCCCGTGTAAATCGCTGGCTTAGGAGCTTGATTGTTTGCTCGCCGGCTAATTAAAGTGTACTTAGAGACCGGTTTCGTTCGTTCCCGGGATCGTCGCCGCTGTAAATCCTCAACCTCGTTTCCAGACCGTAGGAAGCTGCTTTTTGCAGCCGACAAATATTATTCGCCGTGTTTTCTCCGAGTCTTTCGAACGATCCTTTAAAATTCAAAAGTTGAAGCGTGAAAGTAAAACTAAAGATTTTAAAGTTTACCGTATTTTACCGTACAAAGATATTTACAAATTGAACGAGGGGCTCGCGTTTAACAGCGATAAATGCAACTGATTTTTAACAACTTCTCTTAGATTGTCTGCTATCTGATCATATGGGACTAGATCTCTTTGAGACGTAAATGGATAGTCACGAAGCATAAATGTCATCGTTATTAGATACACCGCTACTAATACCCAATCGGATAAAATGGCGCTGAAAAGGAACATCCGCGTGTCCTCGAGTTGCCACGAACCTTCGTCGCGTTTAAACGACTCGAGAGATCAAAGAAAGAGGGTGGTCGTGTAACAGCGGCGGGATGATTTCGTCCCTGAACCACTAAAACAGCGCGGCAACACGACGTTCACGGAAATAGAAATTTCGTTGAAGGTCTTACTTCGGCTTTACCGGTTAAGCCGCCACGGATCGTGCTGTTACAACGTTTCCCTCCGCAACCTCGTGGCACAGCAACCCCCAACATCGCCCCTCATCCTTCGGTCCAACCCACGGATCGACCGCTGCCACATGACACAGATCTAATTTACCAACCTAAACTGTCGTGCTGGTGTTCAAGATTGCGACTCGACGACAGGGATAAGTCATGAAACGAGTTGTTAAAACGTATCGTTGGCCAGAGACTCATGCATGCGCCTTGTGTTGTATCTTTCGTATATTACAACGATTCGTAGACACGCGAATTTTCATCAATACCGTCGTCTAATTATAGGAAATTCGAAGACGCGAGAGTACAGTACAGAGTGCACGACTCTGGTTAAAGCGAAGTAAAGAAGCGCGTCGAGTTTAGTCGTTTCAAATAACGCGCTTGTCTATAGAGCCAATTTGAATGGACAAGCCATCGAGTAACGTCAAAGGTGCCGCTCGGAGTGTCGTCTCTTGCTGTTTCCCTGCTCTTTGGATCTATTCTACCATTTCTTCGATTCTATTCGCAAACCCACGAAATTCTGTAGAGACAAATCGCAATCTAACGATAAATAAACATCAAGAATATGCCATAAAGAAGAAAAGAAAATGAAGGACGCGTGAGAATCGTCAGACACATCGATCGCTACGCACCCTCCGGCAACTCGACGCGCGGAAGCTTCCCCGTGTCGCTTAATCCTCCGTCAGATGAATTTTTTTCCACCGAGTTCCTTTCTCCCCTGTCCACGAGGAGGCGAATCCTGTCTTTCTCGCAGCCGTCGTGCCTGGAGAAAACGCCTGGTCCGCTGTTTTATGCAAGCCTCGGGTTTTATGCAATGAGACTGCGATATCAAACGGCCGCGAGAGCCGAGAGCCGTGAGCCGGTCGAGTGCCGCTGAATAAAATATCCGTTCGCGTAAAAAGAAAAAAAAAGGAAAGAGAGAAAAGAAGAAACAGATAAAAAGAAAGAGAAAGAAACACGAGGCTTGACCAGTGTCGGAAGGGTGAAGAAGCTCGAGGGGTGGGCTGCGAGCCAAATGCGCCACGATTCCCCGTATTCCACGGTTGTTGCACCGCTGGATCTTGCTTTGCTCGCGGATATATCGGACGTTGTTGCTGTTCAAGCTTTTGTACGTTCCGATGCGCGCATTGTCGATGAACGCGCTGCTAATTCTCGTTTTTTCTTTCGGCCTGGAGGATTGCAATTTTATTTGGGAAACGGGGTAAGTAGATTTGACGACTTCTTTGTTCTCGAATCTCTGTGTGTTCGGTGCGTTCTTCGTACGATGTGCACGTTAACGGGGGTTGGTTACATTCGCCACGTTTTTCAGTGGATGAAAATCTTCGAAAATGTGTAAAAAGCATTCTCAAGCCTTCTAAATAGATTCTTAATGTTACATATCCTGTAACATTGTTCACCTGCCCCTCTTGCTAGAAACCCACAAAATTTTCCAATTTGCTTATTCAAGAAAGATCCCGGTCTACGGAGTAACGGTTAACATGGTACAAAATCCACTGGAAAAAGTATGAGCCGCAGTTGATAGACTAAAATTAACAGATTAAAACCTTACAAAATCACAGAATACTCGACATTCAACGATAGATGATAGTTCCCGAACCGTAGCACGATAACCAAAATTTCAACTTTCAACTACAGTGCAGAGATCCGTAAGTTATTCTACTAACTATAAGTAATAACTATAACTCAAACTATAACGTCGCTCCTTTCCTCGAAACCAGACTCCATTCAAAACGAATCAAGTAAGCGTTCATTTATCATTCGAGCACGCGAACGCACACGCACATTCACGAATCGTTTGCAACAAGTCCCAAAGAGAAAGAGAGGAAGAAAGAGAGAGAGAGAGAGAGAGAGAGAACAGAGAGCGCTCGACATTTCCATTCTCACGTCGCACATTCTCGTTTTTTCCCCTTTTTTCGCCCCTCGCTCGGAGTTAATCGCCGGAGAATTAGCCACGGTTGGATGCAGAATTAATCAAACGCGACCCGTTTCTCCGCGTGCACGGCGGAAACAGAGGGTGCAAGAGGAACTCGCGGCCAGAAATAAAAGGAGAGAACGTGGACAAGCGTCACGGACGCTTTATCCGCTGGTATTAACGCGGAATAACGTGTGCAATTATCGCTTTGAGCAAAGTGTGGCTCTCTCGTCTATTTCCACCGAGGCCACCGCTACGTTTAGCGCGTCCATTTCGTTGTTTTTATTGGAACGAAGAAGAGAGGAGAGATCCGACAAGAATCTCCTTGATGTTTACGATGTTGATGATGCGGGCGAATTTTAGGGTGCGTTTGAGAGACGGTTTATAACTGGATGGTCGACTAACGGGACATTAGTCGATCTCTGGCAGACCGAACTGATCCGCGTTTTCGTTTCTTATCGAGCTCTTGATTTCCATATTCGAGCCTAAAAAAAACAAGCGATTTGCTTTCGTAAGCTCATCCGTCGCAAGATAACGTACATACAGGGTGTCTTATTCTCTCAGGAGACGAATCGCGAAGATTCCAGAGAATTCTCTGATCCGAGATGATGGGTTCTTTCGAGGTTGTCGTTAACGAGTACGATCGGTCGACCGTGCTCAGCCGCGGTGGCTTACGATCGATCGACATCGAGCCGCTAATTGGCAATCGGTGTATCCGCATTACGGATACTGACGGTGACGCATGAACGATGACGCCACACGAACGTTTAGCGCGGTTCTCTGCTAACGATGCCTGCCTTCTCCTACTACCGGTACGTTTCACTTCGTAAAATCTTACGAAAGCAAAGTTAAACATATAGATATACACAGACGGTTTAATTCTCTTACACGGAGAATGGAAGATCGTGTATAGAAAACATAGGATTACGTTTCTACAATTGCGGTCAACGACGCGTACGTTGGACGGCTACCAGAAAACGCCATCTTTGGAGAGCAGTTCGGCGCAATTTTAGAGAGTAGCGGGGCGGAAGTCGAACGGTACCGGAAGCAATGCGCCGGGACCCCTCATCGTAGCCGGAGATGACGCGTGTTTTCAATTACTTCACAGCCGATGCGCGGTGCGCGCTCGAACGTGGGACAATTTGCATTTTTAGCCAATATTCGAGTCATCGGTTTCGACGACCGTAACGCCTCTCCCTCTCTCTAACACGCCCTCTCCCTCTTGTTCATTTCGAAACAACGATTTCGTTTCGGTGTACCTGTTGCCGATTCGATCGTCCGTGAACTCCTCGCGACGACGAAAATTTGTTTCCACATTTGGAACATGCTCGCTTCACTTAGTATAGGTTTATCATCGTCTAAGCAATTTGAAAGACTGCGGCGCAATAATGCGATGACTTTTATTGGTTCTAAATGAATTGGTTATTGCACGCAACGCAAGTGGAAACTACAACTGACTGTATTGAAATTCAATCGCTGTTACCAACAGCCAATTTGAAAAAGTCGCATCAATTTCCTCGGTTCCATTTTCCAATTACGATGGCAATTCAGAGAAAGTAAATAAAATACCAAACTAACTTATCTCCTTGCACAATTTCATTCCCGTCGTGACAGACTCTGAAAAGTCGCGGAACCTTCGAATGAAATATGTATTTCAATTACGAGTAAGCTATTTATTCATTCCTCCGCATAACTACTAAATCAGATCAATTTACTAATAAATTATTCGCCAGCCTGCCACGAAAGTCGACACGGTTTACAATTGTTCTTCTTATCTGCCTTGCACTCTTAACCGTACATCCTCAGGACGTTCCTCTTGCGAGACTGTTATTTGACTATCCTACCGATCGATCTAATTTCCACTCACAGATCCTTGAAACTCCAAATGTAGAATCAGAAATTCTCGAATGGCCAGTGGCAAAGAGATGTGCGACGTTAGCAGAGCAAGCGTAAATGTAAACGAAGATGTAAGAGGAAGTGGTCGAAAGTCGTGAAGCGTGGATAAAGTAAATCTAACAACAACAAGTAGCGAATTCTCGTATTGATGTCCGATCGAACGGATATATTTTTAATCGATTAATTTTAAAGGATTAGTCGATCTTTCAAGCGGCCAGTAAGGATGCAGAGCGCGGAGCGAAGCTTTTTCGCTTTAAATCGAAGGCTGAATCTAATCCAGCCGCAAAACGGGCACGTACACGGGTATTTACTTTAAAGGGGACTTACGAGAACGCGAAATGAACTAACCAGGCAAAATAACAAAGGGCTCGATTATAGTAATCACGTAGCCAAGTCCAGGAACGTTTCCCTGATACCGAGTTTTGCTCACGCTTAAACCTTAAAGATCCTCGATCCAATAGAGCGACGAATAATCTAAGATCTTCTTCTTTACTCCGATGAAAGTAATTTTTACCCGAGGCTTCTTTGAAAGTCTTAAGGCGGCGTTTGGGTAATTGCGAAAGCTCTCAAAGTAGAAAATTATCGATAATTAATACGTAATCTTTCAGCTACGTACCTACTTCACGTGTATTGTTCTACAGGGTTAATAAACTTTAATAATGTTCGAAACTTTCAAATTCACGAATTTGTAGTAATCATAACATTGATATTCCTACTGTGCAATCGGGAACTTTTTAAATTGAAAATTATCTAGATCAAGCTCGTAATTTAAAGTTAGGATAATTAGAATCGGTGACATTTAAAATTTGAAATTACGGCGTTTTTTTCTTCGAAACTTTGGCTCTTTTTAAACTTTAAACTCGGTTCTTCGAAGACCAAAGGATTCGCAGGACTTGGAAAACGAGCGGGACGTAGGCAAATTTAGAGATTGATGCAAGGACAACGCGGCTCTATAAATACATGCTAACTCGACTTCCAGTTTGCTTGCCTCTGGTAAGGGACATAGTTGGTGCAAGAAGGAAACATCCCCTGAGACTAGAGAAATCCTGAGGGCATCTTTTGCTAGCAGCTTCTTCCTATCCTTCGGATAGGGGGCGAAGTTAGGGTATGGATCGTTAATTCTGATCCGAATATGCCCGGCAAGAGAGCAAACCTTAAGTCGAGTCTGATTCGGTTGATTTTCGTTCTAAAACTTGGCTCTGATCCTCGGACTTTTTCTTCCGGTTCTTATATGTTTAATTCTACTTTTCAGTTGCATAGAAATATTCAACAAAGCGAAAAGGAAACGTTTCGCTCTCTTAAAATTTGCTGCAAACTTGTAAATTTAGAAGATCCTGATATTAAATTACGACTAAAATGGAGAGTTCTTCCGCTAAAAGATACTAAATTAATTTCAAATACAAATAAATAAACCCGCTTAATTCTCGTCTCTCTACGAAAACTACAAATTACTTCGTAGCCACACGTTTGTAAGATGACAAATTCCAATCAACCTAATCTCAAACTACGAATTTCCGAAATTATAAAACGCCGTAATCGCAACATACTATATACCGAATATAAACAGCAATTTCCAGAGTAGATTAGAATTAAGTTTTCCAAGAACAGCTAAAATACAGCGCAAAATAAATTTCGACAGGGGAATCTAGTTATTTTCGAAAATCTACTCTCTTAATAGATCGTTACTCTTAATCGAAATATTCGAAGGGATGGAATATCGAAGAGGGGTTCGAATAAGACTCAGGGTAAAAAGGGGTTCTCGTTAAAGTAATGCGATTAAGTTGGGCGCATTTTGCCCGACATGAAAGTTCCATAGTGCTCTCTCTCTCTCTCTCTCTCTCCTCTTCGGTAGTGCGGTGAAAAAGAGGCAAGTGGCCGCGCAAGAGCTTTCGATATTGTCTTTGAATATCGTTGAATGTTTTACGAGATGCACTCAAGCTTTCACCCTCTGTTCTTGCGACGTTTAATGGAGGAGAGCGCAGGATAATTCGAGAATTCTCCCAAGCTAAGACACGATGAACGTTCCTCGTTCAATCTTTCACCAAAGGAATCGTTTTTATCGTGGTTTCCTGGAGTTACAAACAAGTCTTCTTCTTAGAATTTAAAAAACGGTTTAACAAAGGTAAGCAGAAGAAGGTCGCTCGGTAAGAGAATCGACGATTGTAATCAGAATTCTGCAAAATTACGACCGAATTACTCTACGAATATAATGGAATAATAATTACTAGACTGCGTATATTTATTCAAATTCACATTTTTATGAATATAAGTAAAAAAAATCCAGCCGTTCTATTTACCGAATATTACGGCGAGTATTAGAGTTTGGATATTTTATATGTTGTTGTATATCACGTGCATTCTGTGGATACTTGCACGTTCGAAGTTACGTTTCCAGTTTCTTTGGAAAAATCTCTATTTTTTCCACGTATGTACGCGCATTTAAATATACTACCGATGGTATGCATATTGAATCATGCATGCCGTTTTGCGCTACTACCCGTACTTGTACCGTGGTACGAATGACCGTTTAACCCGTTGCGATTTCATTGGATTCGAGTCAGAGACAATGGTCGTTGATTTCCGCGAATCGCCGCCATTTTCAGCACAAGTCGAACGTCATAACGCGGCACGTGCCACGACTGCAATCGCATTTGCAATCTGTCAGAATTGAATTGGAGGCTGCGTCGCATAGAAACCTCGCGAAACCTGTTGCCCGCGGGTTTAACCAGACTTCTGGGATGATCGTCGAATATAATCTCGTTCCATCTTCGGCGGGACGTCCGTTTAATTAGCGATTTGCTTGTCGTTGGAACAAGCGGTTCTACCAATCGTCGATCAAAGCGCCTGTTAACGAACACGCACTCGAGGCTACAAAAACGTAAACACCTGCGGACGATAGATATCGGTAGCGAAACAGATCTCAGGTAAGATTGCTGAAATTCTTAAGAGCGCACTAAAATGAATTCCATGGGAAATGTTTGAATCTTCAGAAACCACTCGGCTAACATTTTCGTAGTTTGTCTCGGTTTCTGCAAATGTATTTATTACGTGTTGTTCGCGATTTAGGCAGATGCGATCCAGCTAGCAGCAGTTCCAAACATTTACTATCGGATTTAGTATCGAATTTGTGATTTTACAGCTACTCGTTTTTTTTTTCAATTCGTCTTAACGTTGTACGTAAAATAACGTAGATATTTATGTTTCTCGGCACTCGGATATATTTTCGCGATATTAAATTGCCGCAATTACGCGTTCATAAAGATTCCGAATAAACATCGCAACTTTCGGCGAAAGAGTAACGAAGATCGGCGAAAGAAATTTGGGAAAGATACATTCGCGGAGGATAGCAAAGCGAAATGTTTAAGAGGCTGAATCAAAAGTTACGAAAGGTATTCCAAATAAATAAATTCTCGCAGAAGCAGAAATATCTCTCGTCGACGGGAGAAGGCAATTTGCTACGTTAAATAAACGTTTTATAATTGAATAAGTCCAGGTGGAGCACGCGTAAAGAATTCAATCGCGGATAACCATGGAGTTGAGGCAAAGTTCGTGAAATCTGTTCTTTCCTGCGAGATTTTACCTCGAGCCCGCGAGTCCGAACAATAGGAAAAAGCACTTCTGAAAAACTTGCACGACACAAAAGAAGACGTAACGCGGTGGAAATAGTTTTTCCTCTCCTCTCTCGTCTTATTTTCTTTCCTGGCTTCGTCTTGAACGTAGAACACGGCTACGTTCGTTCTCATCCCCCTCTGCAATAACGATTATTGAAACGAACTTGCAGCAACAAAAGGAGATATTCTTTTCTCGATACGTTCCCTTCCTATAATTCAGCAATTTCTTTCTCTCCACCCTGCACTGCAAGTATGCGAAAGTTGTGAAAAATCCGTTCTACGATCAAACGTTGTCTTTAGGAAGATACAGAGGTAGTGCCAGTCATGGATCATACCTATTTATAATATTCGGTGGATGAAGCGCGTCTCTCTTCAAATTCCATTCGGTTAATCGCGTTAAATAAACACAACGGTGCTGTGCGAGTACTTTCTGTACCCACTGTACCAAGGCATCCTCGATACCTTTTCATTCAACCCTTTTAACTACAGTGTCAACAAAATTCCAATAAATCTGTCGAAAAAGGAGAAAGAATTCAGTTTCGTGTCTAACACGTTCCTCGATTCTCATCGTTGTAAGATAAAATACGTGGTGTACGGTGGTAAGTACACGTACACACAGAGAGAGAAAATGTCGAGAACGGTGATTCGTTAAGTTGGAGAAGGGCTACGGTTCGATGATCGTTCTTCGACACGCAGATCCTCGATACGGCCCGATTAAGTTTCCAAACGAGAATCCACGACAGGATCGCGCCGCTTAGTTAGCAGACCGAACGAGGTTAGCCTGGAATCGGCCACTCCATAGCTTCCACAGCCAGGAATCCCGGTTATTCCAGCCGAGACTTCAGCCAGCGTCCAACGACCGCCGGAAACCGACCAACGTGCAGCAGCGTCGAGTGGACCGACAGAGGGATGCTTGCCAGATATGGAGATCGATTTTTCCCTGCTTCTTCGTGCGATGGAACTTAGGTACCAACAGTTGTCTACGATACGATTATTGCAAAGAGCGGTATGCTCTTAACATCGTGTTAGAGCAGCGTGATGTCTATACTTTGAACGTATCTCGAACGCTGTATCGAATTTATCATGTAAAAGTTGAAGAATATCGGTGCTCCGCAACCAGCCAGTAATACACCACCGTAATCCGCCATCCACCGTGAAATAACTAAGGAAAACGTTTCGATTTCGCGAGTAAGCAGCGAAAGAAGGCTGATACCACGCCCTTTGAGGATTCTTCTTCGGCGTGGAGGGGGGAATGTCGGAGGCAGGGATTCGTTAATTCAGTAAACACAGAAGGGGGTTGCATCTCCGATATTAAGCAGCGTGGATAGTACAGCGAGAACAGGTCGACGATAAGGGGATGGTTATAGAGGGAAAATAAGGCGGTCTCGTGACAGCAAAGCGCCTTCCTTTCACCAGCCGGAGCGCTTCCTTATCGAAATTCTTAATTAGAAAATTTTAATTATGTTTCGAGGCCGCGCGGCCGCGTCAGACGGGGCTGGCTAAAGGCTTTTGGGAAGGGGTTGGAGAAAGAGAAACAGGCGCGAACGGCTCTGCGACGCGTTGATAGTGAATTTCCGCGAGTTCCGGAAGCTTCCAGGCCACTGGAGGTAATTAAGCTCGCGCAAAGACGTCCCTGTCCTTTCCTTAAACGCGATATATTAAATTTCACCTGTAGCGTTCGAATCTGCCGCCATAATGATTACGGTATTGTCACTGTCATCTCGAAACCTATTTTCGCAACCTTCCCGCGCATTTTACCATTTATTTACAGTAAATACAGGGTAGCGTCGGGGACTCGTTTTGGCGATCGATTCTGCGCGAGGAAACAACGAAATATGTTCGTACAAACATGTGCCCTATTTCATCTCGTTTTCCAATTCCGGTGAATTTCTCCTTCAACACGGTGTATCTGCATACCTGCACAAAGAGTGGTCGAAACTACCTTGCCATCGATCGCCTTATCCTTTCCATTTTTCCAGCTATCGTTCTCATTTTCTGAAAGCCTCGTTCGATTCTCTCGCCAGGTATTTCGATACTGTCAACGGGCGAATTATTCCCACGTAAAACTCGCTAGAACTCGAAAACAGGGTCAAACAGGGCACGTGTTTGTACCAACTTTTTCATTGTTTTCACGTGCAGAATCCACCGCCGAAACGAGTGCTCGATGCTACGGCCACCCTGTGTATACACGTATTTGTTCGTGTTTTTCTTCTGAAACAGACGCGATACAATTGAGAGCAGTTTAAGCGAAAGGAATATATGTAATAAATTGTGAATGTTTCTCTAAACTCACAGTTCTTTTACTCGGTTTGTATCAGACATTCAGCTATTTGCTACAATCGTCGTTGTAGCTTTCTTTCCGTGTTTCTTAATGCCGAATTGCCATTGCTACGAAATTGCACAATTTTTGTAAAGCTTCGAAATTCAACGAAATTTCTAACACGCAGTACGTTCGTTGTTGTCCGAAGATCCACGGCAACCCTGTTATGCCAGCCCGTTTATTTCTCTAATTTTCTAACGTTGTAAACAAAATTTTCCAGTTTCTTCAATTCCGCACAGAAATCGCTCGATTTGCCTAATTCTCTGAAGAAGTCGCTCACGGAAAAACACCGAAACTGTCCTATCGTCGATCTACTATTCGCAGTAGCTCGGTTCGTTGATACAGTCTCGACCTTGCAAGTTTACGCTACTTCCGTCCTCCCATCGGCCACTCCGTGCTTGATGGCTAATTACTTATTGCTAATTGCTCGGAGTAGTTCGGTGGTCCCGATCTGCCGGCCTGGACGAGGATACGGGACGAGTTCAACTTGTGGCGAAGACGACACGTCCCGTTACCGAGTTCGATAGAAGCGTTACTTTCCGCACTGGGTCGGGAACTCGAGAGTTCCACATCGATTGCAACGATTACGAGTGCGTCGAAACAACAACTTACGAAGCTTCATTTCTTTTAAATAGCAAACACCGCTACCTTTAAATCCAACTTTATACATTACGTTGTACACGTTAGGGTAGGTACTAATTTCGGCAACTGGAAAAACTCGCAGAATGAAAGGAAACTGGTCGCTCTTAGGATAAGAACGTAGCGGACAGGTTGGTCCCGGAGAACGAAGCAAGCGAAACAAGTGCGACATCGCACAGAACGCCAACTAATCGACTAGCGGAACTACTATTATTACCACTGTTATCAGTCTGCTTGAGAACCCGCTTGTTTCACTTGCTTCGTTCTCTCACAATCAGCTAAATAGTACGTTAGTTACTTTTATCCTTTCAGTACAAAGATGACTCTATTTTTTTGATTTTGCTCCTGGAAAGATAGTTTACACATGTGTCTATCTTGTATCTGATCGTAGATACAATGTTCGTCAATACAAATTGGTCAAAGTGTCCACGCACCTTGCGCTGGGCTTTGAACAAGGCTTATTCGAGAAACGTCGACAAGATTTTGACGAGGCGATTGCTTTTAACCGAAGGATCGTTCGTCTTACCCTAACAATTGTTCGGCGAAACGACCGCGCGACATTAGAGAGCGAGGACAAGGCTCGGGAGAGACGACAAAAGACACGGCCGGCGATTATTTTATTTATAGACACGCTAATGGCCCTCTGTAGGAAGAAAAAAAGTCACCGGCCAAGTCGGCTCGTTATTTCCTTTCTCCCTGCAGCTCTTCCGGCTGCTGCGCCTGGCACTCTTCGCTCTTTTAATCGTCTCAGACGTCGACGACGATTTCCACGTCGTTCACAACTAGACGGCAACCTGTCACCCTCGTTCCATGTTTTCCAGCCCCGATTATTTCCAACGAGTTTCAACAGCCTTGTCCAGCTTCGATTCGTGCCGCTTTCCATCGTGTATGTTTTCCATCCTTCGCATAGCTTGACCAAGTTACCGGTGAACATTATCGAGGATTAATTTTTAATTAAATAAAGTTTCATTCAATTAACAAAGAACTATTTGGCTATTTCTCGAGAGAGATACAATGTTCCGAAAATTTAAATGAACTTGTGAATTTACGGCGAATTTGTGATAAACATCTTTGCATTTCCCGACGTTTGAATAAAAAACAAGATTCATAGATATTCAGCTTGGAAAAATAGTCGATGCAGAAGCCAATTTTTGAAGGCATTTTGAAAATCCGTTGAAAAAGAAGGAAGAAAGAAAAAGAGGGAAATGGTTGGAAATGGTGCAGGAGAATTATCGAGCGACTTCATTGAACAGGTGATTATATCGAGCGAGCGTCAATTGAACGGAAGCAATCGGACGAATCGTGGAAAATTACGCGATAAAATTGATTTTAAGTCTGCTAAAAACGAGAGAGCCAAGTGATTCGTAAGAGAATAGCGGGACGATAATGCCCCGGCTCTTCCTATACAAACTATCGAACGACCCGGGCTACATCGAGCTCGTAAAATAATTACCGATCAATCGAATCGGCGTTAATCGGGTAATTAGCCATTAACTAGACCGTAACGCTCGATCCTCTGTAACGTGTCCATACGCGAAATAAACCCGCGAGGAATATCAGCGATACCGTTCGTTTTAATCTCTTCAACGTGTCCCGCGGTGCACCCTTTGCCGATATTTTCATAATCGCGAAATTACAGTCCCTGTTTTGCACGACGTGTAAACGGTATACAGTTACAGTAGTCGTGCAAACCTGCATATATATATATATATCGAATTTCGTGTATCTGACTTACGAACGAGAGCAAAAGCCAGCTTCGTCGAAATTTTACTAGGAATAAGATAGAGGAATGGAAGGTGAGAGATCAACGTTTAATAAACACATTTTTGCGATCCACGAAAAGTCAAATACCAAAGAACTGTGTGTCACGTCTCATCACAACTCGTCACAAATCGTCCGAGTCCTCACACCACTGTCCAAGCCTAACCTCCAATCAGCCATTGAGACGCGGGTCCGAACGAAGATCCCGCATTTGTTCAAATTACTAGGCGATCGTCCGTGAAAAGAGGGACAGAGAAGTGAAAAACTTGGTCGCTTTCCGGGGCTAACGGCCGTCATAAAACGACACCAATAGGGTAAAGATAATTCGATGAAACAACAGCGCTCGTTATTCACGGCAGAACAATTCGATTCTCGCGGACAACGGCGCGCCGCGAACCGGTTCGTTTCGTTTCCACGGCGCGCTGTTTCGACCAGGATCCTTTTACAGAGAAATCGGGTCCGATAAGCGTGG
Source organism: Bombus cullumanus (assembly GCA_014737535.1). Taxonomy (NCBI): domain Eukaryota; kingdom Metazoa; phylum Arthropoda; class Insecta; order Hymenoptera; family Apidae; genus Bombus; species Bombus cullumanus. Next base: position 5,741,134 of record JACXIX010000057.1, read on the forward strand.
CGCGTTCGCGATTTTATTAATTGCAGAAATTAATTCGACCGAGCGTCACCGCTAACGCTTCAATTAAGGCTGGACAGCCAATCAAAGCTAATTGAAACCAGGAGAGGAAAACGACACCGTTGATTGGACGTTTCTTTTTTTCAACGCGACCATTAGCATCGATACATCGTTTACAAACGCTTTTCGTTCGCGCGGAAAACCGTTCTCCTTTCGTTCCCTCGCTTTTCTTCTTTTATTTCCGGTCCTTTCATCGACTTTTTATGGAAACGTGATTAGCGACGTGTAACGAGCAACCGTTAATGGAGTTACGGGCTCTGGTGGCGCTAGTGTGCTCGTTCGAACGTAAGTTTCGATCACTGTGCGTTCTCTTTCGTTTAAAGAGAGTTTGAAAGGACTTTTGCCTATTACGTGTGGGAGGACGAGATGTAGAAACATTTCAGTATATATGTATATACGATTCATTCTAAATAATGGGTTAAATCTGTCCAAAGAGTAAATTATAATTGAAGATTAGATCGAAAGCTCGCGTAAACGACCGTTTCAATATAGTAACATCCCGAAATGTTATATTCTCCCATTTCTCTCATTTAAAGCTACGAAATCTGCGAGTCCCATTTGGAATACCTAACGTTCGAACCATCTATTTCCAATATCGATTGACGTGTCATAAATCCACGCAGAACGCCAGGATCGAACGACGCGTCTCTCGTTAAACCCTATTTTCTTGTTCCAATTAAACCATAGTCGATTAATTAAAGAGTACAGAAACTGGCAAGCCTTCCGGAATCATTCGGAATCTCTGTGACGTTCATCAAACCATTCGGCATAATTCGACAAAGGATCGATTACTTGCTTGTACAGTGGAACACAATAATTGAGAACGTAGAAATACGTCAAAAACCTTTTGCTAAAACTCTGAAACTTTGAAGTTAGAAAAACAACAATTTCGATGAATTTCTTTCTGCTTTCTTCGGGGAGTACGGATTATACTTATCATAGGATGATGAAAAACTTGGTAGGTCCTGATTTGTAAATTCGTTACTTTGAAACGATATAAAACGAAAAATATTTTACACCAATCTTATATTGCCATTGATTCCATTCGATTTTGCGATGAAGTTTGTAACACCTAGCTTCAGAAAGATTGCTTGTCGTTATATTTGGTATTCTCTTAGATTTAACATACGTTCTCGGATTGTTTGTTCAAAATGCACCGGTATAATCCTGGCAGTCGGGTCTCATTACAATACCCACGAAATTTCGTAATATTCCGTGCAACGCGTGCGATGCGAACATACGAATTTTCTGTAGTATAGTTACTCGGCCAGTATATGAGATATACGTCCAAACCAACTGACTAACTGGGCTCAAGATCGATCTAAAGCCCGGGCGAAAACTTTCTCACGAGTAGGTTCTCCTTTTAATTCCATCCCGGCGGTTGAATTGTTCGGCGTTTCGGGGACCGCGGTCGAAGCCAGCCATCGAGTACACTTGGCCAGCTGAATGGGAACTCCCGGCGGATGTGTCGATAATTCTGTGGGTCCTCGATTAGCGAGGCCGACCGCTTCTCGAGAGCCATTACTTCGATTACTTTTCTAGTGTTCCCCATCGACGGCCGTCTGACACCTCCACCTACGCCGGTTAATTAATATAGCGGAATAAATCCTGCGTTTCCTTGGGGATAAAGGGTCGCGACCAAACAAACTTTCATAGGGAATTCCAATGACGTTTCGAACTGAATATGCTATAATCGATTATATCGTTAGGAATTTTTGTGAAATTTAAGTGTAATAATTTGGGAACGGTGACAATGAAAAATAAATTCAATGAATTTCAATAAATTTAACATCGGAAGCCATCTACACCTATCAGTTCGTTCATGGTAAATTACGTTGGTCTTCGTTGTTAAAGGTTTAACACCGAAATCTATCTACAACTACTAATTTATGCACGGTAAAGTGTATTGGCTTTTATCACTAGGAATTTTGCTTAAACTTGGGAATATTGACAACGAAAGATGTCAATAAACTAATTCATCCAATCAATATGACAACGCTCTCGACAACGTTTAACAAAAAGAACAAACTGTCTCAAAGCGTTTCCTTGAGAAATTTGTTGCAAACATTATTCTTATCAATTCTTAGCCTCTAGAGATATCTCCAGTGGTCAGAACAGAGATCTCTGTTCGTGTCTGCAGAAGACAAGATGCTTGTGAGAAAATTCTGATCCGAGTGAAAGCCCCGCGAGAGATCCTCAGGCGTTTCGATTTTTCCCGCGCTTTTTCCATTACACCGCGTTTCATCGTCGACTCTCGCTGGCACTCGGCTGTTCGTCAAAGAGAATTATTTTTGCTCGATAACGAATTCCATTAAGATAAAAGTATGTCTTCCGTTCGTTGGAAAAGCTTACCCTTCGTTTTTCCTCGCTTCTTGTTTTTCCAATTCTTTTTGCACCTCCCTTTTTCAGTTCCTCCATCTTTTTCTAATTATTTTGCTAACAGAAAGGCAAATGAATTAGTCGGAACGAAGAGCAGAAGCAAGGTTTGCGCTAACGCGGCTGCCTTTGACAGAACAGTTTTACCGATTCTACTGTAATTTTGTTTGGTAATCGAATTACGTTCATAAATTGTCGCAGAAATTCCTCCGTCGAGGAAGTCCGTCTTTGGATTTGAAGAGACGTGACGGTGACTGGTTCTTCTAGAAAGAACACCGACGGAAAACAGTTTCTTCTTACTCGGAGATTATTTGTGTTAAAACGAAGATTAAGATCGATATGTGAAATTTTGACGCGTCAAACGAATCTCGCAATTTCCAAACTTCCATCCAAAGTCGTTCGTAGAGCGTCCAAAGAACAAAATTAAATTATCAAACTAATCGAACCATGCCAAACCGAGTCAAGATTTTCAAAAAATCGCAGCAAAGACGAATGATAAATAGCAAAGGGTAAAATTAAAAATGCTCCGTGCATTTTAAAATACGTAAAATCTGTGGAGAAGGATCGAAATATCGTCCATTGGAGAAAACAGCGTCGCAAAATGGCGGACGCCATTAGTCGGCGCGGGGAATTTCGGACCAAGTTGTTTCGTGCACGCGGCGCGCATCGGAAAAGCCATCAGTGCACCATAGAGTCGCCGTGTTGTGCTCTTTTCTATTATTCCGAGGATTTCGAAGAAATACGAGCTGTCACGCAGCGACTGATGCTGTCTCCATTCGAGAAAAGGGAAAACTCGCGCCATATTGCCCTCGAAACAGGGACTCCACTCACGAATCGAGGAAAACTCTTCCCACAATTGGGCAACAACGAGGTTTCGTTGTTTCTAGTTGGTTGATAACTTTCAACATAACATTCTGTCAAACATTTTTATTCGGAAACAAAGCTTCTTCTCAATTCAATTTTTTTATAAAAATTGCATCTCACCTCGGGAAGAATAGCACAAAAAATGGAATTACTCGTTTCCAATGCGATTACCGCGAACTGACTGCAGATATATAAACGCATAAATTATAAATTTTTCGAAGCTCGAAATGGCGGATTACAAACCTGTTACAGCTACAAAGAGTGAGAAACGATAGCGCGAATTTGAACAGGTACAACGGAGAGATCGATACGCGAAACGAGCTGTAACGAATCTTCTCGAAATCAGTGGCGAAGGTAATGACGCGTTGAAAATCGTAAAAGGCCGCACGCGAAACGACGATTTTCATGAGAGTATTCGGACATTTGTAGACACCACTTATGCATATAAAATATGTGCTGCACGGAAACATTTTGAAATATCGTGCACATTGTTGAGAGACTCGGCTGCTATCGTGATTTTATTGGCGAAGTTTGTAACAAATGAGAAATTAGAACACGCGTAACGAACCATTTTAAAAATGGTTTTTAAATTGGTTTGAAAATGTTTAAAAACAAAATCTAGGGAGATTATTCTCGCTCGAAGGGACGATTTTTAGCAACGATCATCTTCGTTGCAATAACTTGCGAATTCTCTTTCTTCGAAAGAACAGACCACTGCTATTCGAACGCAAAATCAAGATGCAGAGAGTGAACAGACTAGAGGGCGAAAAATGGCAAGCAGCGGGGCTAAGAAACGAATGTTTCGTTTCGATATCCAGAAACGAAATTGCACTCGAGCTAGCAATCGGCTGGTAATGGTCGACGTACGTTCCCAGTAAATCTAGCAAGATGCAATCTCCAACGACTAACGAACCGTGTCTAAGTGCCACCGACCCGAACCCCCAACGCCTTTCCAGGCCTTTTCTATTCTGGAAATATTCGACCTACGGGAAAGCAACGACTTCCAATTCAACTATCTACTCTCTGACGCTATTTGGAGATTTTAACGACGAGAATCGAGATGCGAATTCGCGGATATATACATTTTGAAATGGCGATCGCGATGGGGCTGCAGTTTGAAATAATTTTTAGATGTCTCGGGCAGAGCAACCAAGCTTTTTACTTTAAACATCGTTCCACGAACCTCTCTACTTGGAAACAGGAACGTAGGAATTTACGAGAAAGTAGAGAACGATAAGAAGCTGTTTATTTGAAAATAGAAAAATGGGAATTTACAGAAAAGCGAAAGGACACCCGTGTAGCGTGTTCCAAATAATAAAAAAGTTGGGCTATGTATTTTATAACTTTTAAAATTTTTACGTAACTTTCAATTTCTGTAATCTTCCATCGTGTAACTCGCAAGCTTAGCGAACCACGCGTTACAAGCATCATTTTTTCTCCAACATCCGTTCGACCAACAGGCATCGTTAGTTTTTCGCGGTTAGCCCGGCCATCAAATCGGCGATTAAATCTAAATTCTCGAGAATCGAATGATACCGCGCAGCTGGGTGTCCATCGTGGTTCTCGTGGATCGTTAGGCTCACGGTACACCATCGAAACAGCCTGATCGTAAATCAGAATATAGTCGAACGAACGTTCGTCACACTCGTCCGAATAAAGGGATCCGATCGCAGCTGTGGGATGACGGGAGTGGGCTGTAAAAATGGCCAACATCCTCGCAGATTTTATCGTCGCCTCGCGATTTACGCCTGTTACGTGGTTAGGGCAGGTTTATTAGGCCAGTGGTTCCACTTTCAACAGCATGGGGCTTCGACGGGAGTTTGTGGGGTTGTCTCTAGTCACCGAGGGTTGGATCGTTTCATCGATTGCTCCGACGGGCTCGAAGGGATGAATTTTTTTGGCACAAACTGTTCTTGCAGTTGCGATCGCCAACGTTACAAATTGGTAGAAGCATTTTCGACCGTTTCGTTGATATTATTTGTCGGAATCCAATTGGGATCATTCTAATTCCTAAGTTCTAATTCCTAGAAAAACGACCGAATCTTTTTGATGGAAATTGTTCCTTCAATTACCATCCAAGATACATAAACGAGTAGATACAATTGTCTCTGACCATTTGGTTGGAATTATTCAACTATAAAATACGGTAATAGCAAATTCTAGTTTCTAAAAACAAAAGTGGGTGTGTCTTTCCGGTGAAAATTGTTGCTTTAAACCCTTAACGCTCCAAGTGTGCAAGCACTGTAGATAAAGCCGATCAATATGCATCGACATATTGTTTCCTGAGAAAATCGTTGAAATGATGGCGGAAATTGTTCTTTTGAGGACTAGAGAAACAAACGTGATAAATGCTTGTATACTTTACAAGATTCCTCGGGAAAAGGAAAGGAGAAAGTATGACGAGAATAAGTTGGATTTGCCGGTCGATATTCACAATTAAAAGTCGCAGCGTTAAGGGTTAATTACTTTTACAAATAACAAATTTCGCGAGACAGGCTGCTGTTTACGTCAAAAGGATTGGTATCGCCTGAAATAGCAACTTGGCTTGACGTTTCTCCCCGTTTAGCATCTGTAATTACGAGAATTCGAGTTGGAAGAGCGAGTTGGCCGTCACTCGTTCCTCGGTTTCGCGATTAAGTGATTGCAAACTGCAGGACAAACCGTCTGTTTGTCCCGGATAGGGACATGGATAGCAATTACTCTTAATTAACAAGAGACGTAGGGGATGTGAGCGACGTTGCGCGGTTTCGGGCGATTGCGATTATGTTTAAGAGACCAGGGTGACGTTCTACGATGTTTTCGAAGAAGTTGCAAGCGACCAGTGCAAAGAAACGAAGGCTGTATATAAACACGAATTATTTTCGCGATAATTCATTGTTTCTCGCTCCTCGAGAGAAGAGTGCGATAAAAGATCGTCCTTGAAATAGTAGATGTAGTCGTTTTTAGAAACTGGAATTTGCTGTTTACGACTTCCAACTTAAATTACAACAAATCATGCATTTTTCTTGGGATTTGATCGTCTTTCGTGGACAATTCGTTCCAAAGATGGACGACGATATTTGCGCTACTGGTGTTAGAAACAGGATTCAACGATCGCAGAATTTTCGTTCAAACGAACAAGTACCGTGGGACAATCCATTAACGACAGGAATATATTTCGGACGTTTCTGATCCATCGATGCTAATTAATGTAATGAACGAGCCGGTGATCGAGTGCAAATAATAGACGGGTGATTAATGACGGCAAAGTGGCCCGCGGCTGTTCCAACTTTAAACTGGAACGAATCGTTGACATTTGGACGGGTGTTTTTGGTAGATTAATTTGTAAAGGGTCCGTCGAAATTCTGGTGGAAATTTACCGTTATTACGATTGTTGCGCGATTCGAAGCTAAAGGGCCACGAATCGACGAAGAAATTGGACAAAACGTCGAACATACAGGCTCCGAATATTATTTAGCCATTTTGGCATAACATGAATTTTGAAGAACCGTTTATTTCAAATGAAAATAACTGCGTGAAACGAAAGCGTACGAATTGCGATTCAACTTTATGTACGTAAGTCGTAAGCTAAGGAAACAATTTTTAAAATCTATCGTGCGATCAAACGTCATCGTCGGGCAGAAATTGTTCGCGGAATAAGCAACGCGATATTTAAAGGAACCACTCTCGCGCAACACAGCAAATACGATCCGAATATTAACGCGAGTAACCGTAAACTGTTCGACGCCCAAGAAGTTCCGCGATAATGTAGCTCTGCTGCACTCCAATTCGCCAACACCAGGCACGTTGCCCAACGCAACGTAGATGGCGCAGCTTTGATCCGCAACGCAAACATCTCTGGTGGCGCGAACGCGAAAAGCAGCGGCGCAGGACAGAACATAAATTAATGATCTTTGCGTAAGTACCGTAGATAATTTAACGGGTATTAACTAACCCCCGGTAGCCGGGCCAGCCGTTAAAGCTACTCGGCCGGACTGGTTTATGAACGTTATTAATTAATTTGTATTTGTCGCGCGCCGCATGATCGTTACGGCTCGGGCGTCGTTAATAGCCGACCAATCAGGCTCACGCTGGCTCCTACTCGCCCTTCACCCTCTGCCCGTCGGCCAACTTTCAGTCTCATTAGCCGAAATATAATATCGTTTCCGCAGAGAGGAAACCGCCGCTTTGCGTATCGCCGATTTATTAAATATCCGACCGACTCTTTTTTCTCTCTTCGCGAGCCACAAGGCCCGTCGCGTTAATTAAACATGTTTATCGATTGATACGTCGATGAAAAGTACGATTTCACGGCCCGGTAATTAAGCGGAGAATTTCGCCGTTTAAAGACTGCTTTGATGGGGAAAGTTTCCGAAGAGGGATCCAAGGATTTTGGACGAATCGCGGAGGATTGCGCGTGAATTTGGTTCGTAGATTTGCTGCTCGGCGTTACTGAAGTTTTACCGAACATCGTCCGAACATCGTCCGAACATCGTGTCGAATTTTCTAATGTAAAAGGACGCACGGTATCGAGCTGTGGAGCGTGGCAGCTAGCAGATACAGTTACTGTCGTCTATTTACAATAAGAAACACTTACATTATCTTATCTTAGTATCTTAGAGTTCTCCGAGCGCTTAAGAGTTCTTAGAATTCTTAGGGTCCTTAGGGTTCTTAGTTACGTCAATCACCTTTGGATCGATAAGCATAGATAAAATTAACCTGCGCTAATCGGCGCTATTCGCGCAAGATTACTCTCCTTGCGTATAGACCACCGGGGGTAGTTTTGATACGCAAAATACTTCAAGTCGGTCGATTAACCCTCGTAAGCCAAGAGGGTGGCTCGATCGCAGGTGCGTGAACAAGTTTTAAAATTTATAACCGTCTACAAATTTCCGGACCGTGCACACTGTAACTGGATTAATGTGGCAGCCCTGCCAATAAAGACCCAACCTGCTTAATATTAAGGGGCACTTAAGACGACCTTCTAAGGCGAAACATCGTCACCCTTCGTGGCGACCATAACCGACTCGTTGCTTTCTAGACGCGTGTTCGGACGGTTGAGAACTAGTCTAGTTAAATTTCATCTCTCGACAGTTTGTGCTTGCAGAACTTGAATTTTATTTTATTTCCTGGATCGTTTGGGTTCTTGAGACTGGCTATTTGAAATTGAGTGGCAATTTCTACTCGTTGTAAATTAGACTTTAAACGAAAGCAAAGTCGGAAACATATCGAAGCATAAAAATCAACTAAATTTCATAAAGCGCTATAAAGTAGACTAGCGTCAAAGCATTCCGTGACAATCTTCAAAGAGGCTATTTCCGTATAAATTCTTGAAAAGATCCTTTAAACTTCCAGGAGGATGTTTCGGCAAAAGCCACGATTGGCACGAAGCACTATAGGATAGCCTGAAAATAAAATATTTTGCTGCAACTCGCAAAAATAATTGTATTCGCATCTATTCGTATAGATACTAACGGAAATTTCATGAGAAAAAATAATTCTTTCGGAAAGAACTCGCCGCGTTATTAATAGAAAGATAAAACCAACAAGAAAGTGTACTCCCAAACAATTACCGTACGTTTCTTTCACAGTTAAAGTAGAAGCTTGCTAAATGGATAAAATTACATGGTCCTTTGTTAGACAACCTATTTCCTAAGCACACAAGCTAGCCCACGTGTAGGAGACAAAGAACGACCCAACGGACACCTTTTAGATCCGGAAAATATCGCCCTCGTTTCGACTTTTAATAGCTAGCGGCTTTTTTCTCTTATAACAGCACGTCGTACATCGTTGGAAGCGTTCGTCGAGTTCGTCGATGATTTACCGTATGTACAATGTACACGGTGTCGTCGAGTGAATCGTTATTTCCTGCCCAGAAGAGGACGGTGCTGCAGGCTCGCCAACGCCACGGATATCAGGTTCGCGAAGCTTTATCGGCCGCGCTGAGGGCGGCTTAATAATTTACAACGACAAGACGCACGCCCCTGTTATTGGCCCATAAAGCATCCCCGCTATGCTTCCACTCGTTCGCTTTATGTTTTCCTCCTACGACTCGGTGCGCGATAAGGGCGGATTTTTGATCGCAGGAACAGACCAAAGGTAATGTTATTTCCAACAAATTTCGAAGAAAGATTTTCGTCGTCGAATGGTTATCCGTAATTCAATTCTAGATTTCTTAAAATATGTTCTGGATTTAGGGTGTTTCTCGCTTGGTCAGTTGATTTATCGTAGGGTGTCTCTATCGAAGTGTCTCTATCGAAGATACAAAAATATCTTATACGTAGCGATATTCGAATTATGGCAATAAATATGGAATTTTCGGAGTTTCCAATTTCGTTCTAGCGCACCTGTTTACGATAATAAATCTCTGTCATTGAGAATGTAAACGTAGAAATTTTAGTAGTCTAAGGAAAATTATTACTATGATCATCTACGACCCAACGATGCTATCCAAGTGTTAAACTTTCTTTCGTCTACCACTGTAGGAACTCTGGTAAACGAAGAACAGAAGAAGATATTTATGCAAATTCATGTTTCTCCAAATACGATCGAAAACCTGCAGCTTGGATGAAAAGTTACTTGGTCTATTAGTAGTCTTGGTCTATTAATATCATAAAGGTTACTACATTTTGGCTGTTTTACATAATTTTACATAATTTTACATAATTTTACATATTACCTATATCCTCTGTAATTTTACATCTCCAAGATTCACCTAAATAGATAAAAGTCCGCAGTCTATTAATAACAATTAAAAATTCAGGGATACCGTCGTATGTTATAACAACGTTCTCGTTTCTGATTTAATTACCATGAAATTTGGCTTCTGTTACCGGTCGAATCAATAATGGCGGATCGTAATTTGGCGATGATTACAAATGAAACGCAATGCTCGCGATACGAACTCGCGATAATGTTTTGCATTTACGGGAGGAAATAACGGGATGGTTTGTAATAATTCATCAAGATTAATCAAGCTCGGGGCTCGCCTGCAGCCCGGTTTATTTACAATTCGCGAGTTCGAGCTTTCATTAAAATTCGTAGGCTCGGCACACGCGAGGAGCAGGACAAAACGGAAAACTCGTTTCGACTGGTGTGCAGCTCGGTGTGTGTGGCTATTGTTTCGAATCTATTCCTGAATTTACAAATGTCATTTCGGCTGTATAACGTGATTCCAGCCGGAAGATGGACAATGAAAACGTCGTTTGCCAGATTTGGCATCGCTGTCGTGCGTTATCCGCTTTTCCAGGGTATATCGTGAGTTCTAATTGTGTTACTAGTACCACGATTATCACGTTTATTGCTGATATCTTTGTTGCTCTTACAACCGCTGTAACATATTGCTCTCGAGCCGCAAAATATCGAAATTCGCAATCGAAGAATTCCAATCCTCCTTTCTTCGGCAGAATTTTATTAGGTAAATAGATAACTTTATTTTCCTGTCTTTCGGTCTTGAAAAAGGCTGGCACGTGGTTCTGTGCTACAAATTCGATATACACATACATCGATATCATGCCTTTCGCGCAATTTGCTTTTACCCAGAATCTATTAACTCTTCCCTCGTTACCGCGTCCGATTCTCGCTAACGTCCATCGATCCCTTCCCCGGATACCCTGCTTTCACCAGAGTTTTATTACTTTTCTACGAATATATATATGTGTCGGAGATAACGTTGGAATTTTGGCCGTTTGACGAATCTTTACTCGAATTGACCATCGTGATTATGTATTCTAAGTGATCGTTATTGGTACCGATGTGATGATTACAAGAGGTTACAGATTATTATCTGTAATCGGACAAACGAAATGTCGATGACCATGAATTTAGGTTCGATAACGATTCCACGGCCACGGGAAAACTAATCCGATGTCATACACGATACGGTTGGGACTCAAGGTACAAATCGTACTTCTCTCAATAACTCTAACTCGATAACTAACTCAACAGCTAACTCTGTAACTGAACAACTCAATCAGCAACTAAATCAGCTCTGTGACTAACTAACTCGTACTCTAAATGGAACTGCCCTTATGTAGTCCTTTTCCCACTCCCCGGATCAATCTTTGTTTTTAAGGAGAGCTGCACAATTATTTCATACTTCCGTTATTACACGTCCCTCCCGTGACCGCGGCTACGTTCGGTGACTCATTATGTCACCTCGAGCCCAAGCCCATCGTCATAAACCCTAAGTATCAAACATTCCAAAAGAAAGGCCCCGATGGCCTTTCATCTCCGACATATGTATAATACTATAAATAATATTGTAATAATATTATAATAAGTTGAAAGGAAAAAGCCCCAGCGTCTCTTCTTCGTTCCTAAAAATTAAATAAATCTCAGCAGATACAGCCGAGCGAAAGCCAAAAAACCTTTCGAAAAAGAAAGATGGAAATGACAAAAAGAAGAAAGAAAAAAGACACGTAGATAGCACCCAGTAGTCGGGTGTGTTAATTGCTGGCGCGAGGGGTGGCTGAACGATTTCAATTATTCCCACCCCTGAACCCTTGATCCTTTCGTCCCCTGTTCACAGATCTTGTTCACCGAGGTGGAAACGCGTCAGGGGACGGAAAAAGTTCCGAGATTTTAATTAGAAGGCTCTCTGGTGATCGCGTCGAAGATCAGAGTCACGGTACAAGGGTCGTCCCGTCGATGTCGGCGACGATCCGCGGGGGTCCAATATACCGAGACCGCCTCTGGCTGGATTCGCTCGTTTTATGCGTGTACCTTGTATCAGAAACGCTTGCAGGTGTGACGTATATACATGCACGTACATGAAGCGTCAAAAATGAAGAACGAAACGAGGATGTTAAAAGGTGGCCATTTCTAGACCTGCTTGCGAACGAAATAATCGGAAAACGTTATCCTCGTAACCGTGGATCGGATAAGCTGCCACGTTTTCGTCTCTGCGCTCGTTTCTTTCAACTTTTCCGATTCCACCGCGTTTCCGATAAATGCTAATTGTTCGTCGCGAGATGCTCCGTAACGTTCCGCAAGAACTTTTCTGTTCGCAGATAGAAATACCAAACGGAAAGAAATTCTTCCCACGATCTTTTTCTCACCACTTCTCCAACCCCTCCTAAATTATCGAACGCAACAAATACATCACACATCTGGAAACTGCCGTACAATTTGCAAAAGTAGCGAAATTACGTGAATGGAAAACGGAGGGGGTAGGGTGGAAAACAGAATTGTTCCAGTCGTAGTGGAGCGTAGTGGGGGAAATAGCGAGGATGTTTGAGGGGCGTCGAGAGAGCGAGAGAGCGAAAAAGAAAGAGAGAGAGAGAGAGAGAGAACGTTCGGTGGGGTTGGAACGACAAAACGAGGCTGTGCAGGCTGGCCTGTGCGTGGAAATTTTCCCCACCTGTTGCCAAACAATTCCCATGGAAACGAAGTTATGGCCACGGTTTCCGCCAGATAAATACCGCGTGCATGCGCTCGCGCTCCACTACGGGACGACAACGTTCCCCTCTCTGACAAAGGGCCACCTGTCGCGATTGTTTGCGATCGTGGTGACTGAATTTCCGAAACAGGGATCGCTAATGTACCCAACTAATATACGCCAAAGTACCCCAACACTTACGAACGCGTTTTGTGCGTCACGCGAACCATTTTGAAATTATATCGGTAACGTTAGGAGACTATCGCGATCGCGTTGGTGCATTCATAGACTCGTATAGCTTCATTCTTGTTTCCATCCTTATTCCATCGGCAACTCTTATTCCACTTGAAATCAGTTTGAAAATGTATGCGCAAGTTGCAAGATCACGATAGTATCTAAACATTGTTCCGTACGTAGACTTTAAATCGTACGAAATCTTGATCAAATGTTGTTGCAGGTGTATCGGAGCCGACGGTACATGTCTTGCGACGTCTTTTTACAGTAATCGACTGCTTATGCGAATAAATGACTCGTAACTTTTATTATTAATCGAGAAATCGTCGATGTCAAATTCGAGATAAGACAGACAAAAAGCTCCTCTCTTCGTACCAACGATATGACAACATCTTTATATAGTAAACAACAAATGCTAGTATTTAACAACTGAGAAGAAACAAAGAATTAGGAACAAAAAGGAGGAATAAATATTTACGGGAAAGTGACAACCGAGGGGATGAGTCGAAACCAGCAAAACAATTTCGTTTTGCGAACGGGTAACGCCGTTTTCTCTTCGTTGAGGTTGGCAAACGAATCGCCCGGTGGTTGATTCTCCGGGGTGCAATCGGTTATTTAGAATTTCACCGGCAACACGGCCCCATCGATTTCCCAATCGTACGCCAGTCCATCTCTTTCCTTCTTTTTTTCTCCACCACGGTAACCGTTAATTCTACGATCGTTTGCGAATTAGAATACTAACGGCGTTGATCCAAATGAAAAGAAAAAAATTAACCATGCGTTGAACAGACGAGGGACGATACAACCCGCAAATTCAAAAGGCCCCCAAACATCCAGCTATTTTTCTATTTTGCGTTATACAAACCGTAAAAAATTGAAAAAAAGTTTCGAGATAAAAGTCATCCCTTTTAATTAAGACGGTCGTTTGGTAAAAAGAACTTACCGATGTTACAGCGAGCTATAACGCGAAATAACGGGAAATTGTCGGACTTTAGGGAGTTAATTTTGGGTTAAGGATCCTCCCTTGCTAGCAATATAGATTATGTCGGAGAAAAAAAGCAATTATTAAAGCGACTCTTCTTCGAATATCGAATTGCAACAACAAACTGCGTAATGCGTGGCTCAAAACTTGCATCGTTTACCACTAGACCGAGAAATCGAATTAGCGTTGCCCTTGCTTTTCAAGTTACAGACTGAAATACGAGTCGAAGGATAGGTAAGAAGAATAAAGCAAATGTTACTAGCGTGACCTTTGTAGCAGAATGGAGGGCCTTCTATTTTGTTCGTGCGTCGTGGCAGAAAGGGAATTTTATTACAATTCTTCTGTCACATCATGGAAAATCCTTTATTTAGCAATCTTTATAAAAGGACCCCCGTTTTCTACGCGTATTCTATCGTAATTTTACCGAATTTTATCACAGTTCCCTGTATCACATACACACAAGATAAAAAATTCTTTATTTGAGGCTTCTCCCGCGGGGAAGGACTCTTCAAAGAAGTTTAAGGAAGTTGAAATAATGCATTTATAAGGTAACTTCATGGAGAACAATTATTATCTCTCCTCTACGAGAATTTCCCTATTTCAAATTTATGTTAAATACTTCTATTTGGATTTAACCAGCGTTCAGTTGTACTCAGTTGTACTCTTTCTCCGTGAATTGGAAGAGTTATGACGAGACTTATAGAAGAAATCTCTGCAAAATATTTTTAGAAATAGAAAAAAGGTATCTCTGTTTCGCGTCGCCCCTCTAAAAATGTCTTTTAACGAATAATAACAGCAGTGTAACCGCCAAATTTACTCTCACCTTTGTATTATATATCAGCACTTCTCCCAAATCGATTCGTTCCAAAATAGGAAAATTAAAAAGAAAGAAGAACAATCTTTAACTTTAAACGCGACAACCCGATAAAACCTAACTACAAAAGATATTTCTTCCAGAATAAACCAACTCAATACCCGAAATAAGAAAAATACAAAATATCGAAATAACAATGTCAAAGAGATGTCCGACTGTCCCACGCTACATGGCATCAAACGCAACTACCCGCACAAAGTCTAGCGATACCCGAGCATCGTCTGGTGCAAAAAATATCCTAAAGAAAACAGACACGTGGAAACACTTGGTCATAGACGTGGACGAGAAGCTGACAACGTAGCCGTCGGAGAGCGGAAATATCGGCTCCAGAGCCGAGCATTCCAGAATGGGAAAAGCGAGGAGAAAGCAAGCATCCCATCCCGGGTGTCGTGATGGCACCTTGGCTATTTTCACGGGGCAATTTCGTGTGGCGTTCGACGGCCGGGCTAATTAAATGTTTCGAAACGGGTCGCGCCAGGGAACGTAATAAAAGGGTGGCGTAATAGAGCGTAATTAAAAAACGGCATTACCATGGCGTTATTAGCGTAACGCGAGAAAAGAGCCGCGCTAATTAACGACAATTAATTAACCTACAGCGGCCGAATTAAACAACCCACGGAATTTTTGACGATACGTTGTTAACGCTCTCCATCCGGAAATAAAGTAATTCGCTTTAATCTTTTATTTCGTTTTTGCTCATTTTTAACGCCCGATCTTTATATCGTATCGTCCCATAAGTAACGTCGTTTGTTGAGACTCCAACCTTCGATGAAACAAAATTCGTTATTTTAGTTTGAATCGACCGGCGCTTTCTACCACCTTTTTCCATTTTTCAACTATCTTATCGATCTCATTTTCAAAAAATTGTCAAAAGGTTTTGACTTTGAAGGATTCGCTCGGTGCTGATTCTATTTGATTACCATCGTCGAATTTTTTACCAGTTAAAAACCACCTTTGACGTTTCCTCGCATTTACGACACGTTCATCGTATAGTTGACAAATGCTTTTGAAATATACCGATCTGGTTGCTTCGAACGCACGTTACACAAACGCTGTATCGAGAGGATACTCTTTAAGAAACAAAGGGAAAAGTATCTACGAACACATCAGCGAAACACGATCTCGCGCGTTTATCTACGGTAAGATAAAACACAACGTTTCTTACAACTCGATACCTCTTCGTTTAAAATCAATATTATCTTTCAGTCGCTATACCGATCTATTACGTACACCGTAGATTCGAACGAAGGTTTAATTAACGAACGTTTGGATAACGTTCGAAATTCCCTCTTTGTATCGTAATCGTTTACTGGCGACTGACAATCTACTAATTCTTATACCGAAACTTTTTTTCATTTTGTTAGCACGTGTTACGATGATTGATTTTAATTGTCAGGCTTATGATCTAATTCGTTCTCGTGTTCGAGTTCTCGACCTAGTTTTTACGCGCCAGGATCATTAGAGGGACAATTCTTCTTCATAGACACTGGAAGGGTCATGTTTATGGTGATATACGCGAATATGCTCGGTCAGACCCTCCGTCGATCCCTTAACGGCAGGGATTCTTACGAAACTTTTAGCCTTAACTCACCAACTCGCCGCGAAAAGTCTTTGGGTTGCTCAGGAAACGGGGAGAAAACTCACCTGAAACACAGAAAAGGGAAAAAGTTAGAATCCACTGGGAACTATATGCAAAATAGCCTACCAATAACTAATTTTCGTTTTTCCAAAGAATTTCAACAGATTTTAATGGATGACAATTTTACTTAGATTCGTTGTTCTGAATATTTGCTAAATAGCGAGTGAAAATTCTATTTCAATCAACGAAATACGATCGAGATACTACTACTCGTATCGTCGACGAAACGGCGTAGCTACCAATATCTTACTATCGCGCGTTATGTCGTTTAAATTATCATACTGTAAAACGATATTATTTGCAATTTCGTAAAATTCAAATAAATTTCACGATTTCCAAAATCGTTGAAGCGTCTAGAGAGAGGAGCAGCGGTGAAAGAACTAAATAGACAGAATGTTAATCGAAAGGGGGGTAAAACGGTGCGACATCGATGTCGCCGGGCGCCATTACACGCGCGTAACAGGTGCCGAAATTTCCGGCGCGTGTTTTATCAAAACCAGGGCCAGCCTGGTGTCAACGGGTGTCGCGAACGTGCCGCAAGAAGCAGCCGCCGCACGTGCGTCAGCCTGTTAAATAAAACGCGATGAAAATCTCCGGCCAACCGGAATTCGCCGTTCAGAGTCGACAGTACGGCCACGCTCGCTGTTCATAATTCATCAGACGTTCGGTATTAACCAATAAATAATAACGAACGAAATAACAACGAAAAATATTACGAATAATACGTAAAACTACGATGCGTTGATAAGCGAATGGAGTCAAATTTCAATGAATCTTTCATTGGCGATAACTTTTAAATGAAATAGAAAGACTGCAAGTCTTTTCAATATACAGTCATTTATTAATATTTGGAAATTATGTAGGGAATATCGGAAAGATGTCGGGACGCTGCACAAAGTCGAGCCATCTCAACCGCATTTTTTATTATCATTGTCACGCGTTTCGGAAAGTACGTTCGCTATCGTGTTTGGAACGACGTCTTTTAGTTGCTCGATCGCGTTTGCTTTGTTTTTCACGCTCTATTTTTAAGGAAATTCCATAGAGAGAGAGAGATCCGGTGCAATTACATCAGGCCACCTATATTTGGAAAATTCGTAGCACATTTAACATCGTATTGGAAGATTATTTATCACAAAAATTTCGGGCTATAAATTCTGAGATACATCGCATAAATTCTCCTTCAATTTCGCTATAAGATTTCTGTACAACAGAACGTGACGTAAGAGCCATGATGCATATCATCATACGTATATAGCAAATTCTCTTCCCTCAAAAAAATTCGATTTCTTCAACTTAACCTCCATCATCGCTGCTTTCCCGCTACCTTTATCCCCGAGCACATGTAGAATACAATACAGTATAGGATACGAAATATAAAACATTGTGCAGAATAACACGTAATTTATAACACACCCTAACAATCATAATGCACATCACCCCCCATTATACCTAAAAAAAAAACCCCAACTTCCTCAATCCCTAAACAACATCTTCCGCCGATTATTATCTCCAGCGTCGGCAACCCCTTTCCGAAAACTTCCACCCCGAGCAATTCACCCCGAAATCCACAGGCCACAAAGCAACCCGGCCATTACCCTAACGAGCAACCACGTCAGAACGCCCTCGGAGGAAAGAAAAACGAGTCTTCGTTCCCCAACCGAAAACCGTCAGACAAGACGGGGTAACTAGAAGAACAGAGTGAAAAGAAGAAGAACTTGTGCACACTTTGTACCCCTCCTAGCCGGAAGCGTTCCCTTTGTCCCGCGCGCACACGCTCCCAGGACAATTTCCTCCTTTTCCCCGAACTACAGTGGCTGGAAAAAGTATTTGCTCCTAAGTACTTTTATTTTTCAACGAGGCGTCCTTTTGATCAGGCTCTATATTTAATTTCTACGATATCAAATCCTCGCAGCTTTTTTATCTTTGCGAATGTTTCGGGTTGGAATTTTTATTTGAATTAGGCTGGTTTAAGTAGGGGCCAGTTTTTAAGAAGCTTCCTAATATACACGAGACGAGAGAAAGTTTAAACGCAAGCGCTGCCATGAATACAGAATTTTAAAAAACGGAATCGTATTTGACGAGGGCGGAGAATAAATATAACGTGTAGTCCAGAACGCACGGTGCATATACACGAATTTACTTGGCAACTTTAAACTTTCTCCCGTCAAATACTTGGTATGCAAATACTTTTTGCAGCCACTGTACAGGGGGTAGCTTCGACGGTCTACGAGACGCGCAAGTCGTCGAGGAGATGGCGAGGACGTACAGAGACCAGAGGGCAAGTCACAGGCAGTGGCAAGTTGTCGCGGGTGAAAGCTGCAACTTCAACCTTCGACTCCAGTTTCTGCGTGACGCTGTATGTAGAAAGACAGGTGATACGAGGATGAAACTGGCTGAAGTTGAAAGCTGAAGCGCGAGTTTTATTCGCTACGAGGTAGAGCGGAGTATAATAAAATTATATCAAGTAAGCTGGCGTTGACTATCGGACGTAACCCCAAGACGCGCCAATCTCCTCTCTATTCATCGTCTCAATGACGTAACCTAAAATTCGCGAGATTGAAACGCTAGGCGACATTCACAACGAAAGGACACCAGGCCGCGAAACACAGGGAGACAAATTTTCGCAAGTTCCGGCCGTATTAACGTAATTCGCGTCGGCGGCAGCCTTTTTAATTAAAAGTACCGCGCCGCCATTATCTCGCCAACTTATAATCGCGCCTATCCATCCCCACCCACTGCCCCTTTAACGCTACCTTTCATGCAAGTCGGCCTCTATTCGCCGCTCTCGGGTCCGTAATGAGTAATAATTCATATTTCTCTACCGTCGGTGGGCCACGAAAGAAAATAGAACGAGATTGTCCGCGTTTACCGCTTGAATAATATAGATCCTTGAATCGGCCCCGGATCCAACCGCCATCTTCCCTCGAAAGTTCAATTCCCGAATGAACCCACCAGCGTTTTCACGTCGCCAGACCAGGATTATCAATTATCGGAATGTGCTCTTCTCCTTCCTCCTTTTTCCTCTCTCCCTTTTGCAAGACGAGCGTAGATTTTAAAGGGTAGAGTAATTTATTAAAAAACTGTGTTCTTATTTTGTTCGCGATTATGACGCGAAGATTGGTACAGAATTAGGGAAAATAGCTTCACGTTACTCTTGAAAATACGGACGAGATTTTATTAATTTTGTTACAAGCTGTAATACCATCGTTTTGGCGAGCGACGAATGGAGAGGAAAAAAGAATAACTTCTTCCAGTAAAACATTCTTCGTTTTCTCAAAATCAGTAATAGTCAACTTGTTCTAGGCACGTGTCTCTGACGATGAACGTGTCTCTACGTTGCAACATAGAAAGAAATAACAAAGATTCTTCGTTTTCTCGCAATCGTAACTATCAACTTGTATCGCTCGCCTCTTTGAACATGAAAAAAAGCATAGTACAACTTCTACGACGATTAACGTGCTAAGAAGCTTTAGAACGGATGAAGAAACATCGCGAGAGTGTGTTTACAGCATCAATTGGCCATTTAATACGACAATTTGCATCCTCGTTTCGCTAGCAGAGACCATAAATTCTCGCCTTTCCACCAAATAATGGCCACTTTCTAAATTCTGGAACACTTTGTTATTTATAGAGGAGAGGACAGTTCCTTTAAACTGTGAAGCCAAAATGCAAACACGCGCTTCTTCTACGAGTCTACGCGCCTATTCTGGTTTCTTCCGAACCGTGCTTAAACTTCAAAGAGACTCGTTGCGTCATGTTGCACTTCGAGGCAGTCGAGCGACCAAATAAAGTATGTAAATGCTATTTAAATGTTTGCATATTTTTATACCTCGCCAGGGAACGTGACGAAAAGAATAAATAAAAACAGAATATGACAAAGACGCGTTATTGCGATACACGATAAATTTAGCTTCTTTACCGTGGTATGTAATTAGAAACTATAGTAGAAACTTGCGAATTGAAAGAGCTGTCGGCTTAGATGCGCGTTACGTCAGAGAAGTACTTTAATAGAAATTGAAACTTGTTGAAAAATGACAAATCGATCATTTTAGTAAAAAGTAGTTCCCCGTTGTAGCGATTCTGGTGGTGATACAAAGGAATGTCATCCGAAATATCCAAAACACTCGAATTTGACTTTTAAACTCCACTCGCTCACGTTCCATCCACGGATAACTACGATAACCGTGCACGCAGTCAAGCATAAGCCGAGCAACGCGCCTTATCAACAAAATTCCAATGTCAACTAACCGAAGTAATCGCAATTGGAGCTGCTGACTCCAGTGGCCGTAAGGAGGAATTGAATAAGATCGTTTGAAGGACAACACCGTTCTTCGAAGAAGAGAAAGATCGGCAAGAGCGAAGCATAGAAGACGAAGAAAGAGAAGATGGTCGTGTCTGGAATGGAGGGGACACGGCTGGTCGTAAGAAAATTTGCATACCGATGAGTTTGCAACCTGGCCAATGAAGTTTCAATTTATTCATAACCGTCAACCTTTTGAAGATTCATTATTAACTGTATGCCAGATGTAATCCCGCAGGAAACTACGGAGGCTGGAAAATACGGAGATGGCTACTAAGAAAAGGGAGAGCGACGAATTGTAAATTGGAAGTTTGTTCGCCGACTATACGATTTACGTCTGTCAACTATACTAAATCTAGCATATCTAAAGTTAGATTTCTTGCGTAATTCCTTTCTTTTTGCTATCCAAGTGCATTAAGCAAGTATATATTTTCGGGATTTAAACATTTCGCGAGAGAATGACGTGTTCGAAAGAGGCGGCACTTTTGAACTTTTTTCCGATCGATTCCACGGCAAACAGAGGTTCTTCGTTTCTCTGGCCACGAGAGGATAAAGTAGAATGCTTGTTCGTTCGCTGGCGGTAAGGAAGCGCCCGAAGAAAGAGAAATTCCATACCGACTTGGAGTATTTTTTTCGGGAAACCAATTCTTTGGTTTGCCTTCGAGAGGCAACGTACCGGATAAAAATTGTTCTCGTAATTACGAAATCTACTTGTATCTCCACTACCTCCGATATTTGTAAAGACTTTACGTTTTTAAATTATTAAATATTCAATTGTGAATATTATAATAACAGTAATAATAATAATAATAATAATAATAATAATAATAATAATAATAATAATAACAACAACAATAATGAATAAAATTGAGAATAGAGATTAGAAATTCCAAACAATAACTTAAAATTCTAATTCATTAAACAACTCATTTACGTTGAAGTAACTGGGATGACTTATTAACAATATGATGTACAATATCCCCAGTAACTTACATAATAATATAAAACCGAAAATACAGGGAGAACGAAGAAGAAAGAAAATCGACGAATTAAGAGCAGCGTGATGAAAAAAGGGAGGTTGAGGGAAATGGAAAACAAGGAATGGATCTTAGAGACGAAAAGGGAGCAACAGGAGAGAAATTGGCGCGGAGAGCGTGGTTTCATGGGAAAAGGGGATTGATGTAAGAGGTGTGAGGCGCACGGTGGCGGGAATTTAGCATAAAATTACATAAGAATGGCGGGCGGTTAACGAGAGGCGACCCGACTGGACGGGACACCGGGATACGTCGATTGTAATTCAAATCGCGACTTAGTATGTGACGGTGTACACTCTGCGGCAAAAGTACAGGTCGTTCGAATTAAGCAAAAATTCTTCGCCATACTAGACCGTCTAATATATGATATCGTTGCTTGGCATCGATAGCGGCACAACTTAAAAAATATAAATTTCAGCGAAAGGACTAGCACCAAAAAACCGAATGAATGAGCGAAGAACCGAATGAATCGAAAAGAAATAAAAGAAGAATCGAAAAAGATTTAAATGGTCATATTGAAAGACTAATCCGCGATTCTTCCTGGTGTCAAAATGGAAATTCTTTCTTCTTTGTCATTCTTTTTTCTTTTTTTTTTTTTTAAGCTTTGTACATGGTGCCACGAAAAGTTAGGAACAAAGATAGTAAAGATCTGGCTGCCTACGTTCTCATAACGCGATGGAGAGTTTAGATAGTCTGGAGATAATCACCGGACTCGGCAGCTTGCCGAGAACAATGGAGACTACGAAATCCCTCTGTTGGAACTGGTAGAGCACTCGCCTTGACCTTCGCTGGTCAATGTTTTACTTACAATCGCGTGTACTACGTTGAGAGTGTCGGGACCCAACGACGATGCGATTGTCCTTTGGCGAAGGACACGCCGGATGTTGGTGCATCGCGCGGGAAATTGTAGACAGGATTCAGAATTTAGAAAATTTCGATCGACACGCATATCGATAGAACCGAGGTTCTAAATTCAAATACTCAAGTATTAACTTGCAGACGTCAGATTTCAAGTCTGAAATTCCACGTTCAATTTCCGAAATCGCACTTTCGATCGTCAAATGTCCACGTTTAATTCGCAAACTCCAGTCTTCGATTTATAAATCCCAAATTCCAAGTGTTCCAAAATTTAAAAGCTCAACTGCAAATATTCCAAATCCCGAATCCCAAATTCGAAATATTCGTATAGCTTCGACTTCCAAGTCTCAAATATACCAAACTTGGAATGCCGAAACCTGAAAGTCAAATCTCGAGTAACGAGTTTCAAATTCCAAATCTGTAGCAATAAACTCTGGAGATGATAATTCGTCTCCTACGATTCATCGAATCTATCTAATATCTAGGCAAATAAAGTTAACTAAAGCTGGCAGTCCATAAATAACGGAGCGAAACAATGCGCGCGATTTTCTCAAAAGGGACAGGCGTAACGCGACGCGTCAGGGCAGACAATGGACGACGAACACGAAGCCATAAAGCTTGTACACTGGGCTCTCGCTGCCACTTGTTGGAGGACTGCCATATGTCGAGCGACGAACGTGCACCGGCAAACTTATGTCTGTGTTCTCTGGCTCTTGTTCTGCACCGAACAAAAAGCCTGGTCACTGATTAAACTATCGCCTCGTGAACGTCTTGTTCAGACCTGTGTCCTTCTCTGTGTTCGCCAATAATCTCGGAACCAACGATTGCTCTAGAGAACACGTGATTCCTTTGATTCTACTAAGCGTGTTTCGATTCGATCTTTCTTCATTCCACTCGTATTTCCATGAAATAAGAATGAAATACGGAATTATCAACGATACATGGCAATTAAGTACGTATTTTCTCCAAAGATCCTAATCTTAATAATAACCAGACTTTTATAACAATTGAAACGCTCGTGCAAATTGTCTTTTTAAAGGTCCTTTAACAAAATCGATGTGTTTAGTATCGAAACACCGTCTCATAGCAGAATTACTCCTATACCTAAAGGTCAATGACTTCTGATTCTCCTAGTCGTCACACGATCTTTCCACAGAAACGGAGCGTTCCGCGTCAAAAGGTCGTTCCAGAGCGGAATTACTCGTACAAAGGTCGACAGATCGCACGATGTTTCTATTTCGTAGCGAGATTGTCCTAATAAAAATCCAGTTCATCTATTTCTCATAAAAATCATTACGATTTAGATGCAGAGTTACTCGCTTAAAGGTGCAATTCCGATTTTTGTAGAAAAGAAAAGTGTCGTTTCTCGCGTTAAAAAGTCGGTCCATGATAAAATTACTCCTACAGGGGCGCAATTCTTCTATTTTCTATAGAAGCCAGAATAACACGTTTTAAGTGGAAAATCGATCTCGTACGAAAATCGTCGTTTTTGGCGCGAAGATTCGTTTGATTTCACGTGTACTAGGATGAGAGTCACGGAGGCAACGAAGGTCGGGTTCGGACAGCGAGGATGTACGGCAGCAGTGCGTGTACCAACGAGCAATTTCATGGCAAGACGTGACCGGACTCGCGAATCCAAGCTGGAAGCGTGGGTCCAATTGACCCGGCGCGGCGGCTCCAACCGGCTAATTGCCAATTGTCGGGCGACGTTGCCGTTCTCCACGAGAATTTGCCTGACACCTACTGCCAGTCGCCGCGTCACCACCCTTTTACCAGTTAAAAGGGATCGATGCACTTTTAAATGGGTCAAACCGTCCTACTCTCGAATCCACTCTGGACGAATGAATTTTTTCCTATTCTTTGGTGGTTTAGAGTAATCGGTTGGAAAATCATTAAAAGAATAATAATGAAAAGAAAATGGAATATCGTAAGATACAACGAAACGGTCGATACACGAACTGTTTGTAATTTTAAAAACGAATATCAGATCGGATGTATATCGAGGCGAGCATTCAGAGTAACGTTAAAAAAACAACCGGAAGAATGTAAAAATGCACGCGTTTAATTGTTTTTAACAAAAGATACATATTATAATTTACACCAGATAGATTTCGTATGAGAGTACATTTAGTGGGCTCTTTTGAGAAAACACGATTGGAACCTGTTACTCAACCTAATGTATATGTATAAATAAGTCTACTACGCTGTTCTAGCGTGACCAGTATTCTCCGAGAGGTAAATGACCAGCATTAATTCACAAAATCCATTCCACGTGAACCTACGATTCACCTAAAACCCACTTCAATAATAAAAACGCTTGAGAGTAAACGCGAACGTAGCTTCCGAGAGCATACGCGGATGGCATACGACAATCGACTTTCCGTAGGAAATAGTATTTTCGTCGCGGATACCGCGCACAGCGGGGACAGTGGATAAATAAATTTCCGGCCGCGCTATTTCTGCCACGCGGCGCGAGTAAATAATTCTCGCGGCGCGGCGGGCCGCGAATGTTAGCCGTAAAAACCTATTCTTGGTGGATCGACCAGCCCACCCTGCGCCCATTCTTCCGCGTGAAATTCTCTAGCAACATCGTTCACCGAGCTTTAACCATTGTTGTTACTTGGCGTGTTGTGTGCCAATTTGCTGGAGATTCTTCCGATTGGAACGCGACCAGCCCAGTTTCGCTCTTTCTGCCGCAGGCCTTTATTCCCAGATTTTTTTCTCAGATTAGGTTTTGTTGCCTGGTGCGATCTTTGCGGTGGCTACGATAATTGTTTATTAAGTTTGGAGTTTCCACGAACTTTTGCCTACTCGTATATCGTACAAAATCAATTTTCATTATTTAAGCCGACAGTTCGATAGACGATACGTAATATTTAATAGCCAATAAAGCGGCGGTTACAGCACGATCGTGATGGCCACGTCATTCGTGAAGCCTCTTGTCGAACGGAACAGTTATATCCAATGATATATTTCGGTCAGTTCTTTCCAACGAAGGAAATGACTGATTAGTCTTCGGGTCAAGCTTCGTCGTTCAACCGATACATATGCGCTAGTGTGTAAAGTCATTCATAGCTGCGTGAACTAACTAACGGTGCTTTCTTGTATAGTCATCGCTTCAATTCAGCTAATGAATATTACACACGACACTAGCAACGAGTATTCGATAGATAAACAAATAAAATGATACGCTTACTCGTTTATCTCTTCTGTATTAGTTTACATCAATACCGTTTTTATCGTAGTAATTTTAAAGATTATGAAATGGAAAAAATAGACATGTCCTGGTACGAGCTCAGAATTTTTACATTTCCATGTTGCTTTCGTTTTAACGTTTTCGTTTTAGCCTTTTCAAACGTCAGAAATATATAATTGCCTCGAAAATGATCGAAAGAACGCAGCAGGGTTAAAAAAATGAATCAGACCACGGATACCCTTCTCTCTCGCTCTCTCTCTCTCTCTCTCTCGCTCTCTCTTGCGCCATTGACAGAAACCTTGGTCTAGCCTGAAGGCTGGAAAAATCTCAGGTGAGGAGCAAAATGCAGAACGAACGCAGGTATATAGCGGAAACAGCACCGGGAAGTTTAATGGACCGACCTAGCCACTTCTATCTTCATGGAAGACGTTTGCGTACCACTGACGGTTTATTACGCGGTTTTGTGCAGAGCCCGTTTCCTAGCTTTGTGGTCGGCGGCTCTCCCGTTGCCAGGTAGGCAGGCGCAGCGGTTGCGTTTCACATGAATTAATCGCGC
Organism: Bombus cullumanus; assembly: GCA_014737535.1. Lineage (NCBI taxonomy): Eukaryota > Metazoa > Arthropoda > Insecta > Hymenoptera > Apidae > Bombus > Bombus cullumanus. The sequence continues at coordinate 5,767,462 of JACXIX010000057.1, forward strand.
CCCGACTCCACCGGCATTAATTTCATTAAATCCGAAAACGTTCCGGGCGCCGATGAAATTAAATGGACTGGGGCTTATCGGTGTTCCGCGCTAGTAACGAACGCGTGGCGCTAGTATCGCTCACAGGCCGCTTTCATGGCGTTCTACCCGCTGCATTTCAGAATTTTCTGTTTCTCTATTCAACGCAAAACAATTCGTAATATTTCGCAGCGTATCTATAGAAAGTCCAACCACTTCTATCAATCCCTATGTCCAACTCGATCCGTACACCGAGTTCACCTGTTTCCGCGAGATTTCCCAACGCTTCCTACGAGTAACCTCTAGCACCCTTAGCCATCGAACACAGAGATCGTCCAGGCTGGACATTAATATTCTTGCCCTTCCCCTACGATATATATTATGTACAACCAAGAATCTGTGAGGCGGACCGAATTTCTAGTTCCATCGGTCGGGTCCCTGCCTCGCGATTTCCAGGACTACAGGCTATTAAGTCGTAAAGTAGAACTTTCTTTTATTCGAACGAAATTTCAATTAACGCTGAGTTAAAGAACAGGTAGCGAGGGAAATTGGCGAACTCCGACCAAAGCTATTCGGTTCTACCGTATTTTTCAAAAGTTGCAGTCTGCGTACGACGAAAGAACAGATACGCACAGATAAACACATATATTAGCCAGCATACGACACATCGGTCGAAGATACTTCTCACCTTTCAATCGTACGAACGAAGAGGCTAGACAGTCACCGTCTCCTCCTCTCGCCGTGTCAGCAGCATAGTCCTGCGACCGCAGAGTCGCTGTCGACCGTTGGTCAGTCGACCCTCTGAATTATTAAAGCCGAGTCAACGCGACTGCATGTAAATTCGTGTACCTGCCCTTCGCGTCACCCTCGTTTCCATCCCTCTCGAAACCATCCCTTCCCTCTGGCTGGCTTTCCACTGGCGTTGCACGAATGCTTTTGCTACCTGGGCCACTCGACCGCTTTGTTTGTTGCTACACGAGCCCTCCCTTGCACGAGCAGGGATTATTGTTTGCACCGCTAGTACGCGCAATTATGTCGAAAACTGTGGCGCCCCGGATGAAAGCCCACCCGAGGGCGAGCGTGTATGTGTGTAGGATGCGGAGCTAACATGTGGCAAAGAGCGAACCATGCATGTTTTTTGGGCTGCGACTGGGGATTCTCTCGTAATTAGATATAATTCGTATATCAGGATTTTTTCGTACCGTTGCTTTGGTATCTCTGACATGAACAGGTTGAAGGGATTAATTCTGGTATTTACGCATTTTGAAATTTTGGTTACAATTATATAGGTATATCGCGATGTTTCATTCTCAACGGTTGGGGTTAAGTTTCACATTCGTAAGTGATAAATTGCTTCTCTTTATTTTTCTTTCTAAGAATTCACTCAGAAGCTTTCAGGATTGGTTGACGGTATAATAGAATTCTAAAATCGTGCCCCGGTAAAAAGTGGAAATTTAATTCCTCACGACCCTCCCTTATGGTCTCTATTTCACCCCTATAAATTACTACTCGCGTCCAATTTCTTCAAAAAGCGTCGCTTCGTCAATGCCACCCTAAAGCTATTCGATAACGATTCGTTCATCGTGCTAACTCGTATCTTTCTTCACACTGGGTACACAGAAGCGACACAATCACGCGAAGAATCGTGACGGTGGAGAATCGATCTATTTACCGAAGCGACGCGGTCCGGATATGACCGTCGGATGACCGGATACGCGAAAATGGTCTCACCTGTGTCCCCAAACAGTGTGTCACTCGGTTAACGCGCGTGCTAGCGGGCACAGGCCAATTTACGAACGTGATACGTTTATTTTCGGGCGTGTTCCGATTGCAGCCTGAATTAAATGAAAGTTTCGTGTGGAAAGCTCGTGAATTGTTACATATACGGTCATTTCGTGTTCTGAAATTATTTGTCGACCTACCTCTCGACCAATTTGCACGGTGGTTAACAACCTCTTTGCTATGATATTTTTAGAACGTAGAATTTGAAAATCGTCGGTAGTCGGAATTTCAGAACTTTTAGAATTATAAATTTCAAGTTCTAGATATTTTTACTGCGAATTCGCAGCTGTATGGTTATTAAAACAAAAAGTAGAGAAAATGGATAAAGTTATACGCGATAAAATCGATCAAAGTGTCGTGGCAGTAAAATTTCAAAAGGCGGAGTTAGCTACTTTTGGTCTACAGCTCGAATATCGCACAAGGTCGTCAAGGTATGTCACGTGGCTCTAGATACTCGAAGAACGCAATTGACACGGGATGTTGTACGAGAAAAGGCGCGTGGAACGCACGCGAGGATAGCGAGACGCGCGAATTTCGTCATCGAATCTTCGCTGAAACCATCATCAGGGTTAAGGTTGAGGTGTTCGGAGAATTTCGTTGGGAAAAGGCGTTTTCAGCGCGATTAAACGACGCGTGAAAGGGAAGAGGCGTGTTGCGTGCTGGGATGGAATGGTGGATGAATAACGTGTCTGTTTTTACGTAACTCGATAGCTCCCGGGAATGGCAGTAACTCGCAAAAGTATTCCACTCGTCGAGAACCTTCTATAAATATTGCGTGTGCTATACAAAACGTTTCCAAGTTTCTATCGTCAATGCTGTCAACATACTTGTGGTTGTTCCCTGTTCTCGATCGTGTTATTAGTACGATACGTTGTAACTCATTCTGACGTTTGGAACGTGGAACGTGTCAGCCCGCTTCTTCGGGCCAAACCTGAAAACGAACGTTTCCTTCGTTCGCATTCAACGATGCGCTGAAAATTGTCCTACAGCGGTCTCGATCGTGAAAGGTGGCATCGAACATCACGCGTGAACGATGATATTTGCCTAGGAAGATTCGAAGGATCCGGCACGTTTTCCAATCGACGAACCAACACGGTTATTTTACGGTGTACAAGGTCACGTCCGGTGGTGGAGAGATCTTTAAGGGAACTTCCGTGCCGCGTATAGAGAATTCTGATGTACCCAGGAAAATATTTTCGATCGAACGCGACTGCATTCTGCAGACAGACCCGACGCTGACGCATAATGCATACGTTATATCGAGGTTCTCAACTTCCGGCGACCGCGATAGCGACCAAGTCATTGTCAATGATGTTTTTCACTTTCTTCGATCGCACGAGTTCTCCTTTGGTGCCGCATCCACGAGGCATTTGCAAGTTACTCTTTTCACGCAATACCACATAAATACCGTTTTGATTGTTTCGTTGTAAATAATGCATACACTGTCCTACCGTTGGTTGACACCAACGTTTCCCCTTCTTAAAAAATTAAACAACCTTTTTACGTTTGATCTTGCCTGGAATATCGATACTTGATATACTTTTCACACTTTCCTGAGCAACCACAAATATTTCTATGAGAAAGTTGCTGAAACCTCTGAACAGATGATAATCTGAAAGAAACGGAGAAAGGAATATGAAATTCCTGACTTTTCTATTGTCGTATAATCTCCTAAATCGCAAGATAACGATTGCTATGATCATCGAGATTTAGACTTTCAGAGCTGCGATTAATCAAAGCTTAAATCATTTTATACAGCAATGGGTAATTTGTCTTGCCAACTCTTGCCTTAACATTAACACAAATTATTTACTTACTTACAATTATTTACTTGACAAAACACACTTAGCAAACTTAGCAAACTTAGCAATCGACGCCATTATGACTTTCCATTCGTCGTTCAAGCACAATTGCTTTACATATTATGTATACGTAACACGCTTGCGATAATAATTATCAACGCAATTAAAGTGATTACGTTAGATTATCTTCCGCAATTTTAACGTAAAACGAAAATAAGGAAATTTAACATTGACCTCGAAATAATGCGTTACTCGACGGAACGCACGGGTTCCATCAAGCTCTCGAAACGGAACATCCAACTTTCCTTTTAGCCGTTTCAATTTGCGATGTTAATTAATCTCACCGTGAAGATCCTTGCGAATCAGAACGCATCAAGACACTCGGATATCGTGGGGAGGGGGGGTAATAATGTTAATTAAAGTGACACGCGCGTCGACAAATCGCCAACAGAATACCCAACTCGGAGATATCATAGCGGCAATTAATTTTATTAATTCCTGTGTAAATAGTGGCAGAAGTTACGACGATCGGGAGAAATAAAAATTAACGAATCGGTGAAATTTAATCAGCGAAATTCTTAGAATTTCATTTACCGAGCTTGCGAGTATGTAACGTTTTGGTGTCTCCAAGTAATTATCGAACAAATAAACGTAAAATATCGCTTTCGAAGGTTTGCCATTCGAAAAAGTACAAATTTTATCTCAAATATAGCAAAATTTATGAAAACATTTCTTCCGCACAAATACTATTACGTAACGGCAACAGTACTTGCGTAACATATCGTAGTAAACAAAATAATTATACGCAAAACTGCATAAAGATACTACTCAGTGATTGAAATTTACTGAAACGAGTTTACATATATAATAATTCAAATCTTTTTTCAATATTTTTTGTCGCCGGGATAACAAGATTATGATCAAAGAAGAAAATTACAAAGTGATACTTATTCCTTCTCATTCGCTGTGGTTATTTTTCAACGCCGCGTAACTCTGTTTTCATGGCGTCATCAGAGAATCATTTACCGTTGCATTCGTCGTAAAACACGCGGAAATTACTGGAATTCTCTCAATGAAAACAAAGAAATATTCTTCTCTAATTACGTGGAATAAAATGAAATTCAAGATATTTTTCGCGGTGAGCGACAGATTGCTTCGTGGTTGCTTCGCGCTTGCTTCATGTCTGCGATTCTGTGGCAAGATTGGACGATTTAAAAACTATTAAGATATTCCACTTTCATACAGAAAAATCGATAACAAACGTTGTAATAAACTTCCAACTCAAGTTCCGTTAAACTTCTTATTCTATAAAATAAATGAAAAGATACGTAATTTTATTTCGAATCGCAGAAGTCAACTGAATAATTGTAGATACTTGAAATACTCCGATTGTCGAGCACCTTCTCTGAAACGTCATCGACAAAGCAGTTGACTAAAACATTGGAACATACGGAATCAAGGATAGGAGGATGACTCTCGACTAAACAACCACCGCGTTATACGAGCCGAAACGACTACAAACGCGGCCAAACGCCTACAAATATACAACTTAACGAGATATCGATCATAGTTTTGCTTGATCGTGCTTCCACCAACAACTCGTTCCTTTGCAAGATTTGAAAGCCGCAGTGGCTACGAAAAGTATTTGCACATCGCTGTATTTATTAAAACAAGCTGACAGTTCTTTTGATCGATTCGATGCTTGAAGTTTGAATCGAAGGATCGCAGAAACGCAATGTTAAATTAATATTATCGAAGAATACATTCTGAAGCCAATTACGCGAAATAACAGTGAAATATTTCCGTTGGTGAAGTCTTCGTAAATAACAGTTTCGGAAATGACATAGTGCAAACAAGTTGCGTAACCTCCGCTTTCAGTAAATGTTCGATAAGAATTTTCCTAGAACAAGACGTCGACTGAAAATATTTTCCACTACGTTCGAAGCGATTTAAAATAAGAGTTTCGGAGGAAAAGGAGACTCTTCTCTTGGTCGAGAGATCTATCGGAAACGCGAGAAAGGTAAAGATAGGAGTAGAATTAAGAACAGATCGCCAGCTGTTTTCGCGGTAAACGGCAAAATAAATAATCACGCGGTTTTACGTTCCTCCACGGTATTCCACTGACGAAATCGGAAATTGCCGAAATTCGTTTATACCGCATACGCGTTTCGAACTACCGAAGCTGAAATCGCATGATTTTAGGACGCTCTCTTATTCTATTATTGAAACTTAACCGTCTACGACGGCGATAGATTCTCACCGATTATCAACGACGATGGTTATTTAACAGATACATCGTATACAAGAGGGAAAATTTCAATTTCTTCGAATAAAGTGAGAGTAACGACGGAATAACAACGAAGCGAAGCACAAAAGAAAAAGCGCTTCTAAGAAACTCTCTAATCTCTCTTTAGATTCGAAAGAAAACCCATATCCGACCGCGGTCGACCACACAATTCCAATCCACAAGTTCAGGAAAAAAAAAGAATTCCTCTTAAGAGCAATACTGGACACCTAGCAACCGATCAATTTTCATCGAAGTACAGAGAAACTGGAGACTATAAAATCCTTCTTCCTGAACCGAGAGGCGTTAGAAATCGCGGATTATCGGAGGAATAAGGTTACCAGTGGACGTGTTACGCAAGGATTCGCGGCACACTTGACCCAGCAACACACTTTCACTTTTCCATTCGGGCCTGTATATGGCTGCTCAGACAGAGTGTCCGCGTTTTCCTTCCTCCGTTGGCCGAGTGATCGACAAACCCGGTGAACCGAGACCAAGAAACACCAAAGTCACGACACGACCAAAAGTTAACTCGCAAGTTATCTCTCGGATGGTATCGGACAGCTATAGGTGCCTTGCGATAGCTTCGGATAAGTTGTTCAAATTTGAAGTACATCTAATGTTGCCACGTTTTCCTATTTATTGCATTTACTGTATCTGATAAAGTTGACTCTCACGATCAATTGATATATAGTCGTTGAAATATTGGCTTTCATAATTGACATTTTTCAAAACGCCAGATCAAAAAATTCACTATTCCTTGATAAATTATTCATTTGTGCTACGACAGCTTAGGTTAAATTATTGAAATTTCAAGTACAGTGATCAGAAAAGGTATCGACGCGCCATTGCTTCTATTGTAGGATTCGCTTACCTCTTCGTACGACCAGGTACGTTAACTTTAGCTGTCGCGAGTATAACTAACAAGAGGAATTGAAGCTCGAGGTCAGAGACGAAAGTTCGTAGAAAGAAATCGTTGGATAAGCGCGCAAGTTGCCTCGAGGGTCGCAACTTTCTCTGAAGAGTGTACGAGGCATGTTTTGGAGGAACGAAGTTGATACGTTGAGTTTTGCGTCTTGGTGTAGCGTTTACGTCGTGTTACCTTGCGATACGTTGCGAAGTTGAATGACGGTGGAAAAAAGTTGGTTAGATTAACGAGAGCCTTGAGGCGAGAATTCCTAATGTCGATGACAAGACTTGCTTCGAAAATAAAAAACTGACACGGGAACGCCTAGGTGTTAAAATCGTTTTCGGAATACCGGGTGCGAATTATCGTAGTACGTTTCTATTTTCTATTACAATTTACTCGATGATACTAATCGAATGCTCGAGTGTCGGGACTTTTTTCTAGAAAAAACGAAGCAAGAAATTTAATAAAAAATTCGTAGAAAAATAACGACGATAGAACGTGTAGTAGTAGCAACAGGACGGAATGAATCGTGTACACACTATGGAACATCGGTTCCACGGAGCGCCTTCGCCACGTTCAAGGTTAATCCGAAATTTTTTTAATCTACCGTTCCACGAAAGCAAATTCCACGAAACGAGACAGGTAGGCCGAGTCGGTGAACAATGAGCAATTGCGAGGGCCAATCGGGCTGTGGTATGCCCCTGGGCCAGAAACTGGGCCCTGAACAAAGGAAAGAGCCTCGCCCTTTCCCTTTCTGCTCGGTGAAAGCAAACCTTGAATGGATCGGATGCTGCATCCGATCGTCTGGCAAGGTTTTGATCCTTTGTGTGCTTCAAGTTGTAGAGAAAATTTGCGGAAGATATTCGAGGATAACAAGCATAATTTAGGCAACTATATAATTTAAAATAGATCACCAGATACCAGAATTCACATTTTTATAAAACTAATTTTAAAAAAATGGCACTTGAATGGAGTTCTAATAGTTCGCAACACGTTAAAGGTATTTTTGAATATGCTATGACGGTACTTAAATATTTAGACATCCAGAGCACTAGACTGTGTATTTTTATCTTTAGTAGTTATTGATTGACTCAGCAAGAAGAGAATTTAGGCTTTCCGTGTTATAATATGTGTTGACGTAACACATACCAGCAATAACGTGGACTAAAGTAATATAAATACTTGACTTTTCACACTCAGCTTGAGTGTTATCTCAAGTGTTGCAATACAGTTAGAGGACTATGCTCGATAAAAGTATGAAAAACTTTATTTCGCAGAAACCATAGAGAATAGAATTAGGAACTTATCGACTGATCGCGATTACATTGATAATTTTCCCTCACCTTTTATATTACCAAAGATCGACATTTAAATCTATTTATTTTACGACCGAGTCTTCAAACAAAAATTCCAACCCTCCTAATCCTGCACAAACTACGTAAACTGGGGAAAATGTGCTCTCTAGTTTCTTTGCGATTACGCCGTTCATCGATTATTCCACTTGCTTCGAGCAACGATCGCTCATTCGTTAAAACTTTGATATCCAAGACTTCTCTTCTCTCTGCTCAATGATCCTGCGCTCTGTTCGCTCTTTTCCACACCCCATTCACCCCTTTGTTAAAAGGAAGGCCACAAAGACGTTGGAAGGAGAGAAGAGAAGCAAGAGAAATAAAGCGCCAGCCGAAGGTCTTAATAATTCAAATGTTTACCGTCGCTTTCAAAGATAAGCTGATAAAAGCGCGCGCTCACTCTCAGCTAATATAAAAGTAACCAAGGGTTGGAAACATGTGTACGTATTACAAGTTCCTATTTCACGTGTATGCAGAGACACGTGCATTTACACGTGTCGTAAACGAATCCAAATTTCGATCCGCGTAATTTTCGGCACACGCGTTCCCGTGTATTTAAATACGGCGATGATCAAAAGTACTGGCACGAGCTGGCTATTCTCGCCAATTTCGAAGAGAACGCGATTCGCTGTTTCATCCTTCTTTCTTTCTTTCTTTCTTTCTTTCTTTCTTATGAAATATCATTTTCAACAGCTGAAGATAATTACGATAACGTTCTCGGCTCTTAAAATAGACACGTACAACCTTTGCTTCGAATAATTTTTACGAAGTACTGACATTTTTCTTTCGCCTAGAATATTTATATTCGTTTCTATATCGCTTCCGTGACAATCGAGCGATACTAGTTGGCAGCCAATACCTCGTTGCCAATTGCACAGACTATCGATGATTTTACGCGTTGTACATTGGCTACAAAATTCCTAGAATCGTTTCATGTATTAATTTTGCTAACCGAGACCTTATGTGTCCATAGAATAGTTCACTTATAAATGATCGTTATAAATGATCGACAGTTTTCTGGCTACCAGTAACCGTTATCGATTACGCAAATTGTTTCAACAGCTACAACGCGGCCAAAGCGCGGGATCGTGGAACGGAAAGCACAACCCATTGGATTTCATCAGCGAACTGAATTATTCAATCCGCCGATAATCCGGATGCGTCCGTACGAACGCGGCCAGGACACATTGTTGCCGAAGACTGCTGCCGTTCGTTTCGCAATGATTTCACGCCACGCCGAATAATCGCGTTTAAGAACAAAGCCACGCGTCACTGTTCAAAAATAACAGCCACGAGTCGATGGAAAAGAACGACGACGATGACGACGATAACGACGACGACGACGACGACGACGACGACAGAGAATGTTCAAAACCAACTGATTTGCATAGATATTTTGCCAATGTTTCGTAAATTCCTGTCGATTTCGGTTCATTTCGATTTTGTAATGAAATTCGTTTTGTTTTCTTTTTCAAAGTTGTGAATTTTTGAGGTCAAAGACGCGAGATTTCGCTCGAAAAATTTCTCTAAAACAATTGCTCGATAAATTTAATAGAAGATGTTTGAAAAATAATCTAAAAGTTCAACGCTTCTCTCAGACCAACTCGCATATATTTTCAAACAAACTCAAACTTCCATTCGATGGATAACACGTACTACGATAATTTTAACAAACGCTAAGGTCTTGCAAAGGTAAAGGAGGAGAAAAAGTCGAGAAATTTTTCTTTTCCCAATCCAATTCCCCTTTGAACGGAATATAAACGGATAAATCAATAAGCTGCTTCTCTTCTGGGTCAAGGTGGAGGCAGCTTTCTTTCATCAGCGCGAAGATTAGCTTCCAAGAAGCTTACGGTTCATTCAGAGAGCCGGACCGGAGAAAAAAGAAAATTCTATTTACTTAGCGTCAGTGTCGACACTGACTGGCGGATAAGAAGATAAAAGTTGGAGAACACGGGAAACAGGTGTTACTCTGTCGTTCTTGACAGTGAAACGTCGATAACAGCGTTAACACGACAAGCGGCCACTACGCTCTTCACCTTATTCGCTTTATCCGCCTAAGACTCGCGATAAATCGCGAAATTTAATAAATTCGCTGCCTCGCGAACTTATATATATATCATCTCAATTAAATTTCTCTAATTCCTAGAATTGCAATCATGGTTTACAAAAAAAAAAAAGAAAAGAAAGAGAAAACGAAACGAATGAAAAGCACTCGTACTAAAAAGAAGTAAAAAAAGAACAAAGTATGCAGAAATATGTAAAAGGTTCCTCCATTTATAGTAAGCTTTTCTGCTGTGAAATTGCAAAAGGAAACGCGAGCGGGATTCTTCTGCTGGCAACCTTTCCACGGGCTGGAAAAGGTCGTGTTCCCGATCCGCGGAGAACAATTCCAGGCGAATGCGAACGCCATGATCGAAGATAAGTGGTGCAACAGGGAGCATAATAATGGACCGCATTCAGGCTGCACTTCGCCTCGGCCGCGAAATAACGAGGGTAGGCCACGCGAGTTAAATCATAACGAAGACGATCTAAATTACGAAATATTACCAAAACGATATTTTCACCAGGTGAAACTGCCTCCTATGAAAATCACATTGAATATCGCCTTTCTCAAACTCTCTCCCCGATGTAACAAAATTTTAGTATTTGAAAATAATTTCAATTATTAACGATTCAATTTAATAGTTTAAATTGCCTTAATCGTGTGCTCATTTTCATTTGTAATTGGGAAAAGTGTAACAGGGACGGTAGGAATTTTTTAAACATATTTTCTCAATATTATTAACCAATAAATAAGCGTAATGTGTATCATAATTGTAGCAATAATTAATTACTCTTGCTGCAGTAAATGCAGTAAATAGAAAGTATAATTAACGAAAAAAGAATTCTTTAGTAATACAGTGATTCTTTACCGTTATAAAGGAATTCTTCATTTTCCTGATAAGAATATCTTTCGTATCTTATTTGGCAAAATATTCTTATAACCTCGGATCGAGTTTCTTTGAGTTTCATGAGAAAATAGACAAATGATGTTGCTTGAAGAAAAGTCAAAACACACTTAAATACGGTTCTACGTGGTCCACCTTCTTCAAGTCCGTTTCATTTCAACGGTGAGCTTCTCAGTTGTCGACATCCTCACGCTGAAATTAATTAAATATCTGTCTATCTAGCGAATGGATGGTCGGGATAGCAAAATTGCTCGTTTCCTGGTTCAAGAACCCTCGACTGTGTCCAACAATCGTACAACTTCGACTTTTCACCATTACGATCTCATTTTTCCATTTCTTTCAATCGACCAAGCAACGACCATACCACAAAACCTGATCCATTTATCGTTAGCTATTTAAGTTGGGAATTTTTAATTTGCTTTAAACTTCTCAGAGATTCGTTTCTACAAGTTTCAAAAATACCGTACGCATCGAAATTGTGCGCGATAAGTGAGTTCACATATTTTTGGAAAATAAAAATTATTAAAAAACGCGGTTAATGATCTTCTTTGTTGCACAGAAACTCCTGGATTCTGTAACTGCGATTAAAAACAACTGGAATTCCATATTATGCACGCAAAACGTATTTTCATGACGGCAATGCATCAGATTGTAATTAACGACAGATTAACTCTCGTTGATAGTAAAAACGTAGGAAAAAGAGAGTGAATTATTCATATATCACAACAGTAGCTTTATTTAATTAGTAATTTGATCGATGGCAAGATTTCAGGGAAAGACATTTATTGCTCATCTACTATTAACGGAAGATCAGTTTCATGATAATTCCTTGTGCGCTTCCTTTATGAATATGGGTCAGTCTGGAGAATCAGAATTATTTGTACCAACATCCTCTTCAAATGAAAAATCTTGTATCTTGTTAATTAAAAAGAATTTTAAAATTCATTCGTTAGATGCTTTCCAAGGGACTGAAATATCATAAAAGTTGTACAACTTGATTAAATTTCTTGTACAAATGTGTGTGCGAGCGCGCACGCGTGTGTTTGGCTCTAAAATATTTTAGTAATATGTTAATTTGTATATTTTACATTCTCTTTCTCATTGTTAATTCGTATTTCATTCCATTTAATACTCTCGTAATTACATTTCTCCGTGAGAAATGTGTCTGATATAATATTATTTTTTCGTTAATTAGCAGACTCGAAATGAATGTAGAACCTTAATGAAATATACCCGGCGTTTTCGTTCTTTCAAAATGTGGAAATTTAACATTTGATAAACTTTCCTCGAAATTAATAATGTTAATGAGATTGTTCATCGTTAACGAGTAATGGATTCACAACCATTCCAATTACTCTTCATTTTAATTATATCTTTGTTAAATGTAATACACAGGATAATAGTTATCCTAGTCATTGTTACATGACAAAAGAGATACATATTTAGAAATTGCTCGTTAATTTTCTTGTAATTTCTACAAATCATTCGCCTACAGTTATGGAGAGAATTACTCTTAAAACGCCCTGATAACTTGAGAAAAATTGCGGATTTCATAATCGTTAATCCGGTTGAGAATCAATTAAACCGATTAGTTTTGTGCGTTCGCGAAGTGGATCGAACGAGCGAAATAAATTTTGATGGAATAGAGAGAACAGCAAATCCTTTAGTGAAGTCACAACCTGACAATTTAGAGAAGAATACCGTAATTCTTTGTACTGTAACGAGCAATATCTCCTTGCAAAGATTTAAACTGGCCAAATAAAAGTAGAAATATCTTCAAAATCTTGATTAACACAATGAGCGATACTGACGCACACGTTGCGTCAATGTAAGTATCCAACTGTAAATACACCTGTTGACGCAATTGTTGCGTTTTCATCATACGTTTCGGCAAAAAATCTTGGAAAAATAATCGAAATATCGAGCGATGTATTAAAACGTCGTTATTTAACATAAAAAAATACCAAACTTGCAAACACGATCGGTTTCATGATTCGGTTTAGCTTAAATCGCGTTCTCGCATGATTTAAGATATCTATTCGGACTATTATACTGCACATAAATAAACAAACAACGAATACGTAATTCTATATTTTTTGAATTCACTTTGAATTCCGTGACTCCTGATTTTCTTCTCGGTTCATCCGTTCTTCCCTTCAATTCTTTCTCTTCCCGATCTCAACCATCTATTTCGTTCGTTCACCTCCTTCCGTTCATATTTATTTCTATAGACTACATTCCTACCATATATACTGGCACGACTCTTCCTTCTCTTCGCATAATCTACATACTTTCTGACTTTCTTTCATCCAGCATCTACTTTCTTCCCCTTCGTCTCAACGTCTGAACCTCGTTATTGTTTTTAAATTTGTGCCTCTTCCTTTCTGTTTCACATATTTTGCTTTGCCTTGTATTAGCGAATAACAATAATAAAAATAATAGTAATAACGACAATATGTAGTTTTCTATCAATTTTTCATACACACTACGGCCTAACAGAGGAGTGAGAAAATTAGAAAGGTTTGAAATTAAGAAGGATAATGCACGAAACGCTTAGTTTCAGAGCTGTTATTGCGACATAGTTCCGTCAGTTAAGTAGAAAATTACCAACTCTCTTAAGTGAAATGGTATGCGAATGAGTAAGTGAGTGAGTGGGAAAGAGAGAAAGAGATAGAGAAAGAGAGAGAGAGAGAGAGAGAAGCGAATTAAACGATGACTAAGGCAGGAAAGTCTTCTTGCCTGGCACAAAGGAACTAACAGCAGGACTTATTTAAATTTTATACTACTCTCCGAGGCGTATCATCGCCGGTAGTCTTGCAATCGCATATCTAATTCTCGCGTTTCGTTACGGGCGACGTAGCCTTTGTTTGCATAGATAATCAGCGGCTCGAGCTCTTTTTACCTTACTAACGATCCGCAAGTTTTAACGTCGAGTGTCGTATCATTACCACTAGTAATAGTACCACTCATCGATTATGCTAGAAATATTTAAAATCGCAGAATACGTTTATAATAAATACGTTTATGAAATGAAATGTACTTATTTACCTTGTTATACGTAACAAACGTAATGCACTTATCGTAGAAAAATTATCTAATTTACGATAGTGGACTCTATTATCTTCGTATAAGGAGGTTCGAACACTAGCAACGAAAGTTTTTCCTAAGAAAACAACGTCCAAAGGACAATTGTCAAATAAAGAGCACGCAAGTTTCCGGATGCTGAAGAAAATTCGTATCTGCCGCGTTTTAGGCGATCTTGTATATTAATTCGGACTTATTTAGAACGCGGCAATAATCGTTTCGAACGAAGAGGAGGACAATGGAACGAGCAATGTCCCCAGAGAAAGTGGAGAGTGGAGGAACCCGGTCATATCGAGTCGTATAATTTTCAGTATCGATCAGAGCCGGCACAAGCAGGCCGATTTAATTAATTAATTCACCTCGACGTGAATTACGAGCACTCTATCGGACGTTCGATCGCCGAGAAAATAGAGCTTGAACGCCTAGTGAACGTGGACTGGCCTCTAAGCCTCCAATTTTAAGGGAGAACGACGGTGCTGCCCCCTATCTAGCGATGCCTCGCGACACGCTGACAGCCATTTCCTTAGAACGGATTAATTCGGGCCCATTACGTGCGCCTTCCATCCTGAAATCTACGTTCAATTTTTTCAGAAGCTGATTTTATTGCTCCGTATCGTTTCTGAGAAATTTCTTTGTTCAAACGGAAGCATTTGCCGTTAATAATAATTTATTTGATTTCGACTTCGTAGCCAAGATACGCGGCTCGATTACAATTTCTCTAACCGTCTTCCTCGTCCGAATCTCACTCCTCGCCCGATCTCCTCACTCATCCTTCCATACTTTATTCTTGCGCTATCCTTAACCCAGATAATACACGCTAAGAGTCTACGCTGCAAGTTCTTTCTACTATTAATTCCGTCAGCCACTCCTACTTTTAACCGTCTGCCTATTGCGCCTCTTAATCTTTCACATATCTTCCAGTATTTCTTTCTTCACCTTTTTCTTCCTTTTTATCTTTCTTAGTCATCCCTCCGCCTGTTCCCATCTTTTATCCCTTACAATATCTTCCACACTCGCGTTTATTCTTTCTACTTCTGTACAGTCTTCCACCAAAATGTTTTGGTGTTCCAATATTCCTTTCACGTATTTTACATTCCTTCTTATTCCGCCTTCCGATATCTCTTCCCATCTTTCTAAAGTTAATATAGCGCTTTGGCTGACCGAATTGTATTTTGGCAATAGTATCGTGCGCAATTTTTAACATCTCCGTCTCTTCTTTCCATTCCTCGTTGACTCTACCCGTTTCCGTTTAAATAACCCGCCCTTTCTCGATCATTTACCGTTATTAATAAATTACTTGTTAGTAAATTATCAATAAACTACAAAATCGAGACAGATATATTCGTTTCATAAAATTTCAATTTCGTCAATTGCGCACGAAGAAACTATATTCTTATCTGGTTTTCAGAGTCACCTGGTATACAGCTGCGTTTCCAAGGAGTGACAGCTCTGGAATGTTTAGATAGGGCAATTGCTCCCTGTCTAGCTCGTTACAACAGCTGTCTTACGAGACCTGACTCGAATTTTGCATACAGCTAATGGATATCATGCACGACGATATGTACGTGAAAGACACGGAACAGAAATTGCTACGATCTTAAAAGACTCGCCAGAGAAATTCGAGCCAGTAGAAAACGAAAGTCAAGCTACTCTGATTGCTTATTTATGACTTTACCGAAAAATTTGTTTTTTAAATGTAATAGCTAAATCAAGAGTTAAATAAGCATAGTTAGATAAATAAGCAATAGGTTAGTAGTTAAGTAGCCCGATAAGAGGAGTGTATACGTATCAAAGGATAAATGGCTGAGAGTACAAGACAAATAACAGTAACAATCGTAAACCAGATACCTTCTCATGGTCGTCAGGGTGAGAAATAAGCTGTTACTATTATCAAACATAATTGGAAAATCGTAATCGAAGAAAATTTCATATCATTTTCATCGAATTTCAAAATGTTAAAAAATATTACTTCAAAATCCTTATACGTACTTGTACGTACTACAAAGATGCAGGCGTTCTTTAATATCAAATAAAAAGATGGAAAACATCGTAATCGACACTTGTGTTTGTACATTCTCGGTCTCTTATCGATAGAGAAGCAACAACACACCTAGAAAATTTCTGATCGTCAAGTATCTGCAAAAATCTACGTTGAAGTTAAAAGAAAGTCAAGACCTCGTAAAACTATTCAGCTCGAACTACACTTCTGACTTATGCAATCGGCCATGCACGAAAATAATCAACGATAAACACCAATAAAAATCTGCCCGATTTTTTGAACCGCGTGTCCCCACACCCTCTACATATTTTTAGCCACAGCAACCACTATAACTCACCACCCACGTGAAAAAAAATTCGCTCTACGAAATCCACGATCTGGATTTCATCCAGCTAACGGTTCCACCCATATCGCATCAATTATCCCGTAAAAAAACATAACACAGAAGGAGAATCGAGAATACAACATCGTTTTTTTCTCGTGTAAATCGACCCGAAATCGGTTATTTTTACTCCCATTAATTCCATCGGATCTCGTTCTGTGAACGTGATGACTTTAATGGCGGCTTCGTGATATATTTCCGTATTCTGCGCTATAAACGAGGGAAAACGGAATTTTTTGCGGCTTTTAAATCAAAATTTTTCTACAAAACGAAGAACAAGGTTGTTTCAAAGGGAACGTATATTTTCTGTATTTTTAAATCGTCATTTTTATGCACGACGAAAAATCTTAGTTGGAAGAGAAGAAGAGTATATATTAGGCAATAAGATTGTGTATATGGAACATCGAAAAAAATTTCTTCAACGAAATAGAAGAACGTAAGATGAAGTAAGAAAACGTTTAGCGGAACAGAAAAATCTTTGCAGATAAGAGAAATGATAAGACGTTTTTATCCGGGAATTTTGTCTAAGATTACGGCATTTGCAAAACTCGCGCTGTATACGTACGTTACATGTATCGTAGGCAAGACTTGGTTAAAATTACGTAAATAACGGCGGTACGATCATCGCATATGTAACGAGGAAAAGAAATATTTTCACAAAGAAGGCGGTGAACGAAATCGAGTGAAAAATCCAGTGAAACTCGTCGTGTGGGAAGAGAGAAAGGAACTTGATGGATTACATCGTGGAAGTTACGCGACCTTGACTGAGAGAAGAAGCAACTAGTGTCGCACGTGCTTCCTCAACCATGCTGAAGACGTACAATGTTCGCCAGCGGAAAGTTTTTTTTTTCTTCTCCGCCGATACGAAATTTGCATGACGATAAGCGTCTCCGTCGCGACGACAATGGCGAACAATAGCGGCAGAAATCGATTTCATGAATTTTCGGTTCAACTGCGAATTTACATATGTATGAGAAATGGTCTCGTATCAGTTTTTTCCTTTTTTTTTTTTCGTGAGTTATTCTTCTATTGAATTGAAAAAAGGTGTAGACTCGATTGAAAACATTCTATCAATATCGCGTCGCTAAATTCAGATTTTCTTCGAGAGAGAAACAAGTTTATAATATAATTTGTAATGTACTATAGTATACGAAAAATAAAATTATAATTAACTTGTCCAACTCCTAAGTGTCTTCATTTATCCAAAATAATGAACTATCTTTTTCGTTAAAATGAAACTATATTATATTTACAGCTGCAAGGATCAAAACTGAGCCAAGTGAAATTGAAATTCATCTATATTATCATTTCATTTTGTGATTATCCCAATTCTACAATTCCATAATTGGAGAAGATAATTCCTCGTTGCAAAATGAGCCAATTAATAGATTAAAAACCGAATTACAGGAACGAAATTAAAAAGGTAGGAGAAACGTAACGTCAATCGAGTAACGATTCGAATTTTCTAAAGTCCACTCACAGAGCATCTCGTCGCTAATGAATCTAGTTGTCCATGCGACGTTAAACCTTTCTACGCAAAAACAAAAAGAATAAAAAAAAAAAAAAAAAGAATAAAAGAACTGCAGTCTACTTTCGTTAGTTTGTCGTTTTGTCGAGTCGAAACTAAAACTGATCGTTCGAACGACGACGATACGGCAAATTTCAGGTCGCCGATTCGATAAAATGCAATCGATAAAACGCGGAACACGAGAGCAACCTAAATAACGCGACCGAGGGTAGACACGACAGGCAAAATAGTAAACGCGTACGAGTAATAAATATTTGAACCACGGCGTTCACGATCATCGACCAGATCCAATTTATCGGGTGTGCCCGCTCGAAAATGCTGTTTTTCCTACGCTCGTTTCGAGACCAGCGAAAATGTGATTAAACCGAACAAAGGAGAACGGGGAAATAAATTAATCCGAAGGGTTTGACGTGGTTTCGAGTGACGGGTGTGTGTGCGTGTTATCGCAAAACCGCAACCAATGAATAAAACCGATGGTTTATTTAATTAATTATCGCTCTCTGTCAGATCTTCTTCTCCCTACTCTTTGCCTCGGACCTTTTATTTTAGCGGTCAAGTATCATTCTTATGTTTCATGGCGAGTTATTTCCCCGTTGAGTTAAAAAAAAAAACGCCGGATTGAAATACTTCTGATTTCAGCGGTCTTTGCAATTTCTGTAGAGTTCCCACGCTGTTTAGACGTTTCCTACAATTTCTACGTATCTTGCAAGTATTCTATACGTCTTGCAGATTTTAGGCTACAGGCTTCTTTTTAAATTTCATGTAATTTTCATGGGTCCTCTCGATTTTTTATAAATCTTCTCTAATCATTCGATGCGAGAAAATCGCGATTCGTATAATACGCGTAATGTGTTCGTACCTAAAGAATTCTGTGTTAAGTGTTGGAATGCTTTCATGAGCTACTATATGCATCCGTGCAGTCCGACTGACGATACGAATAACTATGACGCCGGATCTCGAGTACGCCAATTCCCGTGGCTCGTACTCTGGTGAAATGGAAAGTTATTTTCACGGATGACGCAAGGGCCACCTGTTTCGATGCCGCTCGACGGTTTTTAGCCGCTAGAAGGATCCCTTTTTGCCACTGGCTGGCCCCGTGGTACCACGCATCTGGAACCGGTTTTTAACTCAAGAATTCGTCTTTTTTCTTCTGTAATTCAGGAACGCAGACAAGCCTCGAAGCTCCTCGAACGTTCTCGTTCCGACGATAGAACTCGACTTTCAGGACGCATTTTTATCAAGCTTCCTTTCATTTCTTTTTATACCTGGAACTTTGTGGAACAACGACGAGGGTGAAATATTCCCTGCTAGGAGAATCGTTTAACCCTCTCCAGATAGACTTTTTGTTCGACGATATTATACGATAATATAATAATAGATAAGGACTCTAGTAGATTCGATCTAGTAGATTAATACGATGATAGGTTGAACTTGACATTTGAAAAATTCAAGTGCATAGTTTAGTCGCTCGTATAAGACATGGATTTACGTAGAAATGTTGGAACATTAAAGGGGAATGAATTAAATAGGCAAAGTTATTAGATAATTATTGAAATCTTTCAAAGTAATCTAACTATCGAGGAATGTTTTAAACGTAAAAAAAGAAGCATCGTCTAATAAAAGAATTGAAATGTACATAAATAACTCCAGAATAATAATTCTTGATCCACTCAAACACCTTTTTACTTGTTAATATTTCATTCATCCGTTCAGTTATTCTCAAACCTGGTTATTATTTCTTGAAAATTATTGTCATTATTACGAGTAAAGGCGACTTTAATCCATCAAATCATCGACGTCGTACATAAAAGGCTGACGGTATGCTAATTACTCTCAATTACGCAAGCAACACGCTGTTTATTTCATTTTTTTCTAGCAGTACGAACTGCGTTGCATGTATTTACCGCAAGACTCGTAGTCGATGCTTAATTTCCCCATTTAATCAACTATAAAAAGTATCGGTAGCGGAATTTCGCTCTCTCTCTCGCAAAGACATGGCAAAGGGAAACGCGACGACTTCGCGACTAATTACAGACAAAATTTAAAGAAAAGTTTGTCTTCCACCCAGAGGAATTTAAATCAACTTTTTTCGCGTTGCATCGCGGAGACTTTCATTTCGTTCGACTTCGAAAAAATATTAGGAAAATCACTACCTTTGGGCTCGAGTCGTTTTTACAGATTTCAGTGTGTTTGACAAGGCTGTTTTTCAAAAGGATTTATTTTCTGCGAAAATAATTAAAGACATGGAATCTAAACAAAAATTTGTTTCATCTACCAAATGTCACAAGTGCCAGATTTTTAATGTCTCATACATTTTCGCATATACGCATTTAAATTTCCGAAACCTGAAATTTCGCAGAAATGTACAAACATTCGCAGTCTATTAATCAATATATAAATGCAATAAATAATAAACACAGTGGTGTACAAATAACTTTTATAACCACTGCATACGTAGATGTAATAATATCAACCGAGGCTCATTGTTCAAATTATAAACAATTTATAATTCTCCTTCGAAAAATTTCAACTTCTATCGAACCCAAACAGAGATCTTCAGCATGTTCGATTCCCAAAACACACTAAAAACAAACCTAACTTCAAACTCTAATCATTCTTCCACCATTGTACCGAACGAATCCTCTATTTGTCTAATGTAGAGCCAGCATAATACACAGCAGACTGTCTATACAAGCGTGCGAAACACAACTATATCTATAGAAGACGACGTTTCTAACGCTCGAAGAGGTCTGTTACGTACAAAGAGTTTCTTTAGGCGGTGGCTCTAACGCAACAACGCGACGAGCATGTTTAGCTCGCAGGAAGGTACGCTCTGATTGCCGGTTTAAAGCCAGTTTCTATTGACAATGGCATCGTTCTTTGGGGACGGCACCCGTCTTCTCGCGGGAGGGAAATTGCAGCTGCAACAGACGTCGCTTTAATTTTCAATCAAAACAGAGCCGGCAAAGGCGAGCCTTAACTACCGCGAAATTGCCAACGAGGGAATATTTATCGGCTCGATCGAGTCTTGATCGTTTTGAGATGTAGTTTTGAGAATTGCCAAGGACGGAGGAAGCGATGGATCTCGGGAATTCGTGCTATTCAAGCGCGTGAGATTGAAGAACAGCTGTTGATTATTGGGAAAATTTGATTTCGCTGGTGAAAAAGTGAACAGATTAGCAAAAACAAAATGATCAGCGAGCAAGTGAAAATCATCTACATTTAGAATTGAATGAAACTGAATCGATTCGTTCATATTTAAATTGAAAGTCTCCTGAAACCATGCCCCCTCCCCTCTAATCTAAATTTAAATACACTGAAAATAATCCAATATACTTCGACTAGAATACTTACATCCAGCATCTGAGCAATATGTTTCGTATAACTAATTCTTCACGGATTAAACAACACTCTCATAGACAACTTTCCACGATTTAAAATTCCAATTGCGTAGAAAGAAATAAAACAAAGCTGAGCTGCTCTCTGGCTCGTCTTCTATTCAAACCTCTCTCTCTCTCTCCCTCTCCCTCTCTCACTCTCTCTCCAAACGCATACGATTCAAGGAACAGAACTTCCGACTGGAAAAATCCATAAAGAAAACCGATGTCGTTGAAAAAGTCGGGTTCCATGAAAGCCAAGCTACTGTTCTAAATATAAATGAGCCACGGTATGCGCCAGCTAGAGTTAACAAAATAAAGAACGGTGTACGTGCTGATCCCGTGATCGTGCATTCCCTGTTTTGCTACGGCCGAGTGATTCATAGGGGAGGCTCGGTCAATTCTCACGATTCAGAGAAAGCTTAATGAGCGTGCACGGTCGGGCAGGTGTTGTAGATACGCCGATGCAAACGATCCGGTGTTTGTTATTTTCAAACAACGCGCAGGATGCACGGAAACTACGAAATAATCGAGCGGTGAAAGGTTTGATCACGTTTGCTTGGGAAATTTTGGGAACCGGTTTGGAACGAGGCAGTTCGCAATGTTTAACAGTTGGGAAAATTGATTCAGAGAACGATTAGTTGAGAAATTTCAATTTAGTTGAGAAAAATTGTGAAAATTTCCATGGGATTGCAAAAAATGTTTCGGAAGTTTTGAAAATTCATTTGATCCAGCGTTTCGAAGCTTCGGAAATTGATTTGCAACGAATTGCAAATTTTAGCAATTGCAGAAACTATTCTGCTTGAAAAATTTTCTGCAAATTGGTATAGAAATTTCAGCGATCATTTTGAAGACCAAGATTTAGAAATTCCTGATCATTGCTTGGAAAAACAATATAAATTGTCCATGCCAACTTTTCCTTAGAAATTCGCTTTTTTCTCTTTATAAAGAGAAAGAGAAATTAAAGATGCCGTTAAAAAAATAATGAAATTGCTCT
This sequence comes from Bombus cullumanus, assembly GCA_014737535.1. Classification (NCBI taxonomy): domain Eukaryota; kingdom Metazoa; phylum Arthropoda; class Insecta; order Hymenoptera; family Apidae; genus Bombus; species Bombus cullumanus. The sequence goes on from JACXIX010000057.1 coordinate 5,789,922, forward strand.
ATTTCATTATTTAAGTACAAATACATTTGTGAAATGTCAGAACGTTTTAAACAACTTTCACGCCCAACACTATGCAATTAACACGAGAAATTTTGTCAAGCTTGTACATATTTTAAGTCCAATTGCGTGCAATTCCAAAACTGTATCAAAATTAGAAATTCATTTCAAACGCCTCTGGAATAACTGAAATATCCAACGCGTTACACGCGCGAACGGAATGGTCGCAACCGCAACTGTTAAATTCAGTTAAATTACGTTTTTAACCAAATTATTACATGTGTAGAAAATTCCAAATTAACACCTAAATTGCCAATTCTTCCGAATAAAGTTAACAGTGATGTTTATAATAATGTTAAACAATATTTACAGCGTGTACGTTTATTTGATATTATAAAAATAACGCTGTATGATGATTGAACGATATAATGAAAACATCAGTCAGTAAGAGTTGAAAATTACAAATAGAAGAGTATCTAAGTAACAAGAATATCGATTTCCCTCGAGTCAAATTTAAGTTTCACCGAAACGCAAAACTTGCCAAGTTTCGACACACATTAATGCGATTTATATAGAAGTTTGCTTTGACTTGCGCCGGAATAATTTCAATTATTCGAAACATCACGAGGCTGATTTTAATCGGTCTTTATTTCCTTTCGAAGCACTCGAAAAGTAACTTTGATTTGATTTTTCTTTTTTCTTATTCAATTCGCGAACTACGCGATAAAATTGACGGAAGTGATAGAGATTACTAATGCACGTACGAGTCTTAATAACTCCTATTATCTCTACATTTGAAAAGTATACCTTTTAAAAAGTTTCACATTTTTTATTCATCAGTGTAAAAAGAATACGTTAATACGTAAAAGAATACGAAGAAAATGTTAAACCTCGTTACCTTTTCACCTGCAAGCCGAGCAACCTATCATTTTCGTGAAATAAATACACATATTCGGTGTACATACATACATATGTAATCGGTAGAAATTGGAAATTTCAATTGTTGGAAGTGCTAGTCACGCTTTCGTACAATTTTAAACGTTATTAAGCAAGACTTTCAACGTAAGGTGAATGCCTGAGGAAACTTAGGCGAATGATCATTAAAATTTAATTTATATAAATTGATATCAATTTTTAGAAATATTTGTGAGCTATTACATCGTACTACATTATTGTGCGATTTAATTATTAAACACATATCAAATGAAATAATTCGAATTTGTTGATAAAACTCAAATAATTGATTTTAATGGAAGAACAAAATTTCTTTTAGTATTATTAGAAACCAAAATCATAAAACAAACCGCCCTTAGAAACGAAAAATCATAAAAGGGAAATACGTCCTACACCCCATACACCGTATACAAAAGAAATACCACGTCAAACATAATCCCGTAAAAGTCCCACGTAGGGACGCTCTCCTACCCCAGAAAGTAACTTCCAGTTCCCCAGTTCCTAACAGCCCTAACTCTTCGAATCTTTCCGTCAGATCAGCCTCTGCCTTGAAAATATCTCGGTCGAGTCGGACAGATCGATACTTTTTCAACGAGCGAGCATATTGGCGTGGAGGCACCACGTGCGAGGCTATTGGACCCACAGACTCCACACGCGCAGCTTAAGCTACGTCCTCGCTGGAGCAACAACGAGACATTTTTCATGGCCTGTCGTTGCGGCACGTTTCAGCAGCCGATAAATATCAACTCGCAGAAACATTTTGTCCATGTTGGAGCAACGTGATCGGTGTAACGTTTCCGTTTCGTTCGGGTCTCAAAGCCACGTTTGCTCTAGCAACAAGTAATCCAAATGCATCGTGGAAGAATCGACGCACTGTGCACACCGAAGCAACGTCTGTTACTTTTCTCTGATCTTTACCATCCGGAATGGAAACAAGCAAGAAGCAGCAACTCGTGCCATTGACAATAGAAACGCGAAAGAGCATGAAGAAATATCGGGCAACGACCAGTAACTTTTTCAAGAAGCATGGAAGCAGCTCGCAGTTGCTTCGATGAGGACGCTACTTTTCTTAAAAAATATGATATATCAAGGAAAAGCTGCTTGTCGTTTGTTCAGTGAGGATGAAGCTTTTGGGGTCGTCGCTAATACGGTAACGCTAATACGGTAGCATGTGCCACAGCCAGGGACTACACGGTCCTTTATAGCCGCGCACGCCTGCCGTCGTTCCGCCCACCGCGAGATATCGCGGATATCGCGACTCGCTAACAACCATTTAATGGGTCAAAACAGAGACAAGCGTTCCGGCAATTCCCGAGATAATTCGCTCTAATTAACGTCGATATCGCGGCCGATCGAATGGCTAATGAACCAGTGAAATTTCTCAATGAATGGTGGGAGAAAGGAAATTGTGAGAAAGTATGTTCCAATCCATATGAAAAATATAATACGTATATGTGATCCCATTATCAATAGAATAGAGTTTACTGTGAATAGAGCCGCATATTTGGAGTATAAATTTGCTTGTCTCGCTTCAGTTCTCGGGATTGTTAACGTCAATAGAATTTGATACCGGTGCCGGACTGTGGAAGTGATATATGAGTGAGATTTGTTAATTGGCCGGCTAAATACGAAATTGGATATTTACCACAACTGTCAGCAGAATGGCATAACGATTCTGACGTGATTTAAAGGAATCAAAAGAAATATAATAAACAGCTAAAATTGTTCGATTACGTCGTATCGTACGTATGTATCGTTTCTTCATTTTTTTTTGATAATAAATGATTACAAAATATCAACAAACTAAATGGCTCGACTATCTAGTAATATTATTACAAATATCTGATACATAACAATTATCAAAAAATAGAACTGATTTGTTTAAGCATAATGACGTCAAACATTTCTGAATATTTAACATGTTAACGACGTTAATAACAATTCGTTCTTAATTTTCATTTTGTCCATATAATTTCGGATTAAAATGGAATCCATTTTTATTTTAATTTAAAATTAAAAGTCAAATTGTATAAATAACGATAGTCATATATTCATATTCCTGAATATAAAAGTAATAAGTATTATATAATCTTGAGCTTTCATTTGACAAATTATAAATCGCCAACATGTAACCTGAAATAATTAATTCCTCGTAAGCAACTTCACGTCAAACTCAAAATTACGTCAGAAGTTACGTTTACACAAAATAACCGCTTTCTAAGCGTCATTCTTGCGCAAATAAACGCAACAGTTGAAATCCGCTATGAAACCACAACACCGGCATGGCGGTAAAATTCAAATTCTCCAACTCCGTCATCAACGCATATACATATAACCATTATCTATCTCACTATCTCATATAACCAACAAAACATGTACGATTATAGACAGTAAAGTCTAAGATATATTAAATTTAGTTTTCAAATACCTTCGTCACCCTGTGTACGTCATGCTTCTAAGATCTCTAAACTCGACGAAAACTCGTGGAAAAGCACAAACACACAGAACAAACGAATCCATAAAACGTGTTTCCGGTATGGTCGCAGCCATGAAACGTCGAAAAGGTTTTGGCGCGTAACGGAACGCGCGTGTCTACCATGAATCTCGCCGCGCAAACGTAAACAGAGAATAGCGCAAATATTATGATTTCGCGGTTCGACGCCGGTAATCGTGACCTAGACACGTACGACTTCCACACGTGCTAACTACATACGCTTAGAAAAATTCCAGTACGCAAAACAAACGATGGGTTGTGAAATACTACATAATAACGAAGCAAATTTGAACGGAGCATCGAGTGAACGTTCATTGGACATGCGCCCTTGAATCACACGACTAACCGGTGAGGTACGTACACACTGATTTTGGAGCACGCGCGAACGCCGAGTGAATGCCGCAACGAGATTTCGCCGGGCGATCGCACCTTTACTCGTCGCTTAGTGACGCAGCACGCGGACACGACGACCGGCATCAATGACAAACACATTGTATATATATATATATGTGTGCGTGTGTGTGTGTACTCACCGTGCAAACGGTAGGACGTGGCCCACAGGCGAGAAGATCGTATCCAAAAAAAAGTGTTCCCTGAGAGAGATCGGCGACGTAGTAAAATAATTGTACACACACCGTGAATATCCTTGGCACAAAGCACACAAACGACAAAGAGGCACAGGTTTGATATATAAAATATTTTCTTATTTCTTTATTTCCACGAGATGTCGCGGTGATTATAACGACTCGATCGGGCGAAGATGATCTCACTTTCAAAAACCAGAGATCGATGATTTCCGCGCACGCACTACACGATCAGTGAAGTGAACGAACGCGCGAACGCCGCGTGAATATCGAATCGAAGACAACGTCACGGGGACAAGGGAGCCAGCAGGAGGACGCAGCCGCCGATTGTCACGGTTCGCGAAAACGAGAGACAGGCGTTTGGAGGTTAGGTGATGGCGCGTCGCGAATCACGGTAGCCGAGCCGGTAAGCTTCGTTGACTTCCGGCGAGATCGGGCGATTCTCTTTCTTCCGGTGCACCCGCGTGACGAGAGAGAGAAAACGTATTCAGCCGACGTCGTTTCACACTGAGCTCGTGTTACACACTGGAAAACTAGCGGCCGGGCACGAGCGCACACGCCGCGCGAACCCGCGTACAACACGAACAAGGAAACAGATGACGGACGAGGAAAGAGGCGAATGGTGAGAATAGAGTTAGTATAGAAAGGAAAAAAAAGAAGGAAACGCTGCGACGAACGAAGTTGCGAGGACGAAACGTCGCGCGAACACGAAAACTGCGCGTAATAGATCCGGCTAAGAGTTGTAGGCACGCCACGAGTAGAGGTAGGCGACGCTAAAACTTCGCCACGAGTCGTGGCACGCCACGAGAGGAGCCGAGGGGACAGAGGAGTAGAGCGAGACGACGAATCTAGAGGGGGAAGAAGAAGATGGACGAGGGGATCGAAGGGAGGACGATGGCGACCACTCGACTCTGGGCTGTTGAAGGGTACGGAGAGGTCAGAGGGGGGAATATGTCGACTCGCCGGAGGGACGTGGGGTGATTGAAGCGACTAGGCTGGAGGGGTGCAGCCGGAGAGGGGCGGCAAAGGATCGAGGGAGGGGAAAACTCGCAGCCGGCAACAGCCGACTCAACTCGACTCAACTCCGTTCTTCTTCTTCTCGTTCTTTCTCTCTCTGCTTCTCGCTGGCACCCTTTCTCTGTCTCTCGCAAACATACGATGTGTATTGGTGTATCGGCACACGATTCAAGCCCCTCTGTGCCGCTCCTCGTGTAGTCACCGACGCGTATATACGGGGTGGTGTCTTTTAACGCGGCGCAGCGTGTGACATTTCAGCGATCTAGCGAGATAAAATTGTTGAAAGAAGGAAATCGTGGGATTTTTTACTAGTATGAAACGTAATAGTCAAGTAAAAATTGATACGTATAATGGTGAAATGTATTGGCAAATTATGTAGTTTATTTTGTAAAATTATGGATTTGAAAGCAATACGAGTTTTTAAAATATAAGAAATAAGAGTTGGAGTGAAGGGTTAAGATAGAAAATAGGAATTATGAGATTGGTTTTTTTTCAAAATAATTTTTTGTTTCTTAAATAAAATAAATCTTAACGAAGAGATGAATATTACTAAATCGATTGTACGAGATTATTGAAATGTTACACCGTACGATGAAGGGAACTCTGAAGACTCGTAATGCAGTTTCGTATAAAGGGACTCGAACGTAGTATATGCAAGGTGTTATTAGACTATTGTTGTCTGATTCGTGGGAGCAGTCGTTCCGTTGCCAAGAGGCACAGTCAACCTGCGACATTGGACGCGGTTTTCTGCCATGGTTATCGTCTGTTTAACTCACGATTGTTCTACGATGGTGCGTTCCGATAGATGTGAAGATCGATATGCATATGGCACACGTATTTCAAAACTGACACGACACGAACAAGTTGTTCAGGAAAAGCGAGGACCATTTGAAAACTGATAAAAAAATTGTTTCTCCTAAACACGTAATCTAGGTGGAAGGAATAGGTAACACAGTACTAAATTATTTTAAATTGTAAGACGCTTTTGAAGTAGATAATGCAATATGTCACTGAACATTCACAATATATTCTATAATAACTTTCCTGTTGGTACAATAGGAAATATAAGGAAATATGAATTCAATACAATGTATGGTTATAAATTACGTCCAGAATATATAAGTAATAAGTCTTTTGACTTGCTATTCTTCGACGCATGCGCACTCCAACAGCGCGATAATCGAATCATATATCAAATGAGACGTTCTTTACGACTGTATAATCCAATAAAGTACAGGAATATATTTTTATCAAACCAATTTGAATCCCCTAATATATAGAACCACACAATAGAAAACTAAGATAATTCATCGAACATTTCGCTATGTATTTGAAGGAAGATTTACATAGCCAGATCAATGATCCGGTTAATCCAAGTGCAAATACCGTGTACAAACGAGAAATGATAACAGTTGTGACCAAAATTTGAGAAATTATTGGACCAAATATTCCACAGTCTAACGCTATCAACTCACGCAGCATGTGTGAATTCATTCCCGTTCAAAGACACCCGGTGTATAGCCGTGCACACGGCCGCATAGGCGAAAAGAATACGCAGCTGAGCAAGGTGAGGAACCGAGAGGGCACGACGAGGGCCCTGAGAAAGAGCTTCGAGTATGACAAAGATGGAAGAACGCCTATGAAAACGGACGAGGGACGGTGGAGAGCCAGAGGAGAGTTAGCGGGAGGGAAACGAACGGGAGACCTTGCACAGCGTGGCTCCGAGCCGCGTAGAAAACGCCGCTTTGTGTTAGGGTAGCCTGTGCATAAGAGAGGAAGTACAGGTCTAAAGGAAAAGAGGGCCCTCGTGCGTCTCCGCTGGCGGCGATTCGCAGGCGTAAAGGCCTGTTCACATGGCCGTTCTCCACGACACGCATGAAGACGCTTCGATTGGGCTGCTCCCGTGATATTCCGCGCTCCTTCTTTTCTCATCGCTGTTTCTCACGGAACCGCCGAGGCTATCGAGATTAACGATGAAAGCGCGGTTGAAGAAGGTTTTGGAATAGAATTCTTAATGGACGTCTTGAATTTATGTTATTATATTTTAATATTTCACACTTTGTAACATTGAGAGAATACGTGATTCTTTAGATACTTTTTATCAGATATTCTGAATTTTCTTTGATTCATCTTCTTACGATTTGAGAACGTGTTTTCTCTCCTTTCTTGAGAATATTTTATGTTTTATTACACGAGTTTAATATTTACGCGTACTCCAAGTGATTTATGTTAATGATATTACGTACATTTAATAAATAATCGGTTGCGTGGAAAAATTGTTCCTGGAAAGTTCGTTTTTTGAAGTATTCGCGAGTTGTAAGAGCGTTCTGAAAAATCGTTCGGAACGAGTGTTATTTGTAAATTGAATTCACGTGTTTCAAATATTTCTCGCGAGGCCATTTTTTTCCCGCGCACATTTGAAAGCAGACCGCGGTACGTGGAATTTCGATCGCACGAGTTCGTCGAATTCCTCGACAAAAACGTTGCAAGAAATCGAAACGTTAACCTTCAGATATAAATATCTCGGGAACAAATATGAGCGGACAAAAATTTCTCCAGTTATTTATTTATATGGGGGCGTAGCTATTTTTTTGAACGATCGCACATAAAATGGCCCTTTTTTTAAGTTAATTGAAAAAAGTTTGAATGTTTCATATCTTTGAAGTTCAATTTGATTAATATCACCCTATTTAAAAAAAAAATTATATAGAATATACCCGCATTGAGATTTTTATAAATAAAATTCTATATTTCGTACTGTTTTGTTTGCAAGCGCAAATGAAACTTTTATTCGGTCATTTTTATATTCCTATGTAGATCGTCAATGAGTTTGTTAATTAACCGAAAATTTTTTGATAAAACTCTCGAAAGAGTTGAATATGGGCAGGTGCATCAACGTTATCGCGCGCTCCATCGTGAGAGATGCAAACACAGCCATTAATTAACAAACCTAACGAGTTTTTTAAACTTTTTCCACCCATTTTATCCGCGAATTGCGACCATTAAAGTGGTTAACTGTAAATTAACGAAAAAGTTATACCAGCTATGAATTTTTATTTAATCATCGAACAAACAATGGCTGCCACAATTATATGACTAAATTATAGCCGAAATTCCATAAAGACAGACTTTAGTTTTCGAAAACTTCAAATTTATGTATAATATATCAATCTTTTTCACTTCACATTATATCACAGCCTTCAAATAACGGCATAAGGATTGTAAGAGAAAAGATTACACGTGTACACGGAGTCAAAGGGCCCAATCTTCGCTAGGTAATGTGTAAACAAGCCTTAAGGAATGGGGTAGGCCGTGAAACGAAAAAAGATGCGACGCGTTACGGGGCACGGCGTAAGAAAACTGCATCGAACAGTCTAAAATAAAAGGCTATAAGCCACCGTCCCTGATGTTTCTCGGAATCCTTTAGTGGACTCTTCCTGTCGCTGGACGTCGCACACGCGATCTATCGACCGATTAATATATACATACTCGAAAAGTCATTCGTTAGGATCGCGCGGGTTATATAAAACCACGCAACACCAATGTTACGTAACGACGAACGCGAAATAGCATTCTTCGCTAACGACAGCCCATATATGAATATTCGAATTACGTAAAAGCCTTTTGTTTGATAATAGTAAATCTATGTAGCTGGTAGGTTTATGGACTTTTACGGGAGTTCTCCTTAGGCCGCGTCCTTAACGTATCAACAGCGAGCAACTTTTTGTCAATGTTGCATGCTTCTTGAAAAAGTTGCTGGTCGTTGCCCAATATTTCTCCATGTATTTTCGCGTTTCTATTGCCAATTGCACAAGTTGCTGCTTGTTGCCTGTTGCTTGTTTATGTGAGCAGCATCTTTGGAGGTTACGAGACAAAGGAGTTTTAGGAAGAGGGCGCGTCGATTGACGGCTACAACACTGCTAAACCAGTCTGCATGGGAACGTACCCATAGAATCCTGGCTGGCCGCGTACACAAAGGACGAGCCACCTTCTACGTGTAAACTCGTGCCAGGAGGGATCGTATTTGCGCACACATCGGCGAACAGGTTTCTGGATGTCCTCCTGCGCTGCTGCCGTGCGCATGATTGTCTTCGAGAGGTTCTAAATTAGGAGAGCTATACAAGGTGGCGTAGAAGAAAGGAGATGAAGGGCAGAATGCTGAAGGCATTCATGTTGAACACGATGTCCCAATGGCATTACGTCAATGTAACGATCAACACCAACGATGAAGAAAAGTTTAATTAAGCTGGAATCCCGGCGTGCCTCGCGTCAAGCTTTAATTACCGGTAAATTGGTAACATTATTACGAGAGGAATAAACCGGTCGGTTTTTCAATGTTTCGTTATTGCGACGACAATTCGTTTAGCTGGACGATCGACGAAAGAAGAAAATAAAATCATCTATTTACGGGCAATGAAGACAACGGTTCATGCTGATGAATTATCATTTCACGCTGGACGTGGCCCAAAATACACGTTGTCAATTCGACGCCGCCATTATGCAGTGCAACCAGCAGGAGCACTAGTCATTCATGATCTCAAGGTTCATTGCGACCTTCCGCCGCTACAACTGTGTTATTCGATGCGTTTCCATAAGACAATCTTTTCTAGTTCCCTTTTTCTTGAAATTCTTGAAATTTATGTATACTACAAATAAACACTATATCTAAGATTGTTTTTAATGAGAATGGAATTTTCTTTACTGACATTCGAACATTAATTAAATAATGCAACGTAATTCAACGGCCTTGATACTTCAATCAATGAACAGCTTGTTATAATATTTTAAGAATTCAAAGAATGTCGCTTTTTAAATACGTATGGGCATGATAAACTCTTTTATTCTCCGTTTTAAAAATTTCGTAACGTAATCTGTTTAATTGGACGTACATTTTATACGCATCACGTTTGACGCATGTTATTCGTTATTGAAACGAATCTGCATAGATTTATAACAGTTGATTACCGCGTATATTATTGTTTCAGAGAACTGATTCCAAATGCGATCGACACGTATAAAATATTCAAGATGTTGAGAATGTAAACAGGAAACTGATCACACTAAAATGACGTTTAATAAAATTATATATTTAACGAATAAATTTTATTAAATGATGCTTCTATATAATACAATGTTTAATATTTATTACAAAATCTCCACTTGTAAACACATTATATGTTTACCGTAATGGACAATATGAAAAATTAATCGAAATTTTTATATAATTATTAACACAACGTTTTTCACAATAACTCAACGATTAGTCTAGAAAATACGATCTAATGTACTTGGCATTTACATCTAAATTTTCATGAAGATATCCGACAAATTAATTTTGATTTATTAGGTATAATTTTATTGTCTGAAAGTGAAAAACGTTGGGAAGGAAAGTGTCTTAAATCGGAGGGATGGCTGAGAATGTAAGATTGTAACGATTGTAAGAATGTAACGCAGAAATTGGCCTCGTCGTAAACAGTCGTTTAAAGTGAAAAATGTATTGAAATATGGCCAGAAATTTCGCACGTAGCCGCAATTAATTTTTCCATATCAACGAGGTCGAATCAATTAAGTTTTTCCGGAAACTGGCTCTCTGCTCGAAAATAAAGTTTCACCCACCTGCACCGTAATACATTTTCGAGTTAATGAGATCTCTTTCATCGTTTCACTCACTTAATTTAATAATTATTTTAGAAGGAAAGTAGAGACAAATGTTCAATTTATGGAAACGTGTTGAAACGAATACTGGGATGCTTTAAATGATCCTTTAAAGAAAATTATTTTTCTCCGATTTATTTCCCTTCGTTAAATTTATGATCAAGATATATTAGAATCTATGTATCTAACATATGTATCTAACATAACAATTATCGAATTATTATATTCAATTCTATAGTATGCACGTGCATTGCTTTTTATAAATCTGTCAGGAGACAGGCTTAATTGAGAAATTAGCTTGCTTGAAAAATAATTAATACTATACAAGCAATCGATAGATAAAAAAGCACGCTTGTGAATGAAACATATTGTTTTTCTATTTTTATGTGGAAAAGCGGAACCAGACAACAAGGCATTCGCATAAATCACATTACAAATATCGAAAGGACGCATATAATTTCTACCCATTGACTATCACAACCAACATCGAAACGTCGAATTCAAATCTGTTATCGTCTCTTATCGAAGGTGAGAGGCCAAGGCGGAAGTGGAAGATAAATCGAACGCAAAGGGTAAACATACAAAAGGAGGTCGCGGCTTCTTGCAACCCCCGTTTTTCACGGTTTCTTCCGGTTTAGGCGGTGTGGAGGCCATATCTCAGCCGGGAGGAAACGCTAAACACCGCTTTCAACGCGCGAATTAAGATTTATCGCGTGCAACGTTTGACCGAGAAGCCTTTCCGAGCGCCATCGTAAAGTCACGAGGAAGACTTATGAGTTTTAACCAACAGCTCCACCCCGTGCTTCCGTTTGCCCCGCAGAAAACACTCAATAAGGGTTGCGATCAAAGTTAAAATCTCCACTTTTTAATTTCGTTCTTTTTTCCTGTCTCGTTTCTTCCAGATATCTGTACACAGGCTGGCGAAAGTAGAGCGACACTTTCAGACACCTTTTAGCCCCGTTGCATTCTTCGGGTCGTTTTTGCTCCAGTCACGTTCTCCTGCCGCTAACAAATTTTCTTCACTTTTCCTTAAGTATCACAAATTTCCGAAGGAAACACGAAAGATCTTTTAGCGATACGTATGAAGCTTTACTCGTTTCCGAAGCTATTCTCTCATAGTCCATTCATATTTTTGAAGATTTAAATAAAAAATGGATGTTTGTATTTTCCGTAACACGGAACGCTCTCGACAACGATTTTCATTTCAAAGCACCGTTCAAATCGACTTCTCGAACGATCGAACGAACGTGTAACATGTTCTTAGAGTGCATTTGAAATTCAGGTTCACGGTTGTTTGATCGAGTTTGTCGAGAGGCGAGGAATCGAGGCGTGTCATTTAATCGTTCGCTTAAGTAATTGTTTCCGTTTCGATGGTTCTCATACTGGAACGCAAAGGCACATCGCCAATATAACTCTATTTCTATTGCATAATACAATTTTTTGTTTAATAACGATTTTCTCCTATCTTTTATAGCGAATAATTAACAATCGAATAATTTCAATATGTAAACGATCGATGACCCGTGATAGATATTTATTATCTTACTTTAGATTTTAATTAATTTAACTAGACTGGAAAGGAAAAAGATTCCAAATATAGAGGAAAATCTATTATAGGTACAGGAATACAGAGGTAGAAGGGTATTGAATATTATGAAATTTTGGACTTGTTAGTTTGGAGCTTTTATCGTGCATGTGGGAACCTTTGATAATATTAACAGGAACTGCTACAGCCATAGAACATCTTCTGACTCATGTTCTTCGTGGATTCTTCAATTAATCAATAATTTAGTCATGTAATTTATGAGCGACGGTTAATGATCCGTGACGAGAACATGAGTGGCTCGTTTAGATTACCACTGTAAAAAAGCACAGTATCAGTGCGTCAGTAATACTCGTAATACCGTGGAGAAATATCGCTTGGAATTATTATCGTGTACTCACACGAAGAAATATCACTCGTAAACTCGTCGCAATCATAATACATTCGCTATCTTTTCAATTTCTTTAGTCTGCGGCTCGTTCAACGTCATATCGATCATTCATTTCCTGGAATTGAACGACGTATTGTGTGATTCACGTTAAAATAGGGCAGGTTCGAGCCATCGCTTTACAAGTTTGTAAATCTTAAAAAATATATACATCTTCGAAGATGTCAATTTCTGTTCATTCTTATAAAAACTACATACATGTTTTTACAGAAAAATCGAGGAATCACTTGGAATACCGGCGTATTTGCCAAAGTCGTGTTTCGAAATACTCCAAGTTGAAACTGCCTTTCGTTCAGAAATAGTAGAATTAAGAGAATCTATATGAGAGAATACGTAGAAAGAAATATAGGAGACAATATCGTAAAACAAAGTTTTATCATTTCTTTCAGGCGAGAATGACGAAGAAATCGGCTGGTCTGTCCACAGAAATTGATTACAATGTTACAGTCATTTTGGTGCACTCCTCTCGAAACTACCACTGTTATAAAGCTTCCACGATCAATCATAGTGCGCTCTGAAAGGCAACAAGACATTAATAACACGCTTGGATCGTTTCCACCGGATCTCTTCGTATATAGTAAGTTCAATTTCAAAATAAGACCGAGCGAAATTGAAAATACCAAAGGAAATCTCGCAAGCATAGCTGACCAGAAGCCAGCTATGTTTCTTTCCAACGCTTTCAACCCACTCTCTTGCTCCAATAAGAAAAAGAAAAAGGAAGAATAATAATAATTAGTTTCAGTATATTAATTAGAATTTGGCATCGAAGATACGACTTTTGTTATTTTAATGCAAGTAGCCTTTTCATACAGTGTGTGAAAATTGTTGCGAGTGACTGTATAAAGCATACATGTAGCTTTAATATTTATTTTCAACTTGCTCTATTATTACTAATTGCTTATGATTCTTCGGACTACATTTTCTAATTATTCCCATTCTTAACAACTGAAGAAACAAACTGTAACATTTACAATTACAAGTACCTAAATCTTCCGAACCAACCTAAATTCCCAAAGCGCAAGGATTCCGAGCTACGTGCACCTCGAGCAGAGTCGTGACTGAACCGAAATTCCAGAAGAACGTTGCCAGCGCGAGGAACGAGGCAAGTAGAATTAATCTAAATTAAGTTAATCGTCGGTGTCTCGGGCCAGCAAAGGACTCGATGCCTAAATAAAAATAAGAGGGACGTTCCCTGCCGTAATCGCGCTCCTTTCCCTTCGACAATCCCCATTTTAACGCATCTCTCTTACTCTTCTTTGACCCAAGGGTACGCGCCATCTGCTATCCGTCTGCTTCGGTTAATTAATTGACCAGCTTGTCCCTGCCGCGGCTCGCGTTTCGATCTTTTTCGTCTCGTACGCCAGTCAGCCGATAATAATAAATTCACGACAGCGAAAACCACCGTTAAATCATCGATCTTTCGCAATAAGTCATTAGTTAGACGAATACAGGCTGACCACTCGATGGATTTTGACATTTTGACGCGACACCGAGTTGGTGATTGAAAATTCGCTGCCATGCTTGATAGATGTGGCTAAACGTTCGGTGAAGGCGTGTTCAAACATTTCAATTATTCAAGAATTTCTATTTTAAGATTCCGATTTGATTCTAATCGATGATTTTTATTGAAATTTCTATTAATCAGACTAACATTTTCTCATATTTATCGTTTCTAGGATTGTCACGCGATTACAAAATACGTGAAAGTGCAAAATTGCACAGAATGCGAATGTAGAGAGATATATGAAATATCCAAGGTACGGTGCTTCCTGTGATACTAGGTAAACCAGTTTCCCACTACCGATCATCTACTTCTTTAAATATATATTACGAAAAATATGAATTTGCGCGAAAATCCGCGTTCTAATCTACAAATCCTTTCTCTCGAAAGATGTCAATACCGAATATCCGCAGAATTACCCAAAACTTGCCAATTTTTATCCCTCGTCTCACGATAAATTCGATAAATCTAATCTGAGTAAATATCTAAACAACTAGCGATCCATCCAAAAATGTTAATGTCAAGTAAATAAATTCCACTGCCTGGCACGTGCACGAGTTACAAGTCTGAACTTTGCTCCCTGTCACGACCGACGGAGAGCCACTGGCCGTGCAAATCTCATAAATCCCATTTGAGCCGAGAAACGAGAGATGGCCGAGCGACGTGGAATCAAATAGTCGTAGTCGGGGAACGAGAAGAGCGGAACTAGGTGCATAAATCGCGCTGCAACCGTGCGTTTAAAGGGTATTCCGCGTGCGAGCACGCGTTAATTGCCGCGGACAAGTCGATCGTGGTCCTGAGTCGGCGATAGCGGGTTAATTAACCGAGGTGTCAAAGCGTGTCGCGCAACGCGACTTGTTGCGAGCACGTTCTTATCCGCCGTCGTCCCATTCCCTTCTTCCAACGGGACGTTGTCCGTCTGCCAGCTGGGCTCCTGGCCAACTTTTGCCCCCCTGAATCTGTTTGACTTCCTAGATCATACCTGTCCACGGTCTACCAGACGTGTAGCGGTTACCATGATCTCGCAATCTCGTGTAAACTGTCACCTATCGAATCTTTTATTTCCAGTCCCCTTTTTCACTATTACGCGCGTATTACGGCAAAATCATTCTACTTGGCTATACGCTCTACTTCTTAATCCGTGAAGCAAATCGTGCAATCAAAATTAACAGTCATTAAACGTTTTAATACAACGAATATGAAGTAAGAAAGATCGAATTCAATAGTCCAAACGCAGGGCATTTGGATGAAGGAAAATATTAAAACCCCTTTGCGTAACCCGTGGGATAGCAGACTCGTGGGATATCGGTTGTCAAACTCCTGACAGCGAACGTCAGACAGAGAGAAGCTGGCCGTTTTCATTTCGGCGTCCAGCCGTTCTCCTCTCTTTGTGGCCTTGTCAAATCTTCACCAGGAGAACCGTCTAGTATGCGCTCTAGACTCTAGACGACGACAACCTCGTTTCTCGATCGAACCTATACATTTGTCTTCCCATTATCCCTTTCGATTTCAACCATTCTCAAAGGATTCTCCTCCTCCTCGAGCAATTTCAAATCGCTTAACGTAAAAAGGTTATTAGGATGTCCAAACGCGTGTTAATAAACGTCTCAGCGTCATTTTTTCTCGAATTGCTGCGCGAATGAAGGAGACGATAAGCGAGTTTCGACTGAGAAATCCTTCGGTGTTTCATCGTTATCCCCCGGCGAGAAGAACTAGGGTGTGTACTTTAATCCCGACGAGAAACATCCACGTTTTTGTTCTTCCCTCTTTCTTCTTTGTCATCCTTTTTCGTTGGAATTCTTCTTTTTGCTCGCGAAGGAGCTGAATAGAAAGTTTCTATTATTAATCGCAAGGACAGTTCAGCGAGTGTTGTGGATTTATCTGCAGATGGTCGTTGCGATTGGAATTGAAATTTTGTAGACGTATTGCGTGCTAAATTAGTACTTTACTAGTACGTGTTTTCTGCCGACGAGGGTAGTTTTAATACTTTTACGGTTACCGTTGGTAATTGTCTCCAACTTTCTTTTGGAATTAGTAGCGACATTCGTCTTACAAATCATTAGAAATTAACGTTAAATGTTGAATTGAAATTAACGATGTTTGATGTCAGTTTGGCTTTTTTTTTTTTTTTTTTTTGATGGACGAACAATCCCAAAAATATTGTACAAAATTACTAACATATTAACAATATTATAGAAAAAACGAGAATCGAAAAGGACCGATAGTAGACGAAAAATAAAACCAAGCGACATAAACGCTGGCGTAATGAGAAAACATGATCCCCAATTACGTTAGGGGTAGCTAAGCGTAATCGAATGGCGAGCCTTCGATGGTCGCGTTGCGCCCTCTTAGATCAGGCTGAGATACCCGTAGCGATCATCGTAAATCAGTTACTCCGTCGCGTGACCTTCGAGTCGACTGCGTCACAATATTTCTTTTTCCCGCAACAGTTTCCTTATCGAGTGAACGCGAAAAGTGCGAAGCGAGTATGTTTAGGGGTGGATTATAAAGGATAATTGTTCCCGTGGTCGCACAGAGGGCTAATAAAAGGTTGATGAATTTATTAATCTGTTGGACTTATTTACGTAGGCTCGGAGCGGAGATGTTTGTTCGCGATTAGGTTGGGGTTAGGTTTTTCGGATTATTATTACGAAATAAAAGTTGCATGTTGCGACGAAGCGAAGTTGCATCTTATAGACTGTTTTCTTTCGCGTTTGAACATCAAATTACGAAGAAATCAATTTCTCCTTCTTATTCGTAATTTCCAGAAGTCCACAGGCAAAGTTGTTCACGAATTAAGACCATCTTCCGCTTCCGATAAAACTGCTATTTCGTTTAGATCGCGAATCTTCAACTGCTTCAATCAATTTCGTGTAATTCCAGATATTCCTAGTATACTTTCAATTTCTGTAAAATACTCGAAGAACACGAGTCATGGAAAAATAGCTCGTCGCAAGTGACCTAAACTAAATCAAGTAACAAATAGAAATTACATTACAAGTTAAATAGAAATTACATCAGATCACCAGTAACCACGCTGAATCGTCGCAAGTTTCGCGAAACGTTCCCATCTAAAACTCAAACGTGAAATTCCACTACCATTGGAATAACATCCACAAAACATCCGCAGCGCGTTCCAACTATTCACCCATCGCGAACAGCGTGCACAATGGACCCATACACTCGTTCACCACTTCTGCAGACTGCGAACCCCCCCGTTCCAGGTTTCGTCAAAGGAACCAGCCGCGTTTAAACCTACTCGACGGCGTTTTTCAGCGTCCCGCGAATTTCGCGGCGAGTGCACCGCCTCCGAGCGAAACCACGGGACAAAGGCTGGTGGATAGGGGGAAATCGAGAAAGAAACGGAAGCCCGCGGCGTCGTTCGAGCCCTTCTTCGAACCGACGCGACGCCATGATACGAAGGTACGCGTCTCTCATTATCCTCGTGCGTGTTAATTAATCGCGACACGCGACGCACCCTAACGACCGCAGGATGAGTCCGCGCCATTGGCCTTGAGGTGAACGAACAAGCGGGAAGAGAGGCAATATTTCGGTTTTGGAGATGTTGTTCAAATTACAGTACTCTACGATCGATATTAACAAATTAACGACGCTTAACGTTTCAAAATTCTACGACTTTATCATTCTGTAATCCGCAATCCGCTATCGTTCGTTCTTACCATGTAATTCCGTCGTTCAAGAGACAGAATCTCACGATGATTCGAGTTACGAACAATCTCATTTTGAACTAAATTTAAGTTTGCTAGAAGTGCCTGTACGTCTGCAACCCTCCTTGCGCCGGCCTATGTAAGTACGTATTTTGTTAGGCGAAGGATCTACGTACTTTACTTTGAATATCTATACATTTGTGTATTCGATGTAATTTATGGACTTGCGCGTCTTTCAATTTTTTGAATTCTAAAATGTTGAGGCTTAGACGACTCGAATTAGCCTGTCTTCCTACACGCAGCTTTGGTTCGCATCAATCGATGTCGTCGCTTAACGTTTCAATCTACGACCTGTATGCATCAGTTCCACAAATAAAACACGATACATTTCCATATAAAAACTACGAGCTCCGCGAACGAAACGAGTTCATCGGCAAGTACAATGAACCAAACGAAGACTTCATCGACGAGGATATCCATTAACGCACACGCGCCACGATGGATCGCGTTTAATCATCGTTGTGTATCGTTAATATCAGTTGCATTAAGTTCACGAGAAACACAGAGAGAAACAACGATGACGCGCGGATTCTCCGTGCAAAATCCATTGTTTGGAATTGTATGGTTTCGCAGACACCCTTTACGATGATTGATAATCGTTTTGCACCGATGCCTGCTCGTATATCCGAGTATTAATAATTCTAGGGTTTCGAAACAGTTCACGGCGCCTTGATTACCTAGCAAATATAGTACGTACTTATTTGTCGGCAAATACGCGTTTTGCAAATGATTAATCGATCCTCACGCGATTTCCACGCGAGATATCGATTTGGAATTTTCCTACATTCGAGCTTTCCAACGTCACCTTTTTTTAACCTTTTCCCTTTCCTTTCCTTTCCTTTCCTTCCCTTCCTACTGTTTGCTTACCTTCGAAACTATCGACTTTCTTCTTTATATCTTTTCTTCTCTTGTTTTCTCTCCCGCCTTTCTTCGCTTCTCTTATTTCCAATCTTACACCGAATACAAAAGATACGCGTATATGTACAGTGTACAGTCACTCTCGCTAACGTTCAAACACTCGTTAAAGCAGAACAAAGTCTTTAAAATTAGACCGAACGACTCGAGCTGTTTCGACAAGTTAAAAGAATCAGTTTACTAAACGACGGGTGAAAAAGATTTTGGAAAAGTCTTTTTGCTTGAGCCTAGATTCCTGTCAGTCGTACACGCGTTGAAAATTTCGTCAGATAAAAATATTGTAAAAACTTTGTTCTGAATTCTGAGCAGTTGCAATTTTTTCCAAATTCTTCACACGCGTCAGCGAATTAATTGTTCTAACTGGTCACGAAGAAAGAAAGAAAAAGAAGTCAAGTTGTTCGATCCAATCGCAGAAAAGTTATTCCGTTTTAACGAGTAGCCGAAAATTACGAGAGTGACTGCATAGTATGTACTATGCGTATAATTCACAATTCGTTCTTCCTTTCTAGTGCACCGAGAATGTCTACACGTTTTAGCACGTTTAACGGGACCACGCGAGAAAACAGAGAAAGGCATTGTGCAAGGACGTATCTACGTACATATTTGCCCGAGATAACTAGTGAATGAGTCCGTTTATCGAGTTTCACGCTTCTATCTCTTCCTTTTCGATTCAACGCGACTTTACTACGAAGTTACGCTCTCATTGCGCAACTACGATCCCATTCACGTGTTTGCATATCGTATCGGCGCTAGCGTGCAAACCGATGCAGTAACTTTCAGTCGCTTGATATATTTAAATTAAAGATAAATATTAAACCACGTAAGGTTGTTACAGGAATTCGTTCGTTGGTCCGATAAATTTTGCTTTTGACTAAATGAAATTATTGTGAAAATTCTATTTGTTGTATCAATTTCCGTTCGATCGTATTCAAATTTCTTTTCCACCGACTATCCATTAAGTCACACAGTTTTTAAAAACACACGACCGCGGGCTATTTCATGCATTTATGGGAAACGTGAAAATGCAAAATTGCAGAGAATCCGTACAATACGAAAAGATATAAGTAAAAGTATCCAAAGATGTATAATATATGTGTATGTATATATATAAGGGAATTATTTCAGATATACGTACAATGCCTTTTGTTCGTCAATTTTTAGCAGCAGCTGGTTGATCGAAGGCCAAACGAAACGGGCAGAGTTTCAATCAAAACGTTTTCCAAAGAAATGTTCCCTAATGGCAAGCATGACGTTTATGACGCCGCGGCATATAATGGCGACACGGGTGACGCGCCTGATTTTATTGAACCAGCATACACACGGTCTAAGGAAAGTAATTTATCGCGGGCCATCGTCTGCTTAAACCAACAAGGAATAATTTGTTGCGTCACGCTACTGGACATTGTCCCTTGGAATATCTTCGTCTCTCTATCGCAGAAAACGGGACGGATCGTTGTATGCAACGTCGTAGACCTCGAACAGCCTATAAAGATGTCTGGGGGAGATTAGAAATAGCGATTTGGAAATCGATGCGTGTTTTTAGCTCTCTATTCCTATTGCTGGTATCGTATGCGATTCGTTTTTCATCTCGGTTGGGAAATTGACGAAATTTCATCTGGAAGATTATTGCTAGAATGTATAATTTAATAAATGTATAACTTAATAAAATATTTAATAAAAAAAAAAAATCGTTAGTGATATTTAAGGAAATTTGAACTTTGGCAAAAGTCTTGTTCAATAGAAAATACAGCAAACATATTATCGATTAATCGGAACGATTAAAGTTGCTACCATCGTCGATATTGAACGTACGAATCGTCTTTCAAAACAGATCACGTAAATAATTTAGTCGATTTTTGTTACACACGCATAATGCAGACAGTTATATCGATCATTAATCGAAAACGAATGAATTCGTGAACGGAGCAGCATCGTTTTATTATTAACTTACTGTTCCCGGCTGCATGAATAATTTAATAAATTTCCGTTTTCCATTACGCGTTGACAAATTCATCGGATTTGATGCCGTTTCGACTGCTTCATTTAACGTTGCTCTACTCTCGATAAAAATAAAACAAGAGGGGCAAATAAATATTAATGCGAAGAAAATTGTACAAACGAACGATACGTTTCGGCTTCGTCAAAAGCTAATATCGCGATGAAATCTCAAACTAAATATTAGCTGATGTTAATTAAAAATTACAAAACAAAGAGTAGATAAAATACAGGCGAGTGTTTGGCCGGTATGATTTGAAAAATTCCAAAAGTGGGACTACGATTTCCGGTGATGGATGTTGAAATCAGGAAGCATAATTGTAGTTATGGTTGTAACTATAACAAAATGAGAAATGTTTCGATACAAGAACTGGTACGATAGTAATCGGTTAGAATTTTTTCTCGTCACCGATAACCATTATCTGCGAGAAAATTTTGTTCTGCCCAACAATAACCGTTATTCATGAGGGGATTCTTTCCTGTTTACCGACGATCATTATCGGCGACGCAACTATTTTTTTAGCATGCTGATTATCAGTTACGTTAATGCAAATTTACGATGGTCGATAGCGATAAAAAAAATTCTCTCACTGACCATGGTTATCGATATATAGAAATATTTTCGTTCGTAATCACTGTTCGCTCATTGGCGATCTCCAAAGGAAGATGGAAAAGGAAAACTGTCTTTTCGTCGACGACATTTCTCGTAGAAATTTAAAGAACGACCGTCGTTTCTGACGCATTTTTTCGAATATTCTCTTCAAATACTATACTTCAAATACGCAGTCACTGTAAATCGAGCGAAAATCTCCGCGCCTCTTTCCATTTTCTATTCGGCCGTGTTGGCAATTTTGGACGAAATTCTGGCTGATAAAACGTTACGGACACAGCGACACGTGGCTGCCCCTGGACAGTGCATCGACTTCCGGATCCACGTTTCCATACGCAGCAGGCCGACCTCTGTACGAGTCGAGGCGTTCCCGGCCCTGTGTTTATTCGGAGCACGGTCGTTCATTACCCACATGACAATATTGGCTGATGGGAATTGCTTGTATCCCGTGATACGCACCATTTGATATGCGGGCCCTCGCCTCGCCAATCCGCCGCGACTTTTACGATAATTCCGCGATCCTCCGCCATTGTTGCTTGTTTCGCGCGGAGACGTTGCAACCAGAAGCCGCTATTTTCACTGCATAGAATCGTACGTTTCGTAGAATCCAAGGATTTAGAGAAACAAAGTACATGGAATAGTTTCGAATTTTCTAACTTTGACGCATCGTGCTCTACGACTAAAAGCATAGCATATACTTTTCTTTCTACTATATTATATTATTTATGTGCTAATCATACGACTCCAATACACAGCTGGCCATAAATATCAGATATCGTAGATATAAAAAATACCTACTGGTTACGTTCACTGTAAAACTTTACTAAATCACTTTGCTACGTAAAGTATTTGTATTTACGATACGTCGCTAATCTTCTTGAATCGTATTCTTTGTTAGGGGAAGAGGAAAGTTGGAAGAAAATTCCGGCAGTAATTAAATTACAAAACAACAGGTTAAAGTGTTACATAAACGTCGTCGTTTAATATATTAAATAATAACATCTGCACTAAACCTCGCAGAAGCGTTATGTTCTTGTCACTGATAAAAGTTCTATCAGTACGCAGGTAAGCTCATAAATCACCTGAAATATCAAGTCTACCTACCTCTCCAGCAAAATACACCTTATAGAATCTACATGCTGTGTCCACTAATCGCAAAACTTACATAATAGCAGAACTAGCGAGGCTGACTTCTAATCTGCATGTGTATATTATACGAAATATTATGAAAGGAGAGAAAATTCCCTTGAGAAGAAGAAAAGGGAAAAAGCAACGATACACAATCGCTGATAAATCACTAACTAATAGAATACAATGTAAAAAAAGAAAAGTACTGTAGATCATTATCATCGGCACTAGCTAAGATAACTGTTTTAAATTAAGCACGTAAAATACGATATAGCGTATAAATATAAAATTTACGAAACACGACACAAAAATAGGAAAAACACAAAAGAGTCGTACAAGAAATTACGTTCTTTTGCTGATTACTCGACTAAATATATACTCCGACGAGCACAAACGGTAATACATAATATTTATTTCAGCGTGTAAACAAGTTTGCCGTAAACAACGATGAGCCGAACGTTCGGTCCGTCGGAAAATGAATTACCGAAACGTAACAAAAGACAGGAAAACAATATTCCCGAAACGTTTATTCGATACGTCGCATACAGCTGTAATTAACGCTAATTTCATGCCACGTACATTTCGCAAACGGTGCGGCAGGCGATTTTCGTAGGATCGCGATGCTTTTCGTGCGACGCGCGTTAATGAATAAATAATTCGTTCGTACAGGGACAAACGAACGATTCCGGCTGTGGCCTCTTGCGAAATAATAATTATAATCGAGTTGCATTTTAGTTTATTTAACTCTCGCATATGAAAACTCCCGTGTGCGAATGCGGGGAAAAAAACAAGCTGAAAACGATACTCTCGGTGATATAATTAGAGAGAAAAATCGTTAGGTTAATTTAATTCGAACGTACGCTCCGATTCTGCGTTGCATTCCGGCAATCAAATAGCTAATTTATTTAATTCTCTCTATTTGTTTATTAGCTGTTCACGTCACGAATATTGAATAAAGAAAGAATATATGTACACAGAGATGGAACACCTGTAGATATCCTTTGTGAATATGTTATGCGCGCAAACGAAACATTTTGTAATTGAATTTTTCCTGTAACGAGACTCGTGATTATTAATTAATTAGTCAGATTGACTGCAAAACGTTCGAAGACGGAGTAAACATGCAATTTTGTCCACGTGTCAGAGCAGAAAATTTGATCCATAGCCGTAAACTCGGTACCGAGCGTACGTGGATCTCGTTTGCCGTCATATTGGAAACTAATCAAGCGTTCTGTCATCATCCAGGTGTTATCAATCTCGATTACCGGGCCAACGACGAAGAGTAAGTAAGATCGTAACGGATGCTTCGATTAAGATCAAAGTTACTGCCGAGTGGACTGCCAAATGTTGCCATGGAGATCGACCACACTGACATCAGTGAGTTACTCTTGCGTGAGTGACGTTTACGTAATCCTGAGTTCATTATGTAAATCTCTGTTGATTGGAGTCTTAATCAAATAGACCAGCGAGTCTGTCTATATTACTTGGAATTATACGCACATATAGGAAATTTGACAGTGCAAAAACTCGTATTATGCGCATAAGACGAAAGAATATCGGACCTACTTTCGGTAGTTTGCCATCTTACCACCAGAGGACTGATATCCTAAGCCACGCTTACACCAAGTTTCCCTCTAAATTTCCCAGCAAAATTCGCTAGGTAAGACAATCTTTTTATTCACAATTCCCTTCGTCTCTGTTGCAACGATGAAATTTAATGTTTGATAAAATTCATTATTCAAGAGAGCTCTATTAATTCGGATATGAGAGAGTTTACCGTATGAGACATTTTCTAAGAAACAGTGGTGAGTTTCTCGAAGGAAGAAGGAATCGACCACGTCGAACACTCGAGATCGCGAGCATCGTATCAGCTGCGCGCGTATAGGGGTTGATCGCGGTCCGGTGGCTTTCGTACGGCGGAATTTGCATCGAATATGGCGGCTGTGAGCCAATCATCGGACGCAACCACGTTGATATAAACAGGCGAACGATGTAAATTATTCGAACGCGAGTTACGACGCAAGCCACGATTTCGCGACTAATTCCCGATTCCCTCCGATAGGGACGGTGAGTTTATCGATATTCGCGAATCTGTCGTTTACTATCGCGGCTGTCGATGCCTCGTGCGAGAATATTATCGTCGTTCGTCGACGTGTTAATCGACGATTGGTTTCCATTTTTACAAATATACGCTACAACCACACGCCACTGGTACGCAGATTGCGAGTAAAAAAGGTGATGACTCCGAACGAAACCGATCGCAAAGTTAGAAAATGCAGAAAATATTTCGTGCGACAAGTATCGACAACGATAACTTTTCATAAGTACCGAACATACTATTTTGTTCATTTCATTTCATTTCATTTCATTTCATTTCATTTCATTTCATTTCATTTTCATCGGATAAAATACAGAATACGAATCTAGAGCCGAGTGGCTTAATTCGAATCTGTCATCGTCGAGTCACCGAACCATTATCGATTCGAAGCTTGAAGATTAACCTTCCATTTTGCTTAACTTTCCCAGGACCGGACGTTCCACGTCGTTAAATTTCCGTGAAAAATCACTCATCCTAGACTCCCTCGACCAATAAGAGAAGCGAAAGAATTCGTTTCCAGGCCGACGATGACCGATGCTCTAACGCTCTGACTAGCTGTAAACCCGAAACTCCGCTCTTTCCAATAGCAATTTTTTCCCACAAGAGGTATCGCCAGCTCGATCGATACCGATTCCAGTTATCGTTGTAATTTTCCTGGCCGACATTCTCCACTTCCGACGTCCTCTTTTTAGCCACCGAACCAATAATGTAGCGTGACACGCGTGACACGTAAAACGGAGAACAGGCCTGTGACAAATGGTCGTAGCCGCACGCAAAATGGACGCTGGATATAAATACGTTCGCAAGCTGCTGCGCCACCGATACAAAACCGCTCGATCTATCGTCCTAGGCGAAAGGAAATAAGATTTAATTTGGTACATATGACAAATTTCACGCAAGTTTTATCCAAGTCGAAGATATAGAACAAGCACGAAACGCATAATGTGTTCTTATTCCTAATCGGCCGAGTTTCATCGAGATTCGTATCTCGTTACTTGCGTAGCTGAGTAGCGTTCCTCGGAAATCGGTGTGCGTGCCTTGGGGAACGTGAACGAGAAAATAGGGGAGGAGAGCGGCCGAATGGAGGAAATTCGCGGTACCTGGTAATAGAATAGTAAATACTTCATTAACGCGTTACTACACCCTGGTGCCCGACTGGTCACAGGGAAGTCGTGCTACGGATTAAATGAACCGGACACACCCCGCGAACAATCGCCGTCCTTTTTCCTAACACGCGCACACCAACAACGTATGTAGGTTGAGACAAGAAATACGCTTTTACGAGCAAAGAATTAGCTTTTTCTTCTCGCAAGGCAACAACGTTTTCGGGTAACGGATCGTTCGTAATAAGTAGCGTCGATATCAAAAGTTAGCAAGTTATACACAGCATGAGCCAGAACGTAAGGGAAGCACGGCAGGGAACTAAATTCAGCGCAGTAAAGCAAGAACGTGTATGTCCGATACGACATCGTTTTCGAGTATAGCTAGGCGTTGCTTGCAATTAGATCAACGATTTTCTGCCAATGGATAATCGTGCTGGCCTTACTTATCGACCAGCTCGCTCTCCGGATCACAATCCACTGGATCGTTGGTTACCGAGCCGTTTAAAATCTCTTGTTTATGAAACGTCGGTTGACAGCGTCGAAACTGCTCGTCAACGTGACGACCAAAGTTGCCGACAAATCCGTGTAAGCCGTTCGAACAAGTTCGACGAACTACGACGCGATGCATTCACGCTTCTCCATCCAAGTTGCACCTGGTCACTTTGAGCAATTTCTCCGAACTTAGGCAAGCAACTATTACGACAGAAAGCAAGCCGTTACTCGAACACAGTCTCGTATCGGGCATACGTTGCTAGCAACTTTTCTTCTTATTTTAACGCGCTGAATCAGCTGCTGCCGTATTCCCCGCATCTTCTCACTCGCCCCGTACATGTAACCAACGATAAGTCATAAGTATACAGCCAAACGCTTGTTCTTAGATTTTCGCCAAAGATATCTAATCTATGTTTTACCCCGTAGGAATGAAACTTTGTTATACGGAGAGCCAGAAATCGAAAAGATTTTGCCGAGCAGACGCGAAGAATCGATCAGCTTTTGAAACGGGACGCGATCGCGTCCGCGAAAACGAAACTTCCGTGGACAGCTTAATGGCAATATCATTATTGCAGCCGGCCGTTATTCACTCTAACAAACTGTTGGCCGCGATGCATTAATCTCTCCGGCCGATGCATCACCCCGCGCCAGCGTTTTCCTCCGCTACTGCGTCCAGTCGTTGTTTCGCGAACGCTAAATGCTACATTCGTTACCGGCGAAAGGATGCGGTTCCAGGTTGACAGTATGTTTTGCCATCGCTCCAATTTTCCAGCTTTCTCCTTCTTGCTTTTCGTTGATTCGTTTCCAGTTAGCAGTTTTACAATTTTTGTTTATCTTCGAGCGGGCGTGTAGCCGGCTAAAAAATCTTAGATTTTCTAAAACAGAGATCTCTCGCGTCCACTATCTCGAATAATCCGCATCGTCATAGCTGGAGAATAACGCGCGTCCTCTTTCTGCAGGATTACCGGCGTGAAAACGTTATCCTGAGAATCGAGAGCCGCCTCCTGGACAAGGCTGTGTCTTTTGGACACATTAGAGCATTCAGGGGTGAAATATCGGAGACATGGGGGTGAATAATACATGGGAAGTTGGTCGAGGAAAAATAGTCTCCGTATTCTCGATTCACCTCGTGGTTATCGTGGTCGTAACTGTGACACCTCCCCTCCCCCTTCTACGTATTTCGTAAGGACAGCGTGGCATATCGCAAGGACATCGTGTGATGCGTGCGTTGTAGCTTTAATTAGATAAAAACCATAAGATAGGTGCCCATGTCAAGCCCATTGCGAGCCACTTCTGTACAACGATATTCTGTAAAACATTCTACTGCGCTTTCGGAAATTTGTTTCTGGGGATGCTTGCTCTTCGTTCTTGCGTATCTCGAAGTTGGGAAAAGTGTCGTTGAATAATCGTTCCGTGAAGTTGGTAATTTCTTTCAAGGATTCGACCAACTTCTTTCGAATTTCCTGATTTTTCTGGAATCTTCCATCCTCCATCTGGATTTTCCATCGGTTTCTCATATTTCGTAAGCGTTCTAAACGTTTCAAACAATCGTTTACTGGTTTTTAGAGATTTTATCGTTATAAAAGAAAGATTCGCCGAAATAACAAGTAGTCGGCTCGTACGAGGAAAGAAATTTATATTAGTAAAACGCGTATAATTAACGTACCACTTCAATTATCTTTTATTATTTACAATCTTATATACATATATATTATCGTCGTTTCAGGATCGATTTTCGTTGTAACACAGGCATACATTTATCATCCGTATCCGAGTTTCAAAACGGAATGCCATAAAATAAAACAAGCTTTTCATTCTGCAACCATCGAGAATATTTGCACAATTCGGAACAATTTTTTCGCGTACGTTCAAAGTATTTATTTTGGGAATTCTTCGTATTTGCCAGAGTATTTTAGGAGAAATTATATCGACAATTTTATTACTTAATTCTCTCCCAACATTTCTGAAAATATTATGAAAATCGCTGCAAACTCACCGTCTCCTCCCGAATGCTTACCTGCAACAAACGGAAATTAGTCGTTAAGAATAATTTACGAAAACGACGAGATTATTGTAGATTATAACGGTACAAGAGGCGAAAGAGAAGTGCAAAAAGAATGAAATAACGAAAATAAATAGAGATAAAAGAAATTCCAGCAGCCTACTGAACCCAGGAAGTCGAACCCTCGTTCGAGGTTAACCAGTGAACTCGAAAACCTGGAAAAGCCCGGGAACCTCGAACGAAAGAGGGAAGCAGCTGCGATCGAGTAAACGAGGTGGTCGTTACAAGTCATAAAGCAATCCTCTGGCTAGTAATTCACTCGAGCCGCGTTTCTAGACGCTTGTCGTCGGTGGTGATGCATGGCCGCAGCCGCTCTGCAATTAGTTTCTCGCGACAAACAGAGCTTTAAAAGCGGACATGTTTGCAAATGCTTTCGGATAGCTGGCGTTGATAACTCGATTAGATACCACATACCTACCATTGTACTTTCTCCTGCAGTCCTTTTTCATTTTCCTAAATATATTCGTTCTAGGCAATATCGAATACGTTTCTCCGCTCTCAACTCCCAACTCTGTTTGTCGATAATTAATTGAATTAAGCAAGAATTAATTAAACCAAGGAGAAATTTCCCCGAGACCAAGTTGCCCTGTAGTTCCATAGGAGAACCGATGAAACCTATCGACAATTCGAAATCTGTGTTCCTTTGATCTCTCGTAACGTCTCTTTCTTAACGCAGCCGACATATATCGAATTATATCGATCGAACTATATTCGATAAATTGTGTCAAATTTTAGCGATACGTGTCTTGAAAAAGAAAATTTGCAGAGCTAACGTTCATGCTCTAATACTTTATGTATACGTAGGAGACCTGTACGCACAGCTTTCGCGACTGACTATATGTATATAAAATTCACTCGACACCGAACCCCTGTGTTAACCCCTTGCCTTATGACTTTTTTAGTAGCTATTAATACTTAAGCAAGCGTCAGCTATTCGCAGCAGTAACGCACCGTGACAGATGCAAAATATTGGAACATTATTTAGTAATTTGGAACGACGCTTGATAATCCTCGACTTGACGAATAGGAAGCTGAAGTCAGAGGTCGGACTAAACTTTGTCATAAAAAGTTTGCCAGAACTTTGTTGAATAGGAACCACGATTCGTTCCACGAGCGTGGTTCGATATTACAGGGTAACGGGTTAACGACAAGTTATCGTTCAGACGAGAGACTTGAAGAGCGATAGTAATTCGCCGAAAATTGGCCAGTTATTCGTTAGATAAGTGTTTTTTTTTTTTTTTTATTAAAAATCCTGTAGCAATACCGTCAAGATGAACGGTTTCTGAAATATTTATCAACGATAAGAAAGTTTTTATACCGATAGCAATTTGTAACGTTCTTGTATAATTTATTCGCTTATATATTTATTACGAGGTGGCAACGTTTGGAATAGTTGATATATTCGAGGATGAACTGTTTGATCGTTACTAGACAGTTACATGTGCACCGCATATCGAAGGGATTAGGTTGGATACCGCACGAAAACGATTCAGTTTCGTCTTTTTGCTCGCGCCAATTGTGTTTGAGGACGTACGAAATTGCTTGAAGATTTACAAGCCTTGCAACGTACATATAAATACTAGTTTCTAATGGAAATGAGATTGTTGGAACGCGCACAAATTTTAGCCGATCATTAGTAACTGTTAGCAAATGCCATTCTATTTGCGGTATTTCCAAAATTATCCATTAAATGTTTCCGGCGACACTGACAAGTGCAAAGAAACCAAGCCGCATCACGAGCAACGATATTATTAATCAACTTCCTGGCTAAGTATCCTGCGATGAAACCGCTCTGCTCGAAATTATGCATCACCGAGGAGCCTTCGACTATCTAAATTCCATCCTTCCTCCGCAAATCCTGCCAACTGTTCACCGTTTTCCAAAAATAACCCCCGACTAAAGTTTCGTGCTTCCTAAATTCAAGCAACCCCTCGAAATCATCAAAACCAGCATCCCTTGACGTTTTCCAACTATGAAAACTTCGAGAACCATTCGATCTAACCTTAGTCCGTCTTTTACCTTACGAAATTTCACTCCGCGATATGGTCGAAGCTACAGGCTAGAGTTACTCGCAGTACAATTTTTTAGCGCTATCTCCTAAGAAGAAAGAAACCCAATGGCGATATAAAAAATTAGAGAATTGAAAGTATTTTATATTGTATTTTTTGGTGAAGCCTGTATAATTGAAATTTCACTAATCTCGTAGCAGATATTTAAACGTAGCCCATTTAAAATTCGATTGCTTATCAAAGGCTTGATTCGAAACTACGAGAGCTCAAAGGTCCTGTGCGTTCGGTGTGACGCAAACCATAACGCCAGCACTGTGGTTACCGGCAATTAGAACGGCAACCTATTTTCACCAGGAGGCAAAAGGGAGGTGGAAGCAGGGGGGTTGGAAGCAGGCAAGCAGCACGGCATAACTAATGACGAGGAGATAAACGGCTTGGCAAACGACGCGTAACGAAGGTGGCGCGGAGATTCCGCGTGGAAACAGACCGGAAATTCCCGAGGGAAGCCCCTTGTCGGGAAATTGTTAGGACCCCAGCCGGAACCAACTCGCCTTGAGTCGAGTAAAAGATAGAAGATAAAGATGGAGAGGATTCCAATGAAATTTTTAGCGCTATCTCGTCTTCGGTCGATATCTCGTAGTTTTCTCATGTTCTTCTTTTTCTTCTTCTCCGTTTGGTCCATCTATGCTTTTGGATTTATTTATTTGAATCTATGCTATGGAATTATTCGCAGTTCGTTAAGATACCGTTTCAACGCCAAGGGAGTCTCGATTCTCACTCGCAACAGAATATTCAAAACGCTGTATGTAAAGTGACGATAGCAAAGCATTTAGTACAACAACTTTAGTACAACAACTCTGTAACAATGAACATTGTTCTTCTTTCGACGTAACGCTTTCGATATTTGTTTTATTTTTGTTTTTATTTTAGCGACGATCCTGAACCATCTTCAAATTGATAACAGAAATGCAACTCGAATAGCTGCGACTATCCTGATATGCGGATATGCGGTGGTTGTTTGGTAATGAGTGCAGTCTCACGAATCGCTCGAACAAAAGTCCGTTTATTAACAATTTTTCGCGCTCCATTCACACTCCGGACACGATAATCACCGAGACAGGTATAACGGGCGATGAACGCGTGTCATTGTTTCGACGTGTCGCGAGAGAAGAAGGAAAAGAAAAGAAAGAAGAAGAAAGAAAGAAAGAACACTGCAAAGCGGTTGCATCGCGGATTTGGTAATCTCACACATTTCGGTTGAATCGAGTGGATTAGCAGTTTTCGTGTTTATCAACGAGCTTCATTGGACACGAGCTCGTAAGCACCCTTTACATCAACGTGGATGGTAGTTTGATAAGGGGTAATTAAGTCGCTGGATTAGCAGTTCAACTTAACAAATTTACCGCTTCGTAAGTACTACGGGTTGCTTAACTTTCCGCTTAATTCAATCACCAACGCCAGCCACTCGAAACGACGAATTCCTCTAATGGTGCTGGCTAAGTGGAGCGAAAAATGGCAAGAAAATGGTAATGGAATTAATAAAGAGACTCTGAATTTCAATAGGATCGAGAGGGATAACTAGAATGTTTACCTATTTACGGGAAATTTAGAGGTGCGGAAGTTCACCGGAAATAGCTAATTATTATCCGGAAAGTAATTCACTTTAATATTCGCTGCGAGTGTTAATACGCAACTTTATTTTATAGAGCTCTTTTGATCTTAATAAAGAAATAATACAGGATTTTTGTGACTTCATTGGGTAACAACCTCTTACGAAACGCAAAAAGCAACTAAACACGATGGAATACGCAAGAAAAGTACGCTTTCAGCATTGATTTGTTACGCGCGGTGAATATAAACTTATCTAACGTCACAAACGTTGTTATTAACATCTACCTTGAAATTTGACATGTTTATAAATATACAATATATATACAAACTAAAAGTTAATAAGATCAATAATTGTTAAGATATAAATATGTATGAGAAGTCTACAAGGACGTGACAAAGCTAAAAAGTAGTCAAAATGTTGAAAAAATCGAAAACATAGTGCATCGCTCTCTCTCTATACCACGGAACTTAGCGTGCAAACTGTTTCTCGACAACGCGTTCTTTCCTAAATACGTAGATGGAAAACTCTGATATTAAGTTTGCAAACAAACGCGCTATGCAAATAGAGTACCACATAGGAAGTTGAAGTTCCGCTGAACAAAAAAAAGAAACAAAAAAAGAGACGTCTGTATCGAGTGACGCGTAATCGTCATTAATGACGCTGAGACCATGACCTGTGACTAACGAACGATGTCAACAAGAGATGTATCAATAAAAATGATTGTATTTGTCTTTCGTAACATTCATCGATTCTATGATTATAAAAAATAATTATATTTGCCTCGCGTAGTTTCTTTAATATGTCTTTTTTATGTTATCTAAATTTGCTACAATTACGTTTGTTCTCGACCTCTAGCCGATTCGCGAACACGTCACCGTTGAAGAGAACACCTGTTAATTTTGTAGTTTCAGGGTTTCCATAACTTCAAAATTAATTTCATCGCAACCTAAATAGTTAATTTACTTAAACAGATAATTTTCGGTTTGTAACGTGTAAATTCTCAAAAAGTAAGCCAATTCCATATCATCTACTAACTAAACTAAATTCCGAATTCCAATCGTCGTTACATTGCCTTACTTAAACGAACTTTCCATCTCTCTAAAACTCTGAATGTCGCTTACCATTTAAAAAAGGAAAAAGCTTTCAGCTCCCGTTAAAATTCTAAGTACGTCCACGGCACCTACACGATTCTCGGAGCTCCATCGCCGAACCACGAAAAGCGAATACACCTTGCCAAACACTCTCCCCGTGTAACAAACTTTCGCCAACATCCTAAGCACGCGCTCCAATCCCTTTCTCATCCGCTTCGTCAAACCAACAAACCAAACTTAACAACTCTCGTCCAACAAGCTCGAACATTCTCCTTCCTCGATTTAACAACTCCAACACAACCGTCCAAACCGTAAAACAGCCGTGAAAACCAAATAAAAAGAAGGAAGTAAACCTTTTTTTCCAGCTGGATCGATTAATGTCGTAAGAAATATTAAATGTCAGCCTGGTATCTCAAAAAGTACTTAGGTATTAACGAAATCAAAACATACTCGTAAATTTGCTTTGGAACATTTTTTTGATAAAGCCAATAGATAACGAGTTATTTGTGCGTATGTAGCAGGGAGTCTGCGTGGTCCTGCTTTCCCATTAAACGCGGATAATTCTAATAACGTGCGTTGCGAAGGAACGTTGCGCAAAAACACTGGTGGTACAATTACATGCGGTACATTTGTTCGTCCGACGTCGAAACTTTAGCGAGTACACTTAAACGTAAAACTTGGTCAGACGTTAAAGCTTACACGATTGAAAACGAAAAGGTAAACTGATACGTTTCAGCGGAGATAAGGAGATCGTGGCGTATTCGAGATATCAACTCGTGACTAGTTCTTTCTCCCCAGTAACATAAATCGGCGGTAAAGAATTGCGCGCAACTCCGGCCAGTATACGTGTACGGTTCTGCGCGGCTAGATCAATAGCTGTCATCGTTTAACGTATTAATTTACGACTCGATATACCGCTTCCGGCTAGATACCGACTACGCATGAATAAACAATCAGCCTGAGTTGTAGCAGAGAGTGATTAGGTGAAAAACATTGAAATATAATTTTTCTATCGAAGCGTTTAGTCGCGATTTGGTCCGATGCACGTGCAGCATACATTATGAAATTCATGTTGCTCGAGAACAGTGTCTCGTGAGAAAAGTTTATTCCGCATTTTCTCTCGTAGAATCGCCTCGCACCCCAGCCTACCACCCGCAATTAACTATTCTGCTAATTATCTCTGCCACTTATCGCGTCACCATAAATCGTCGTTCGTAATGGGACGATAAAAAAGGAGAAAAGAATTTATTTGGTTGGTTCGAGACAAACGAATTTGGCGTCACACCACGTTTCGCCAGTGAATCAGCCTGACCGTTCCGTCTATATAACTGACTAGAGTCTCGCGATCGGTCATTGTTGTTCGTGTACGCGCGACTCATCCTCATCTCGTGCGTGTACTCGTGTGAAAAGCGTTTGCGAAATATACAGCCGGCAACCTGCGTTTATAATGGCCGATAGATCGATATATAGATATTCGTTCGGCATTTTGATGGTGTTTTTCATCGTTGTAAGCGGTTCGCACGCGTATAAGGCAAAAGTGATGACACGATTCGGGCAGGTTCAGGGATTGTTGAGTAGAAGTACCAGAGGAAGACTCGTCGCTCATTATTTGGGCATCCCTTTCGCTCAACCGCCTGTGGATGATTTGCGGTTTAGGGTGAGTTTACATGTAAACTATTTCTATAGTACATCCTACTTTTTCCCATACCATAAAATTCTTTAACAGAGTCCTAGGCCATGGATTCGCAATTGGACGGAGACATTTTTAGCGACGGAATATGCCCCCGTATGCGCGCAAGTGAACGATCAAGGCCACTTCGTCGGAGAGGAAGACTGTCTCTATCTCAACGTTTACGTGCCTCTGGTAAGTATTTTTTAGCGTATTGAGCAAAAAAGCGAGGTAAAAATATGAAAATAATAACAGTAAAGGATAAACGAGATAAAGGAGAGTAAAGAGTAAACGAAAGAGGTAAAACAAACACACGTGGGTAGATATTGTAAAGCGTAAAAATATGCAACTTCCCTTATCTGAAACAGCTATGTTGGTCCTTGGCATCTACTAGGATAAATTACCGTTACAATTGAAAACGAATAAGTTTCATATTCATAGTATAAATATTTGTATCTTTTGGAGCTTATGGAAGTTTACGCTTGTACTAATTTCTCGAAAAAGAATTCTATAAATCGAATTAATAGGGTTCTAAAATATAGAGCAAAGGGGCAGTTTGCATACGAAACACTAGCGAAGAATAGAAGAAAAGCAGAAAAATAACAACAGAATATTAATAGAAGAAATAAACGGAAGAAGAAGAAGAAGAATAGAAAATAGGAATACAGTGGAAAGGTTTATAGCGTTGGAAAAAGAATGTTCGCGATGTCGATTGGAATTTGTTTCGAATAAGCGGAAGAAGAATATTAAAATTCCGATATAAATCCTATTCGAACAATTCGATGAGATTCGAAAAGCAACGGTATACCGTTTTCGAGTCGATTCACAGCGTGAAACGCAGAATTCGCGCGAAACTCGGAACATATAGCGGCGTTTTGCGGAACAAATGGAAGTTTCGTTGAAACGCGATCTCGATTGAGTTGCAAGGTCCACTCTCGATTTAATGAAATTTAAACGATTCAAGGCGACGCATTTTTCTAATTACTTTAAAAAATATCTCTTTCTCTATTCTAGGAACACTTGCAATAAAATCGTGGCTTAAACCTCGTTTGGAAGTTTTTCGGAAATTTGATAGTCAGATAGGTTTATCGGGCTAAGCATTGAATTAAAATAACATAATTCGTAAAACGCAAGTTATAATATTAGTTCGTGTCACGATACGATGGTTACTGTTTATCAGTTTTTATTGTTTTCATAGTTTCCGTGAAAACTCTACAACTCTAAACGTTTGCTTCGGAAAAAAGAGAGATGCTAAAAATTAGAATAAATTATGAACAATGTTGAAGAAAGTATTTGTAGATTTCAGAGGAAAACGGAGATGGATATGAGGAGAAAAGCGCACTTCCGGTCATGGTGTACGTGCATGGCGGAATGTACGCCATTAACGGTGGTAACAATCGATACGTCCCACCAGAGTATATGATGGACCAGGATGTGATTGTAGTTTCGATCCAATATCGTTTGAATATTTTGGGTAATAAGAAATTCGAATGTTCATGTATTATCGAGCGAAATTTGGAAAAATGTAAAATTGGCATTTTATTTGTTGATATTCAATTTTTCAATTTTTCAATTTCAAATTGGCATGTTTACCGGCATCGCGGGAATATTTTCCAGTGCCTGGTTGTTTCATTTCTCCGATACTGCAGGATTCTTCGCCACGGCCACCAAACACAATCCAGGCAACAATGGCCTGAAAGACATCGTAATGGCGCTACGTTGGGTGCAAGAAAACATTCGTTACTTCAATGGCGACCCAAACACCGTGACTCTATGGGGCCACAGCGCAGGTGCCTCTGCCGCGCACTTGTTGGCTATCACGAACAAGACCGAAGGACTGTTCAACAGGTATGTTAACGATTTTGCCGAGGGACATTCTTTTCCAACTTACGAGGGAACCCCGATGACCGACCACCGCGATCGCACGTTGATTTTGACGAAACTTTGCACGAGGGTTCGTCAAAGACCATCTAAGAATTTAGTAATTCGTTCGTGCCCGTTTTTACATAACTTTTACATACCCATACCCATAACCCATTTACATAACTATAAGATTAATTTCGTCATAACGCGACAAAGTTGGTGGTAGCGTAGCGTAGTAAGTTAGCTCAGCTTTCAGGTGGGACGCCGGAGTTTAAAAATACGGCATTGCCATCAGGTACATCGTTCAAAGTGGAGTTGCTACTGGTCCGACGGCGTTGGTGCCCGCGCATTGGATAAGAATATATTCTTTGGTATCGGCCGCATCAGTCGGATGTCTTCCTGAGAGCGAAGAGAAATATACGACGACTTCGCGACCGAACGCGACGCGCGAACAAGAACAGAATGACGAGGTAGAGTTAAGCGAAGAAGAAGAGGAGGAAATGATGCGATGCTTGAGAAAGCTTGACGTCAGAAGCTTCATATACATGATGGACTATCATGTAAGTTCTATGCAGAGTGTCCTGCAACACCGATGATGGATTGTGCGCGTGAACTTGCCTCCAGTTACAACGAGTTTTACGTTGAAATGGTTCTATCGAAAAATGGAAGTAGTTTCATTTACCTATTTACAAAGAGAACGCAAGGTAGGCAAGGTACGCAAGAAGGTTCCGTTGTTTTCGCGTGCATAATCCATCGTCGAAGCGGTTCCTCGATACTACGGGACATCTTGTATATAAAAACAAGTCGAAGAACAAGTAGAACAAAATTCGTTCAAAGTCTTGTTATCGTCGAGCTTTCGCGAAAATTTCGCTTCGTTAAAATTTTCTTCGTTGAAACTTTGACAAACAAGATAGTGCGGTGGAGTGGCTATTGCTGCATTTTTGCGCCGACGATCGAGGAAGAATCGGACGACGCTATCGTAACGGTGGATCCCCTGACAGCGATAAAGCAGCGCCTGTTCAGAGACATTCCAGCTATTATAGGGGTGACCAAGGACGAAGGACTGATGAAATCGATCGGTAAGTTTCAAAGAATTTAAGAAGCTAACAAAATATTGCCTCGCCTTGCAAGAATAATAACTAATTTAGTATTTCACTTTATCGATAATTTTCTTTATTTAAACACTTTTAAACACATTCGCTTTGAAAGCTTTTTTTTGAAAGAGACTTTTTCGCCTATTCTTCGTATCGGATCGCCGCAAGTAGAACAATTCGCGAGGTATTTTTCAAAAATTACTTCATTCCGTAATAAGGTTGCTGCTCGCCGCGCAATTCAATTACAAGTTTTAATTAATTTTGAAAAAGTTGCTCGTTTCGATTTGAAGCCATCTTGACGAACCCAACCGCCGAGGACGAAATACTAAATAATTTCGAGACGTATCTGCTCTATTTGCTGGAATTTCGCGCGATGTCGAACGACACTTTGGACGCCCTTACAAATTTCTATTTCGATAACAACGTTACTTTATCAACGCTGAGAAGGAATATCACAGAGGTACGTGTGTTCTCCGCTCGAATATTTTCAGTCAACGCTACATCGAAACTGTCAAATAAGATTTTTCACCTAGATAGTTGAAAAACTTGCTTCTTCGAGAAATTTTCCACCTTTTGATCGTTAAAATAATATCTATTTAAACGCTACTCTTTCATAGAACATCTTAAACTAATAATTTCACCAACTAATTAATCGTCCAATCTTCTTTGGCAAAATAATTCCATGCAACGATTTGTTCCATCGTCTGTTATAAATTATTCTATCTATACGACACGGACGATACGTCGTTAATTATCCGAATAATCATGCGACGACGATAAGAATAATTACGCGATTCAATATTAACGAACACGTTGCTAACAATTTTACATATCCACTTACAAATGTGTCAATGTTATAGATCATTGGAGATGCTCTTGTCGTATGGCCAACGTATGAAATTTTAAAGTACCAATCGAACGTAATGAATTCCAGTACCTATTTCTATGTATTTTCATACGAGGGCACTTTTAGCGCGACTTTTGCCTTCACCGCAGGAGTTCCAAGACACTTTGGTGAGTATTTTCATACTCGTATATTCAGTGCTTTATTAATCATATTGCTTCTAAATACATAGCGAATTCTTAAGCGAGTTCATATCTTCGAGAACATAGTAATTCAAAACGTAGAACCTTGTGCCTCATCGTAACGTATCGTTTGGCGCAAAGCGACGGGATAAAAAACGAGCGATTTTTTGGCTCGTTGTTTCCCATAGACGCAGAAACATCACCGGCTTTCTCACTTGGCAAAATTTAACAAAACTTAACAACATTTCCTTATCAGCTTCTTCGTCGAGTTTTATTTCACAACCTTTTGGAATTTTCCGACTGCGGTTTCTACGAATTGTCGAATATTAGAATTTTGAAACTTGGGAATTTTTTAATGCTGAACTTTTCAAGTTTTTTTGGAGGTTGCGATATCGGAATTTTGGAACCGTGCGACATCGAATCGTTGGATTTTTGGAATTTTGGAATTTTAGGATTTCCAAACTTTGGTACACTGGAATTTTTCCTCCATCTTAACAAATTTTAACTATACACTCGTATACATAGAAGTATCGCCAATCAAGTATACAACATTTACATTTTTTTTGTAATTGAGATTTTTATGAAACGTTATTCTTCAAATTCTCTCATCGTACTGTTTATCAATTGTTTATTGGCTTACTAATACGTTCACGTGATCATCACACTCATAGCGATACGTACAATGCAGCTACTTAATACTATACTAATAACGTAGCGTAATATCTATTAGATTAATAAATTAAACGTGTATTTAAATATTAGAAGAATATATTTGCAAGGGGGATTTGCAAGGATATATTTTTCGATAGAGCGAAGGTATAAGATGATACTAACGAAGAATTTTTTATTTTTTACACGTAAAAAAATCCCAAAAACAAAGCGTTAAACCGTGATATACCAATAGCCGATTCTTCCAAAGAAATTAACCACTAAATCGACAATGTGGTACTTTTAGGAGTCTCGCACGTAGATGACTTAAATTATTTGTTACCAATATTCAACAAAGAGTTTGAAGATTACATGCTACACAATACAGAAAGCGATATAACCATGATCAATATAATGACCGAGATGTGGGCCAGCTTCGCGACTAAGGGGTAACGGAAAATAAATATCTTCACTTATCTTCTTATCTTCTTATCAACCAATTCTTATTAATAACTGGATAATTTATTATTAAGCGTACCAGAGGCTTGGAGAGTGACACCATGGCCAGATTACAAGGAATCGCAAAAGTTCTTGCAAATTGGAGTTGGAAAACTTCCGGAAATGACAATAGAAAGCGAACTTTTCCCAGAAAGAATGGCGTTCTG
Organism: Bombus cullumanus; assembly: GCA_014737535.1. NCBI lineage: Eukaryota > Metazoa > Arthropoda > Insecta > Hymenoptera > Apidae > Bombus > Bombus cullumanus. The sequence continues at coordinate 5,829,923 of JACXIX010000057.1, forward strand.
GGAAGAATTATCCGCGAATCTGACTTACGACCCGGCAGATGGCCTTTATGTGCCCCTAAAACAACAGATCAAAGAGGTTGAGTTTACCAGTAGCGGTGCTTCTGTACGATACGACGAAATAATGATTTCTTTACCGACATTGTTCCTGCTATTCACCTACTTGTCAATTATTGAACGTAATTGCTAGTACAGTTGTCAATATGCAGAGAATGTATTTATGTTGTAAAGTTTACCATATAAAATTTGTTAAATCCAGGACAAATTCATTTCTTTACACGGTTTTAGCCAATGCACGAACAATGGCAATTAAGCGGTAATTTATTCACCTTTTTCCTTCAATCTTCAAACATTTCTATATTCTGAATTTTATTTTATCTTTACTTTAACTATTTTTACGTTTAACGACCGGACAACAAGAACAAATATTATATATGTATAAATATTATATGGATAACCAGATATGTCGACCGAAAAGAAACATCGTTCGTCGCCACGAATGTACGAATACGTAAGTAAAAAGAAGAGAGGGGCGGGAGGGGCAGATCAACAATGTAAAAGGATCTCCCAGAGGATCGCCGCCGGTTTTATTAAGACGAGGCCCTAATAAACGAAAAGCGTAATGGAATCCGGCGAAAATTAAGTTGGCCGCGGCGTGTGGAGAGTTAAACGCGTGCATAAAATATGCGCCAACGCGGCGTTCCTTCGCGCTCGGGGAAATTAATCATCCGGCCGCCCCCGTGTTTGTCTTCTTTCCGTTCCGTTCCCCTTTTCCGGCCACGTGAATTCCCCGCGTTTGCGTGTACAGTTAGCGTGCACGTCACCGAATTAAGACAAACGTTCTACCTTTCCTCGCTTTCTCTTCTCCTTCCTTTCTTTTTCTTTTCCTTCTTGCCTCTTTATCTTTGATTTTACGGCTTTCATAGAATTCTTATTTGTCCAATAAATCTTTGTCAGCGTTCACGGAAGATGTTAAAAAACGGCCGGCTTTGGATCTACCAAGAGACGCTCTCGAACGTCGATTCCTGCGACGATTTCTCGTATCGGGTCAAAGTAAAATACCGTTGTTGGCAAAATTCTACAAATTTTCGTACAAATCAAGGGTTGCGCGACTGAACGTCGAGCGCGGGGCAACTTTGTTGTACCACGCAAAGAAGCGAGTATACGAAAAACCATGTGAACCGAAAGAGACGGTAGTTCGGCTGGAAATCGACACGTTGCAGCCGCGATTCGCGCATCGCCGAATTTTCGAAAGGCACTTGGCCGTGTATGTATATGTAGTGCTTGGTCTCGCGTACACTTGGGCCGAGGATGCTCGAAATCGCTTCGAAAACGATTATTCGACTGCTGGATAAACAATGGTTCGTCGCGCAGCACCGAACTTATTTGTCTATGCAAATGGTCGATCAACGATGGCCACGGCCCTCGTGCCTTGTTTCGCTTCGAGTATCCGCGATCACCGTGTTTTTCCTCGCACCTTCGCCAACCAACGTGTCGCCTCCCTTCGCCTCTCGGTGGCCAGTTAAAACCTACACCGGCTCTCGTGGTCTTTTCCACCATGGTCGTTCCTTTTGTTTCTTCGGTTGACTTTTAACGATTCCAGTTACATAATCCGAACTCTTCATTAGTTCGATCGCTAATTACAAATCGTGGATAATCGTAATCGTGGATAAAAGATACTAGGTAAAGAAAGAAGCCTTCCTACAAGTTTCATCGAATCACTTGTAGAAACCTTCTACTACTCGAATCTACTCGAATCTACTCGAATCTACTCGAATCTACTCGAATCTACTCGATCGAGCGCATCTCGTAATAAAACGACATTTTACGCATACGAAACATCGTTGGAGACTTTCCTCTGCTTTCCCGCCAAAGAATTAGCCGTGTAATGCACCCGTGACGCCATTATCACTACGAGACCATGTTTCGCGTCGAGTAACGAACGAAATTTCTCCAGCAATTGCCACGGCTTTCCAAGTTTCCAGTTCGTGAAATTCGGATGCTCTTCGTGTCTCGCGATAATGAGGTATTCGCGGATTCGACGTGCAACGCTATATTAAGGTAAGCACGCGTGTAATTAGTAAAAGCCCGTGAAAATCGAGACGCGTCTCCCGTTTCTACGAGGCCCCTTTTTGCAAAGTAGAACAAGACGTCCGAGTATGCCGATCGAAACGAGTTTGCAAATCTTTCGAACCCTAAGAGTCCTAAAACTCCATGGTTACGATCGATATCGAGTCTTCGCGCTTCGAAATCCTCAAGTTTCTAAACCATCGAACGTCGAAAAGTAAATGAACGTTCAGATGGTTTGGCGAGCCAGTTTGTATCTCTATTCGTTATGCACGTATCTTCGTTCGTGTATCAAAGGAAGCAAGCGCGAAAAGCACATAATGCATCGTTTAAAAGCGGAAATTCCGGCCCCGTCGTTAATTACTTTCTCGCCGTGGCAGGGCATTTCATTCGACGAAACGTCTGGCGAACAATGGCGGCCGAGACCGTCCCAAGGCTCCCGGAATAAGTTGTTCTTCTTTTCATCGAGAACGCAATATCGTGGTATACAAGCCCTTTTGTCGCCGCAGACGTTTAATTATTCGCCATCTGGAAATTGGCCCCGGCTGGTTTTCACACGCAGCGAATGATCGATCGCCTGTACGTCTCCTTCGAAACGTTTTCTTCAACCTACAACCAACGACGCTAGTTCAACGCGTGACAAACGATTTCCTGGTGGGGCGATCGAGTTCCTTTTTGGCATCATTCTTTCCACACCGCCGAGAAAAACGTGTTTTTGTCGAGGGAAAATGTTTGCGTCGAGATAGATAGCAGGACGAATAAGACGTCCGGTTCCTTCATAAGCATCGGATTATAGCTTATTCTACTGTGGAACGTGTTTTTCTTACCATCTTCTTTGGTATTTTCGTACAAAGGAGGCGTACGATCATTTTGAATTTGAGTCGTAACCTGATTCTAATCTAACCGTGACGCAGTTTTATATAAGAGTTTAGGACGACAGGTGTGCAAATACTTTTCTGTATGCGAACGAGGCGACCAGGATCTCCGAAATTCCGCCAATTTCCCTTTTCTTTCCCTAGTTGGTCGATTCTTGCCGAGTAACCGACCCGAACGGACCGATGGAACGGCCGCTATAATTTTCACGGCGGCGTGTGTCCGTCGACAGAGGCTACGGACTGCCATTGTTGGCCTTCGTAACGAGCGGCAATTTTTGCAGGGTCGAACAATGTGTCGCATTAGCGCATTGTGCTGGCCGGTTCCGCTCGTTTCGTCACGCGACACGGCCATATCGTAATCGATGCTGGCCCGCCGATTTCCATTTCCACTTTTGCTGCCCGGTCCCAGTCATTATAGCGGCAAGTCGGCCGACAATGTCATCGAGACGAGCGAACGTGTCTGGAATTCATCGACCGAACTGTTCTTCCACGGTTATTATATCGCGCGACCATCTCGAATAATTTCCCGGTAATTTGTGAGCGTGATAATGTGGCATTAAGCTTCCATGGCGAGGACTTTTGTCGCTTGCGAGATTTTCTTTCCGACGCTATTCCAACAAGCAAATTTCAAACATCGACGTCGAAACGCACGAAGCCACGTGGCTCGACAGGCAAACTTCGATTAATAGCGTGAATTCCCATGACTGTCGTCTTAAGTCGAGCGACGGGGGTTGCAACGTTACCCGGTCGTAATCCGATGCATCCCCCAACGAGCAGCCGGTGCAGCACGCTATGAGAAAATGAATATTTGAAAATCTGGAAGGATGAGAGGCGGCGTTATGTCCCCGTTAGCTTCCCCTAATCTGACTGTATCTAATTCGCCGGTACGATTCCCCGTGGGACCTATCCCGGAGAAATTTCGCCTCTCAAATCGTACGTATCTCCTTCGTTCGTTTCATCGAGGATCGCGAGTCTCTTTCGATTTCTCTTTCGATTTATTATTTATTTTCGCTATCGCGTTACGTATTTAGCATTTAGCATTTTCGTTATTTAGTTTCTCGTTCGTTCGTTTCTAGGAAGAATTAATTTCTTTTCTTTTAGCATCACGTTCCTTGATTATTAGTTTATTTGTTCGTTTCCCATTTCCTCTATCTTTTGACAAAGTTTCGTTCGTTCATTGGATACCTCGAATATCAGATTCCAATTGCAATAATAGTACACATACCACGCTCTTCTGTTTGTAATCCTAGAATAGCCGTGACCGTATGCAAAGAATCACGAATAATAGAAAACAATTTTAACACGCTCCGAGAAGTAATCTCTATAGATGATCAAAAACTCGAGCTGGATCTTTTTTATCGATAATTGAAAAAATATCGCTTATAATTTCTTTTATCAACAAAATTTTCTCGAATTTTGAAAGAAGAAGACTCTAATAGAATGGACGTTTATTAACAAGTGAATGACAACTTTTTAACGAGACACGAATGAATGTCAAGCTGTCCACGCGATATCCATCATCGCGATGACTTTCGATCGATAGAGTTTTTGCAAAAGTTCATCGAGTTCGAAAACGACCGGCGACTCGAGTTCCCGTAATCGTCGTAACGATGATTTGTCACTGTCACGGACAATAATACGAATGGACGCAAGAGCGTAACGCAAAATGGTAGCCTGCGGCTTTCATCGTGCGAGTATCGCGGTTCGTAATATCAGCGACTCTCAAACAATGGATATCTTCCACAAAGAGTGAGACAATCCTTTCGGAATTTAGCAAATCCTATCCTTTTCCGTTTTAACGCTCTCGAATATTGGCAAATAGTTTTTCGTGTTTGAATATTCGATTTCATATTGCCCAGTTGGATGTCTTCTTCGAGTTTTAACGAATATTTCACTTTTTGTACGTTGAAATCTTTCTACAACTTAGTAAATCCCTTCTTTTTCATTCCTATCAAGAATTTCCACTCTCTATTTATTTTTAAGCTTCTTAAAGGGCTAGGAATAATTCTTCCAAAGTTAAATCCAAGATTCGACGAATATCACGTTTTAAATACTTTTATGAATAAAATGTTGCAAATAAATGCATCGAATTTTATTGTTTTATGATTTAACGGATCAACGTGTCCGTGTTTTAATGCTCTGAAAATTTAGTAAACGTGCCGTCCTTAACGATTTTGCTGTTTAGCGAATCGATTAAGATAATTCTACGCGTACAGGTAATTCGATATCCAGGTTAAGGCACATTGAATTAGAATGGCAATTTGCTACATTGTCAGAGTCGAGGAACATAGTATTGCAAGGGTAGAGCAGTAATAATACTATCGAAGTATTATTAGCACTGGTGTGGTTGCATCGCCGTTAGCACGATAGCAATATTATTACTACTATCGTAACTATTGTAACTATCACCAGTGAAATTAATCTGTATTTCACTAGTTTTTACATAGCAATTACTACGAATATTACCGTAACAGTGTTTGGCAAAATTATTAATTATTGATAAATCATTCATTATTAATTGTTAGTTACTAATATTTTACGATTGAAAAAGGTTAGAGTAGCTCGTTTCGCGTCTCCCAATCTTTGCGACAAAAAGACAGAGAAAAGAGGAAGAGAGGAAATACTTGCAGCTTTTGCTCTCAACAGATTTTCTTAAAGCTTAAAAACCTTCTTGCCATTCGAGAACAGAGTTTCCTGCCGGGTTTCCGTTTCCGGCTGACGTTCACCGAGACGATTGAGAATCTCTGGTGCGCGTAATACAGAATCTGTCTCGAGCTAGTGTACAGCTACACTGCGGGGCACGTCAAGACAGTGACACGAGATCCGTTCGCGATTCAGAAGCGAAGAAAACGGCGGAGAGGCGGATGATAAGGGGAGAAGAGCTTATACACAACGTTTTCTTGCCCGGGGAGCTGGTTTGTCGGCGTTATACCTGGCGTTTAATAAGCAACCGGTAGTACGATCGACGAGTGGAAAGTTACAAGTGATAAATGGAAGATTATGGGCGAAAAGAGATTTGGATGATTGGATACCGGGCGGATCGAGTTTTGACATCATAGATGCGAAAGAAGGAGATTAAGAGCCCGAGATTAGGCTGAAAAATTCTAGATTGAGGTAAAAAGACAAAAAAAAAAGAAAGACGATGTTTTTCTACACTAACGCAGGAAACAAAGTTACGCGAAACCAAAGCTATCCTTACTTTGAGCTTCGAACAAACGCGCCGTACAAAAGTAAGTCCTCGCGCTCGTTTTAACAGGTAAATATTTGCCGTTGAAACATGAATTTCCATTAAACGTTCGTAAATATCGATAATACCCTTGCAAACCGTAAATTGCAGTATATACTAAAATCGATGAAAATACCTACGAGAATATTTTATTTAAACGCGAAATGCTAGAGATAGAAAAAAACGTGAACTTTTTAGAGACCTTAAAGCGAACGAATCTGAAAGTCTTACGAACGTTTGAACGTTAGAAACTTGGGATAGTTGGTTAGATTTTTCTAATATTTCTAGAACCTTTGCAAAATTTGCCGATGAAATTTGTTCTGCCCAACCGTGATTCGTACCAAACATCCGCCGTATCGACACTTGCGCGACGCGGCCAACCTCAATTTTCGCGCGGACAGGAGAAGATGAAGCATAGAGGCGAGGTAATGATAAATTCGCTCGTTACACCGACTTCTCGCCTCGTGACTCGAATTCGCTCGTTCGAAGTGTATTCTTCGGTTGTCTTCCTGCAGGTACCGTGAAATGGATGGACGGGAGAGGTTAAGTAATGTATCGCGTTCGTTGCGCCACGGAGAAAAATGGTGTACGAGTTGATTTCGCGAAATGTCTGAGATGTTTTCCTGGGTGGAAACCCGTTGAATGTGACGATGAGTAATTGCTCTGCGTAATAAGTGTGAAATATGTATGCGAAAGTATATTTTAGTCTATGGAGTCTTAAGGCTGGGTCAGATGTGATCTCGATGCCAGTTCTCAAGTAACGATCGATGCGAGTAACCAAGTACAACATGTACTTATATACGATTCAAAAATTCGTTGCACGCTGCGCTACAGACTCGAACGAAAGATCCATGTTTTTTGTCAGACAGTCTCTGATTTTCTAGCACAGTGGAAGACTAGAACATGATTTCTCTCAAAGGGATAAGAATTCACGATACAAAATTCCATCCAAAAATGTTTCGCCGTCGTTTGAAATCCACTGGGAACCCCTACCCATATCCTAACTGCCAACTCCCAAAGAACCATCCTCCTATCACGGTAAGAACTTACACCGGCAACGAATGAAACTCTCTCCCTCGTCTTCCATCATCGTTCCACCCTTTCGCAAGAAACACGGGCTCCCGCTAATTGTTGGAATAACGAAGGAACTTGCGTCTGTACGAGGGCCGTTTCCATCGGCCCGCAGCTGTTCGCCTCGTTATTCCATCGGTCCACGTAGTTCTCTCGTCGGTTCTCGTCGGTTCTCGTCGGTTCTCGTAGTTATCGCGATCCCTCTTTCAGGGACGGGGAGGCAGCCTTTCTGATTTTGCAGCGCGTCAACAGTTTCGTCGTCGTTCCGCCGATAAATCTGGCCGCCGCGTGTTTTGCACGGTCTTTCCGCGGCAAACTTTCCCGCGCTTTTGTTCGAACGGGGCTGCGTTAACAAGCAGCCGAGATGGTAATCTCGCCGAGGCGAGGAGAAAGAAGGACGACAACCGTTTGATCGAGTTCGTTTCTTGCTCGCACAGCTGCCACGATTACCTCGCTCCTCCACCAGAGAGCTAGTTAATTTCACGCCAACTCTAAGTCGAACGTTTCGCTGGTTAGAGATTTGCTCGCCAAAGGGTCGGTATTGTGTCTTTAGGGTTCGTTCAGATCACCATTTAAATTACCTTGCTTTTCTCTCTTTTTTTCCTTCTTTTTGTATTTTTGGATCAATTTTCTTCTATTTTTTGGATTTTCGGATTGCTCTCGAGAGTTTCAGCTCGAACTTGGCCGTTCTCTCTTTGTATATTTTTGTTATCGACTGTCTCGATAAAATACGTTGTTCGAACGTCTCTCAAACAAGTTCTTTATCCTGAAAAGGTTTCACAGAGCGCGACACCGGTCCGCTTTGAGGTCACCTAGTCAAGAAGAGAACGAAGACCGGATGCAGAAGCGGACTAGGAACGGTAGGGTGGATTTGCAACGGAGTTGCGGTTCCCTGCAGCTTCCTTGACCGCTTAAGCTGCGGTCGAGCCTGTCGATTTCACCCGGCAAAAAGCTGCGCCGCGATTTAGACTTGTCCGAGACTTTGTCCCTCGACCGCAGCCGCGTTTCCACCAACTTCCCTGGAAGTTTCGAGGTTCCGAACGAAACTGACTGCACCGACATACGGATTAAAACAAACATGCCTATATAGTATTAACTTTTCGTTCGATTAGGTTTGTCAGAACCAAAAAACGATTCGGTGCAAAGTAATAATTATCAGGTTAAAGTCGATATGACCTATCTTTTTAGAAGGATGGATTTTATATATACATAATATTAGAAGAGGCACGAGAAGTGATTTAACTTTGATGTCTTTCCTGCTGAATAATCGTCTATAATAGATTCTAAAAATCACAGCACAGATTCCTCACGAATCACGGTATATTCGAAAACAAGAATGAAACGGTATTTGAATGGTTTCGCAACATCGTCCTAACGTAGAATCGCCCATCTTCGTGCCTCCAAATGAGAGAGATCGATCGATCTTACTTGCCACGTTTGAAGAACGAACGGATACTTTTGCTTTGTCTCGTGGCCGATCTCCGAAAAGAGGGTCAAAGTGCTTTGGAAGTCTCGACTTTAATTCTGCGTTCGGCTTTGTCGTCCCTTCACAAACGCGCGCGCGCGCGGAAGCAAGAAAACGTGGAGGAGGAATCGGCGCGCATGAAATTTCCCGCTCTTTGAAGAACAGCCTCGTTCCGCGTTTGAAATTCTCTTCCTTTCTTTTTCCTTTCCGTTTTATTATTGCGTTGCGTTCGAGCTTTTCATGTATATTCGATGAAACGGAAACGATGAAGAATCGTCGAGGAATACGATTCTCGTTACAATATTTTTCAGCCGAGAACTAAAAATAGATGAGGGAATACATTTGAATTTTAAGATCTTTCGATTTGCGTCCGTAGATGTGTGTTTAGTTATACAAGGAACGGTTACGGAACAGACCTGTTTGCTCGGTCATAATTATAGGTCATAAGTTAAAAGGCGTTAGCTACGTACATTGCAAATTCTTTACTTACTACGCTATCGTCCCTTGCCGATAAACCGATATTCCAATTATGTTGGGCAACCAAGCAGATCTTTCAAATTCACTTGCCAAACATCCATCAGCGGCTATTATATCCTCCACTCGAGCCGTTTCCGACAAAGCTACACGACTGACCCGAAAACCTATGTCCACATCGTCACGCGACAGAAACAAGACACGTCATACGTCACAGGTTCGCAGTAATTAGTTAATTGGACGTCGAAAACGGGGCAACAAGAGACCGCGCGCTTCAAAGATCGTGTAAACATTTCGTTAAAAGCACTCGCTATATCCGTGGAATATCGAACATCAAATTCACCGAACTCGACGAACATGGCGATGATTTTCGTGTTTCCGTCTAACTCGAAAAATTAAAACCGTCGTCCTGGTTTCAGCCGCACTTCGCAGGAGTCAGCCTGCTGATCGAGAATCTACAAGGTTGCCTGATTCTCTAAAAACAAAGGCCGATCGGTATCTGCACGAGACTCGCCTATTCTCCAGCAGAAAATCGCTCTTTTCGAAGCGACCGCTTCGGTCACTGCGAGACAATTCCTTCGAATTCGATTCTTCTCGGCAGTTGATTTATGGCACGACTGGACGTGGCAAGAAACGAAGCGATCATTCTACGCGTGAAGTGTCCCCCTTCGTACAATCGCCCAGAGACTTCAGTCAGCGGTGATCGCTAACGGTTGAAATCATTTTGAAATCGCACCAAACTAAGAAGGATGTTTATACGAGGCTTTCCTTCGTGAGTTGTCGCTATTCACGCTGTTAGACCAACACCGTTCGAGGCTTCCGGAAAAGAGCCGAGTCTGACAAAGCCAACTACAATTCCGGACACGGTTCCTCCCCGGAAGCCTCGAACGGCGTTAGATGTATCGGCGTAACAGGATGAACAGCGTCGAAATAAAAAATACGAAAGACCGAAATAAATTCAGAAGGAATATATTTCTTCTACGATCTTACAACAGGCGAACATACGGTTTCAAAGTACTTTACTTCACGTCAGAAGCAGCGAAAGTCGCAACAGTTGTCCGAAATGAGAGGAACAGGAAGTGGCGAGCCATGTTTCAAACGGTGAGAAGCAAAGAGGATTGCAAAACGAAAAGTTCTGCGATGAATTTCCAGCTGCGTCCGGCCGCGAAAAAATAAGATGACGATCTTGGAAGCGGTCGAGACGTAAATAATCCGCAAGAGTAGTAAAAAAGAACGTGGTGGCTGCGACGGCAATCGCACGAAGTGGCCGAGTTCCTTCGTGTTTCCCCGCAAACTACCTTTCGCAGTTTCCCTTCTTCGGTCAAGGGGTACGTGCCAAGGGGACGACTCGTTCCTCGATTACCACGATTACACTTAGGCGAAATGAAACAGTTTTCGAACAAAGAGGTTTTGTTCTCTCGACGACGCATCACGACGTCGAACAACTTGAACATTCGGAATTAAACGCGATAGGAATCCTATCGTGATCCAAGTTTTCATTTTTCTTAAAACGAGCGTCGATTTTTTATCCCCTGAACAACTGTCAGGCGGCGACACCGATATTATAATAATAAACCCGAACAGGACTGGTGCTCGTTCAGATACAAGGTAATTACGGTGTCATCGTTACGGTGACTATTATTTAACACTGCCAGAGACAGCTTCGTCAGCCCCGATAAAAGCCGAAAAACAGAAGCTGCAAGTTTCTTGCGAGAGGACATAAATCAGAGGAGACAGAGAGAAAAGTTATTCGATGCACGGAGAGATGGCGAAGACGAGCGAGAAAAATGCAACGGACGATATGCCGGAACAAAGATTATGTTGCTGCAGGAGATGGAAAATTTGAAATTAAAGTACGCCAGATACGAACAGAGATATATCCGATACGGATCCGTCGGACAATGAAGGATGAGTTTTAAGCTCTTAATCATATAACTATGCGATAGCTGCTAAAACAACGTACCGTACAAAAGTGTATAAAGTACGTCTCTCGATGGAAATCGAATTATTCTTTTATAATCGTAGATCTAAAATCTGTGAAATCTGTTTCGTAAAATTTAGACCTATATCGATGCAAGTAAAATACGTGTAAATTAAAAATTCTCAAAGCTTAATACCAAATGTTAGTCGCTGCATAATTTTCGCAACTAAGGAATATTAGACTGGAGAAAATCTTGTGAAAGTGCCACTTTTTACGCGTATTTTTATCTTCTATTTATCTGTTTACTTGCTTCAGTTCTTGCCTTAAACTTCGTTTCCATTCGTTTTCGTTCATCGACTTGTCAAAAATCGACAAAGTATATAGCGCAGAAATGCGTTTAAAATGCCTGTAAAACAGGGCATTCTTTCGTCCATTTTCGAATCGATTAAAGGTTAGTAGCTGTGCGGTAACGGCGATACCAATGACCTAGGAACCTCATCGTCGACCCATCTGCGATAATCGCGTCTTGCAACGATGCATGGGCAAGTTGCACGACGGATATCCGTCGGAAGCGTGGCAACGAGCCGCCTCTGGCTGCCATTACGCATTCAAACGTTCGAGCTGCGAGCAACGCCAGGCGTTTCGGTGGCTTCCGAAACGGTGGATTTAACGCGGGGCCGCCGCCGGCTCGAATTTCGAACACTCCGGTTGGAAATTCGCGGGGGATCCGGTTGCCCGGTGCTAATTACGCGACTCATTAACAATGCAGCCACTTCAAACGGGGGGTCCGGTTGATTATTATTAGCGACGGCAACAATGAGCGTCGTTACAATGTCCGACAAAATTTCACGGTGGCCGCGGGCGCTTTGCCCGCGACTAAAACGCCTAGCGCACGGACGTTTCGTTGATTTTTACCTTCCAGTCTGCAAGTTACACGCGCGCCGTGAGTTCTCGATGAAATTGTGTCGCGCTGTTACTCGGTGTACGGTTGACTTTGCGTATACAGCAGAATTTTCGATCGATCGAGAGGCGCGTTCGGCCTCTGTAGTGGTTCGTACGTTCGTTTTTGTCGCTGGTTAAAACGATACGTATCGTTTTCTAGATGTGTCGCGAAAATTAGAGAAATAGTTGTCCTTTAGTTTATCTGTTGGTTAATACGTACGCCTCGTAGGTGGATTTCTCGTAACGGCGTCCAAATACCTTCATGATCATACAACTCGACAGATGGAAGATTACCCTTCCAAATGTGAAGACGTTGCGAGCACTGTATTTTTAATTTACCTTGGAATTTACTATCATTTATATCGTCTTTGTGAACTTAAACCCATTTCATCACCTTCTGCGTCATTTTATATTATCGCCGACCAATTACACATGTAAATCCCAAAGAGTCTAATTACAATATTCAACGGATACGCACAGAGAGCATCGCAAAGTAACGCGCAGTCGAATTGAAATTATCAATGAAACGACCAGAATATCTGTAAACTGGAGAAGCTTCTACAAGAGAATGAAACAGAGATACGCTATACCAGAGAGAGAGAGAGAGAGAGAGAGGGAGAGAGAGAGGGGGCGGGGGAGAAGGGAGAGAATGCAATAGCCAATGGGATAGGCAATCTAAGCCTAGGATACAACGTTACCGAGGCGAATCATATTGCGATCCGTGGGGCAATCTGGCCGCAATACTGACGCACTTCGCGATTCCCTTTGTGACTTAGCTCGACGGCCAACGTCACCGCGTTGATTGTCCATACCGACTACCGCGTGTACAATATCGGATTTGCTTTGGAGACGACGACGTCCGCTGACAGGTTGATTGCGAGCATCCGTCGCTGATTTCCAACCGACTTGGTCCGATGGATGCAACGTTCCGCGATGGATTTCGACGATCCACCAACTTTCACAAATGCGTCACACAAGAGGGAGGTTCGCGTCGGTAGGAAACGACGTTTCTTCAGGCTAGATCGGAGATAGGCCAGTGATAGGGAAGAAGAACGGTTTCGTCAGAAGTACAAAAGTTATTAGCAGAATTAGTTACGAAAAAGGTATCGTTTACCAGCGCGTCGTCAAAACTTCAAAGAGATTGTACGAGAGAAAAGAATTGCGTTGCGAATAAATACGTTGTTACATAGCGTGTAATCATAAATGTTGCAAGTCGTTTTCATATAACGTATAATTACCTAATGTATTAAACAACGATAACGTTTTCTAAGCAATCGAACGAATAAAACCTGTATCGTTGATACTCCGACTCCTGAACACATCGCCGATAAATTATTTCTCTTAACGAGAGTTATGTAAAGGCAGAAGACGTGGTTCGAACAATATCGCATTATGCAGCGGACTCTTTTGTACGATAGAAGTAAGAGGGGTGAGGATAGAGGAAGGAGGCTACTGTAAGTTGTCGATATCGTTAATCGAAGACGGAAATTCCTGACAAAGGATGAATACCCCTGGCCAGGGCATACAAAAGGTGGATAGGTAAATAGTTGCGGGTTTACGTAACAGGACCTGTTCAATTTTTCCATCCTTCCTTTCTTTTCGTCGTTAAGCGCGGAACTTGTCAGGCCTGTTGTTAACGTTTTGTTAGACCGTATCGATTAGTCGAAGCAAAAACTGATATCTTTTTCCCGCGATATCTTGCATCCTGAATGGATAGTCGTTGCGAACCAGCGAATAAAAGTAAGGGAAGAATCTTCGCGAACGCTCGATGGTTTCTTTAATACTTTGATCGTTGCGTACCCATCTTTCCGATCGTTAGGTAAGATCAATACCACAACCAGTATTAATTCCACCTTGGAGAACTACCTTAGAAGCAAAGTATTCGACGTTTCGTTTGTACGTAAAACATTACACGGCCTCGTTAGCTGTCCTGACGTCATAGGTCATATCGAATTATCGCGAGTCGAACATCGTCGTACGTTGTATCCTTATTTTACATCGTTATATCCCAACTACCCAGTTGTTATTATTGTTGTTATTTAGTAATTCCGTGTTGCTCATAACTAGTCGTAGTTGCTAAGCTCTTAGCAACTATAATCGTTAGTTATAGATTACTCGCTCGTTTAACTTTCCCCTTTTCGTACTATCAATGGGGTTAGGTCTTCCCGTCGATAGAATAAAATATAGTGAAATATAGCAAAACAAAAGCGTTCGAAACGCTTTCTGTAAAACATGGCAGGCAAAACAATTCCCTGCCGCGGTTCCACCTTCTATAATCGTACTCGTTGCCAAAAATATCGATCTCCACGAAACTCTGCAGCCTAACATCGCGGATGCCTCGATGAGGCAGCCTCGTGACCGTCTGGCGAACAAAGTCCACCGTAAGTTCAACCCAATCCGAAGATCCGAAAACATTTACTATCGATAGGGCGCGCATCGAGGGCTGGCTAGAAATAAACCGGCCATCGGCCATTTATGGGAAACAGTCGCGTTCTGGCTGGCTCCAGGGTTGATACGGTTTCTGGTTTCTACTGGCAACGCGATATGGAGCTGCACGTCGAATCCGCAGTATCCATAACAGCAGCCTGATCCTTCCGTGGCTGGTAAATTGAAGCCGAGATACACGAGCCCGGATCGCTTTTCCAAATTGAATTTTCTCTGCTGCTTAAACGTTCCCCTTCCATCGGGTCATTCGCCCACCTTTGTTCTCGCCACCGCGCGATCGACCGTGGAAATCGCGGAAATATTCGTTCAACGTGTTCTCTATTCGCGTTCGATCGCGACCAACGTGTTCGTACGTCGATCCGAGCTACACCTACCAGCAATCCTACTTGATTACGTGACTGGTCCTCGATATCTTACGACCCGTGATAGTTCTTAGCCAACCGTGTTGGTCAAATCGCAGTTCGTTGATCTATACGTATAAAAAAAAGTTGGACAAACCGAACGTTGACAAACCCTATTCGTGGCGCAGCAACGTACGCTTTGTGCATATTTAAGTAGGCTGTGACGAAGCTACCGATGCGAGCGAAAACGTTTGTCGGACGTGCGATTGCGTTATACATATTAAAAAGCGTTGGTGACGCTGTTTGAGATTATGGCAAGCAGCTTCCTCTAATCATTTTATGCGTTAACACTTTGTCGTTTAACATCTTATTCTTTTATGGATATAACCGATACCAATTGCATGTATTTGCAATCGCGCTATGAGCGCGATTTATATAACACTAGATATCAAAAACTGTGACAGTCCCTCCGATACAAATTATGTTTATTCGGATCACGAAAAATTTCTGTCGTTAATATATACGCTCTACGCTCTTAACGACGATAAACGGAGAAATCAGACCCGCGATCAACGTTTCTAGATAAACGATTGAATATCGAGAGCTAACTCGCGGATAAATTAGCCGAATCTATTCGAAACGTGCGAGAACAGACCAGACCAAACGAAAAGAAGCTATCACGCAACAGTGTCATATCGTCAAAGATTAATTCATGTTCGTAAACGGGCGAAATGGAACTATAATCATCACACGGTGATCGCATGATTATTGACCGTGCGATTATTGACGCAAGCAGCCTGCGTCAGTGGTAGGTGCGCGTAACAGGTCAGACCGCGGGATAATGCAATTGAAATTCGAGATCGGCGAACCAAACAAAGATGATCGAATTTGTTGATCTTAGAGTCTTGTAACGGAGCCTCGTATTACGCGCGAGTTTCTGCTGCCAAATTTCAAAACGTCTTAGATTTTGCGCTATACTATACGTATTATACCGTTGTATCTTTACTTTGATATCTAGTTTCACCATCCATACAATCTTCGCGCATTTTCCAACGCGTTAAGCTGCAACATAAAATCCTTAAACCTTCCACAATCTTAAAGAGACTCTAAAGAAATCCTCTCTAAGGTCTATACTTTCCTAAAATAATCCCTT
Organism: Bombus cullumanus; assembly: GCA_014737535.1. Lineage (NCBI taxonomy): Eukaryota > Metazoa > Arthropoda > Insecta > Hymenoptera > Apidae > Bombus > Bombus cullumanus. Next base: position 5,845,900 of record JACXIX010000057.1, read on the forward strand.
TAAAAGATACCTTAAAAGATCGCTATAGAACGTTCCTAAAAATTTCTCATCCGGAAATTTATTTACACAAATAAACTATCGTCAGCTGACGAACGATGCAACGATGTATTCGGTGTAATAAAAGGAAAATTCGCGACGAAACGGGGCCAGGAGAAACCCGTTAATATGGGCTTACGCGTGGACGCGGCCGGCCAGGGATTTCTAAGCCCTTGCCGAATTTCTGCTAGCTACAATATTCCCCTGCATTACTCCATACGACTAATGCAGTTTAGCTTTGGTTAGGTTTCCACGGTATGTATGTATGTGTTGGCCACACGTCACTCGAGAAACAGACGCGGAGAGGTCTGCATAATTCGAACTCCGGTTCAGATCAAAGCCAGCTTTCTCGTAATGTATTCTCTATGAATAACTCGCATCGAGACCGTGTATTCAGGTTGTATACCGAGAAGGGCTTAAGAAGGTTTTTGAAATTGCAGTATAATCAGCGCGGTCGATAACGCTGTTACAACAGAACATTTAACATTATATTTATACTATATTTTACGTATAATATTGTACTCTAACTCCACCGTGCGTCATCCTACTGCTTTATCACTGGATTAAAAAAGGATTCAACGCCAAACAACTATCCAACAAACAGCGTTTCTGCTTCCGAAGATGTCGCTGTCTGACTCACGCACTGACTCCGCTGACTCGGCAGGTTTTTCCCACTGTTCCTAGTTGGTACTCATTTCCAGGAAATGAACGTCAGTCATACGGTTGACTAGCATCACTGCGACTCGACGTTGAACTTTCTAGGCTCGTATCTCGAGACTGGATTGAGATGATATCGAGTTAAAGCAACGCGCCTTTTCAACCGTATATTTCCTACTTATTTAACAGCATTTTAACGAGCAAAGAGTAAGAAATATTTCTCGTATTATCGTAAAATCACCTGGTATACAGAAGCGCTATTAAACCATGTTTCCCATTGAAGATGCCCACATCGTGCCAATCGACTACGAAATTCTACCAGGAGTGTAATAAGCTCTACGTTCTACGAGATTTCACGCGTTAATTTCATAGTCTACTCTGTCATAAGGATGGCAAAGCATAGTAGAAAGTTAATAGACGTTAGTCGGAGCAATTTTACTGCAATTCCCTTAAATTTATGACTGCGGAGGTCTCGCTGAACTTCCGATGCCAGCTTTTACTGTTACTACCTGCCCGTAGTTTAATAACACGCGTGGAAAATGAGGAAGAGGGCTTCTTTGCTCATTGTAGAATCGCTCTATTACAATTTATACGACCAAAGGTTAAATGCAACGTACGCTTTCAAGATTTTACCGTTACGACACATTTTTTGAACTATTTCGATCGTCAAATAAGTCTTTAGAGGTTTCGGATAAGAAAGACAAATTATTTCAGGTTGGAAATTCGACGTCGAAGCAGAGGCAATCTCTGACTAAGTCTTTATAGCTTTCACGTCGCGACGACGACGGCGTTAATTGATACGTTAACGTTAAGAGGGTGAAACTCCTTTGACTTGCAAAATTCACATAAACATCCGCCACTGTTGTCAGTCCGTTATTCGGAAATCCGTACAGTTTGATGAAAATTTATTGGAAAATCATAGGAAAATTGAGTAGAGACATGTTGCATTTCCAAACGTCAAAATTCCTCTGTTCCTAATTTTGTCATGTCCTAATCGTTCTTAAATTCCTCGCCTTTAAAATCTCGAAACTCCTCGAGTCCTAAATTCCAATATTCGTTCAAAACCCTTCTCAAATCCCTCGCGAACAATTTCCATCCGCTTTCCCTATCTCCAAACATTCCTCAGCCATTCTACTCCCTTCGTTTCTTATTTCCGCAACAACTTCTTCAAGAATGTCCATCAATTATCGAGTTCCTTTCCTTCCACACGCACAGTACCGCGTCTACGTTTAGTCGGAGAGCCAGGATGCTTACAGTAAAAGTTGGAAAATATCAGGAACGTCGGAAACGCTGTTCGTCTTGAGAACATGCGACCTCGTTAGACGAGCAAACACGCGACAAAAGAACCCGACCAAGATACGACCAAGGGATCTGGCAATACAGGATATTATAATTGTATAGGAGGTTTATTTCCCTTTTACATAGCGGGCACACGTTCGAGTCGAGGAACCTCGTCTGGAATGCATATTTCTTTGACATGGGGCAGAACCAATTTACATTACGCAAGCAGATGGCATGAACTTTTAGAATTATTTTTAGTACTATCGGAGATTTCTTAATTTCTAAAATTGATACGTTCCTAAATTTCAAATTTTTTAATTTACACACCTCCTTCTATAGACAATTGCCTTTCCCCCGTCGATTCACATCAGGTCTTTTCAAAATCCATAACGCGTCTCCACGTCCATGTTTCGAATACGATTCTGTTGATTAATTAGATGAGAGAGCCGGAAGGTTCAGGTTTGTTTTGCATGTGATCACAGGAAGGTTGGCGTATGCGCGTTTTAGGCCCGGTCTGAATGTTTCATGAAGGTGTCCGGCTCCTTTTAATGCACGCTGCGGTCACTGTGATCCACGTGTGTCCCTCTATACATAATGTGCATGCATGAACGTCGAGGATACGGTAAGTGGAGACCCTTATCGAATGTCGTATCCTTAAACATGAGATGCGAACCTGGACCAACGTGCTCCAAAAGAGGCGCCGAAAATGTAAATACGCTGCGAACGTGGCGAATTACGTGGAAACTCAGGCTTAACCCGTTCGCACTATTAAAAGAGCAAAAAGGTGTACACTGAAAGATGGAAAGATGGAAAGAAGGATCGAAACGTAGAACGTACGTTTCATATTTCTATATTTATCATACATAACGATTTAGAAAGCTAAAAATTTCGGTATTTAAAGACTGATAAATTTCCAAATTTGGCGGATTTTTAAAAGGAATTCAAGAATTTAGGATTTTTACAAACGTTCGGCGTCTTACCCCTTCGTAAATCAATTTAACGATGAAACGAAGGCAACCATAAACCAGCTGTCCAGGATGTTCGTCGTCGCGATGATCTTCTTGGAAAGCAAATCGTTTGATACGCTAATGACTATTGTTATGTATCGAGGGAAGCGATCGTCATCCCTGTGGAGGGACGTGGCCCCGATGGTTCGACCTGAAGCTGACCTAAATTATCCATCCCTTGCACGAACGTTCGACGTATACGTCCGTTAAGCCTCTCCCGGGTTTCCTGCTGGTCCGTTTCACTCGCTGGCCAGCGCTAGCAGATCGGCTTTCCTCGATCGATGACCAAACTGAATACGTTCGTCGTTCGACTTTAACGAACACACGAGATATCGATTAAACGATGCATCTACGGAGAGGATCTATTAGTCAAGTTCTATATTGAAAATTCTAGTAAGTATGCGTAACTTATTTTTTGAAAATACCACACACCCTGTAACAGTCTTGAAAAAGGAGCCACCCAAGTAACCCAAGGACCAGCCAAGAAATTCCGAGAGTAAAATTTCAACAAAACATTGTTCACGCAGTTGAAGAACTACCCAAGAGGTTTCATTTAAATTTCTACAAAGGTTAGAGTTCTACAAAATATTAACAACTCACCGCCCAATTTCCAAAAATGTATGGAACACGGGAAGAGACAGTTTCGATTCGACAAACACTGTCCACGTAATCTGGTTCGACATCAAATGGTTAATTAGCGATTCGAGTAGATTAATCGTCGTCCTCCAGCACTCGACACTCTACTCGAAATCGAGAGATGCGAGACATGGGACAAAAGGGAGCAAGGATCACGTGAGAGAGAGATAGAGAGAGAGAGAGAGAGAATGAGGGAGGGGTAAGGAGACGAAAACTGGAGTACATCCGGTGATCGCGCGACCTCGTTATCGAGCACAGAGCCACGTCGAAAATATCGACTGGAATATCGACGGAATGTGTCAATGCTTCCTGATGAACCGTGGCGACACGCGTCCGCCAACCTTCCACGGATTTTCGCCGTTGAAATTCAATTGTCGCCGATCGAATGGTTAGAAGAGCAGGGAAAATTCGGTTCTGACGGATTTCTATTGCTCTGAAACATCTTTGCAGCTTCACGGGGACTTGTACTTTCTTTTTGTCTTGAATTTTGGGACTTTCGGGCGTTGCTCGACATTTTTTATAACGTTTACGATATCAAATCGAATTCACTTTCATCGCTGTATAATTTTTCGAAGCTTCACGGTCTCCTTGTTTTCCTTTTCTTTGGAATTTTGGATTTTAGGCAAGCACGAGCCGCAGTAATTTTTGTCCTTTTTTTCTCTTTGCACTCGTCTTTTTCCACTGTTAGGATTCCCCTTTCTGACGAATTTCTTCGATTGCGAGTTGAAAATTCAAATAACGTTCCTCATCTGCTTTTACTTGGAGAATTTATTTAACGACTTAACGAATTTACTTCGCGAATAACACACAACTTCAAATTATTATTCCATTTATCAATATGATCTTCGCTGAACACGGTGAATGCTATGTTTAAGAAAAAAAATGTCTATCCTGAAAAAAAATGGTTTAATCCTCCGTTTATTAGATACTTTTTCTTCTCTCTTTAATCAATTATACGATTTCTGATTGCATCGCGACCTTTTCCCTGCTCTGCGTATGGTTTTCTCCTTTTTTAATAATTCTATGCAATAACAGATCAATTTTCTGTCGAATTCAGTCGCGGCTGGGTTTCAACTTTTTCAAACGCAAACCATCGACGGTAGAAATGCGCTTTGTGTTACGTGTGCATTTGACGTGTACCAATTACTGCGTGTCTTTGCCAAATTCGCCGCCATGATACTTGCCTAGTAATCGATACTAAATTTTCCGTTTCGCTGTATTATTATGTCCCGCGCTTTCGTGCCAGTTTCCTTTCAAATAGAGAAACTCCAGAAATTCTGTCTTGAGAAAAGATCGTCGCTGCACTTACTCACAACAACTTCCTAATGATTATACAAATTCGTTCGATTTCATTTAATTTATCTTGTCCAAATTTTTCAGTGAAACTGCAGGTGCATTTTCAAAAAAGGTACAGCAAGTTGATCGATCAAAATATTCGTTGTTGCTTTCTGTAAGTTTAAGCCATTCGTCAGACAGATGAATTCCAGCACGTAAAAACGTTGTGTCTTTAGACAAGATCCAATCGAAGATCAGTCGGACCGACAAAGGAGGAAGTTCTGCGAAATTGCTGCGTGACGACGCTAGGCAGGCATTGCTTCTATTCACAAGGGACGTCATACCGATCTTGGTTGGGACGTCTTGCAGCAATCAGCTTATTCGTTAGACGTTACTCCTTCGGATTACCACGTGTTCCGATCGATGCAACGTGCCTTATCCGATACCCACTTGCAATTAACGGACGACACACTAAAGCGATTTGACGATTGAATCTCGTCCAAAGACGCAGCATCTTGTCGTGATGGAATCCATCAGTTACCTCATAAATGGCTCACAGTTATAGAAAGCTTCCATTCAACGGCTTGCGATATTTCCTTCTTAGATAGACACTGAGTTTCACTGAAAAATTCAAATTATTCGCTCGTACGTCTAACGCAATCTTCCTGTTACTAAAAAGATTATTACGTGTAACTGTGAAATAATTCGTGGTAATTTGAAGGAATTTATGGTTGGCGAGCGAAGGAGATCCGGTCGACGACGGATCTAGAAAGTACGGTTTCATCGTGTTAGCGAAACTGGTCCAGAAGGTGGATCGAACGGCAGAAGACGGTGAATCGTATTTAAATTTCAAATGCTCCTTGAGAAGGCAGCATAGTCGGATATAATCGGATATCCGAACGTTCCCGTGGAAAGCCAGGTATTACGTGGATACCGATTTACTCGGGTAACCAGCTGGAAAGCAACTAGAAATAAACTATTCTCTTCGAACGTTTTACCCCTGTTGTAACATTCCACACCACCCCCCCCCAAACCCCATTCCAGTCCTTTTATATATATAGAACCTGGCGATCGATTCTGGATATTTTCACCTTCGTCACTGTTTCGATCTAACCTTTTCGTTCTCTTTAGATTATTTCTCTCTCGTCCCGGTCTTTTATTTCTTTTCACTTTTTCCCTCGTTTGATATTGGTGTAAGTGGATAATGGGGCTTAGATTGCCCGTTTAATTCCTTAACAGTGCAATAAAACGACGAAGAGTTCAGAACCAACGATAATAATTCAGAAGACAATTGCTTCTTTATCGTTAAAACTTGTTGCATTTCTAACGTAATGTAACGAGAAATACGCCAACTATTAATTGGTATTATCGGTTATTTTTATATATAACTGTTCTCTTCTAAATTATTTCGAAGAGTTTGAAAATACTACTATATATATATATATATATATATATATATATATATATATATATATATACTATATTACTATAAGTATATATATATATATATATATATATACTTATAGTAATTGTTAGTACGTAAGCAAATATAATCTTGATAATTTCTTAATGACTATTCCGATTCGTTCAAGTTTCGTGTCTCGATATTTATAAAAAGGACACACGTGTAACTATAGAATAATTATTTCCAAGAACGATTATTTAGCTGGTAGTTAATTTGTGGCGAATGTCGTTAACAACGTATATGAGATTTTCAGTGGATCGCCGTCTTTAAATATTTTCGCGAGCAAACAAGCGAGGGGGCCCGCGACGTATGGCAAACAAAATAAATAAAAGTCTCTCTACTTACGTGAATCGAGGCAGACCGGAGACAGATGAAAGGGAGATTTTCGGGTGCAGGACCGTATCGTCAACTTTTACGGGGTCGCCCTACGCCGATGGAAGGTCGGAAAAGACAATTTTCCCGCGACTTTAGTAAAAGCCAACGAAATCGACGTATTTTCTATATAATAACACCGGGCCGACGAAACGTATCATCGAATTGTCGAAATTATCCAAACCAACAAGAGGCTTCAAGGAAGAAAAAAGAAGAAAGCGGAGGAAAAATCCAAAAGAGAAAGGAAAAATTCGTTACTTCGTTCGGCCTCGAAGCTTCGCTCGTTATAATCAAATTTAATTCCTAATCGATACGATGAAACACAAATATTATAACTCTGTGAGGTTTTTGAGATGTATTAAGTCGGTAATATACGAAATATCCGATCCTCTACGGTTCGTACTTCGTTGAATCATAAAGTAGAAGTTGGTAGCCAGGCTTCTGTTTTGAAATAATATTTGTTTAAAAAAATGGAAATTAACATGTTTAATAATTCTTCTGAAATTATATTAATTTTCCAACAAAATCAGGGAGATACTTAAGCGATCCTATATGAAGACCACATAGGAAAAACATGACAACTTAGATTTTTAGCGTAAATAAAAGATGAATATAAGGACATCGGACCAAATCTTAGATCACCTGCCAAATTTAAGTGTTTTGTCTTTACCAATGAATATAAGGATATTGTTCGTTATTTTTTAACGAGTATTTATCCCAACAGTTAAAAATTAATATTTTTATCCACTAACAGTCAATTATTTGTGCGTGTAACCTAAAGGAGACATGAAAAATTACAAATAAATATTTTCTCTGAAACTCTTGTGCTCTTTTACTTCAAAACACTGATTTCTCTTCTTCTTCTTCTTCTTCTTCTCCTTTTTCTTCCTCTTCTTCCGGACCATCCCAAATGACTTCATACCAGTTTTATACTACTTAGACGTGAATTCCACTTACTGCAGGCATTCTCAAGAAATTGGTAGACCTGGAAAAACCATAAACGAGCGACAATCATGTTTCTCCCCTGTGGTCTCCCATCGTTCGAAGTCGGTCATCGACTCAAATTCTCAGAACCAAACCTTACATCCTTACTCTCTCTGGTTTCGATTTCCTCGGTGAAGCCGGTTTTTCGAAAAATCCTACCTTATAAACACTTTCGCGACAAAAATCGTCCGTAATCGTTCAGTGACTATCGAGAGAAATTTTGCAACATTTCGTCGATGATTATTCGAATAATGTTACAGCAGCTCTAGGATGGTGAGTGAAAGAGATGAATGTGAGAGACAGAAAACATGTGAGGAACGGAAGAGCCATAAAGACGACGAGAAAGACAAAGACATACCGAGTGACAGACAAGGGAGAGATTGGAACGTACCGAGTGATGCGCGGAGAACGTGAAAATTAAACGTTTCTGAGAATATTGGTAAGATCTGAAAACAATGATTAATCGATAGGCAACGTTGATGCGTTTATGCCAATTCTTTGACGATAGAATTTCGTTCGTCCAAACCCTCGAGAGACCCTTATATCGATAAAAGTACAGATTTACGAAACGCTTCAACTCTGCCTATCGTCGTTTTCTCGTACTCTTAATATTTTCACAAATATTCAATACTCTCGTATTTCATATGCCTCGCCCTATGCAGAACAAGAAGAATAAGAAGAGGAGAAGAGAAAACAAAAAATAAACGAAAAAGGAACGGAGAAGAGAAGAATGAGAAGAAAAACAGAATAAAGAAAAAGAAGAGACAACTGTAATGTAGGGGAGGCTCGTACCTTTTGCCCGCTGTGCAGAGTATCTCTGTAAAGTAAAACAGAAAAGAGAAGAGTTAGACAAAACGTACACATAAATACAAGACAGATATGAGAGGTTAAGAAGCGACTGGAGAAAATGGCCGACTCGAAGGGACAAAGAACAGAGAGAGAAAACGGAGGAGCCAAGCGGTTAAAAGGCGCCATATACAAGGTGCGAGAAAATATATTTTGGATATTTGTAGGATCGTTTGCAGGCGTTAAAACGATGAAAAACGCTCGCGTGTAAAAGTGCCGTTCGAGGTTTACCGTCAAATTATAAGCGATAATATTTTCCGCTTTTCTATAGCTATACCAAATACTTTTACCGCTACTATTATTTGTATAATAATTTTAAAACAATTTCAGAAGAGCGTACAACAATATTTTAATACGGTATATTTGCTTGGTTTTGATTCGTCAGCTGCTTCGTCGATACCAGTATATTTTAGCCTAAAGTATCGTAATAGATATTGCCAATAATTGAAAAGTAAGCCTCGAATGATATTTTTGTACACGAGTTATTCTCGAGACGTTTTAATGTCTGGAACGACCCCGTAAATATCCCCCATATAAATATTCTGGCAGCCGGAGGGTATCTACGAACACGATTATGGCGGGGACGAAGGTGCAAGATTCAGACAGAAAGACAAAAGGAGACAAAGAGACACGAAAAGCGGGGTCACAGGGGTGGTCGAAAGAGAGTGTACAGTGCTCGAGGATGATCTGTACGATGATCGGAGAAGAAATGCTGATCTGCTGCGCCATGATCCTGCTTGCGACTCGAGCAATAATTCTCGGCAATTTATTACACGTGTATCAATTATTCGGAACTTTTATGGATTACACCTTTTAAAGCGAGGGATCTTTATAATTTTCGTTAATGGAATAAAATGTAGCGCTCAATGATTAAGGTTGGCATTTTGCATCGTTTATCAATCCTGAAAAGATATTACACATATTTACATTGTCCGTTGAAAATAGCCTTAGAACATAATGCTGTAAATTTTATTTATTAACAGGTTATAACGAAGAACGCACGTAACTCGTCGCATCACTCACTCGCATGACATAAATAAATAAATTAACATTAAATAAGCAAAGAGAAACTGTTAAAAAAAGAAATCTCTATAAATCTATTTCAATAGTTTACAATTTACGAAGATTGCAACTCTAATTTATAAAATAAGGTAGAACGATGGCGAAGGAACTATTTTCTACAAATTTTGAAGCTCTTCGTTGATTATATCTTCGGTGCAGGATCGCCCAAAAACGAAAAAATTCCGCCGAATTTTGCAAAAAAAAAAAAGGAACAATTCTTCTTAGTCTACCTGCAACAGTATAATATTCCATTACTTTTTATTTTCTTCTCCAAAAATTTGTTAAGGACAGCTCTAGAATGGAGGTTACACGGAAGGGAAACTTTGTTAATAATTAAAAATTAACTAAGAGAGAGAAATTATCCTACAGCTAATTTTATGGTTAAGCGTAAGAAAGGAAAATCTGTTAAGAGATTAGTGTAACAGCATGAAATGCGAAGAAATATTAGTATCTACTTAATGATACGTCTCCGTTCGTCCTGAACACCAAGCATTCTTAAAAATAAAAGACAGAAATGCGGTTGTTCGTTATAGGAAATTTCCAGTGACCTAGGAAGATTATGGCGGTTAATTTGATTTAATTGAAAGAACGTTTGCACTTAAAAATAAAAAGAAGATAGTCGACGCAGAATCGCAGAATCTTCTTTTTTTTTGTCTATACACTACACTTTTGTATACCAAAGAAAATTACGAATTACAGCTGTCTTTTAATTACGACACGCGCAAATTTCCATCCGTATTCTGAAATTCCAACATCCATTAAGAATTTCTTGGATTACGGGATATCTCGTGACGGATTAACGAACATTTCATAAACTCACTGACACGAATAATCAAAAAGCTCACAAATGGTCCATATTCAGGCAGCGATAATCCATTCCCAACCACCTCTCCATCCTCCATTCGCGATCAATTGGATTCTGAATATTTCGAGATAGATCAACGAATACTTTCGTAAGCCTACACAAGCGAATTATCAGAAAGTATTGGAGCGAATCACGTTGAAAAAAGATTTCGATTTAACTGGAAATCGTGATTCAATTCAATCTGAAAATCATTTATCGGTTCATTCGATTATTAATATTTCAATAATTCATGATGGATTGATAAATGTTTCAAAGGTCTGCCGCTACTCAGGGGTTATTATTAAACAATTGCCACTTAATCTGGAATATTGATTTCACCTGGAAAATAGGTCCGATTAATATGTGAATTGCGAATATTTCTAGAATTGGTAACAGTTCGACGTTATTAACGTTATTGTTAAAAAAAAATTATCATTTAGTATTTCACGAGCGTTTTTGCAATTCGAGACAGGTCGATGAATATTTCGTAGCCTAAATTATTAGGAAGCTGCGAGTGGTCCATATTCGTACAATTAATATTTCATCCATACGTAGATTCCGCAATCATATTCGTGGTACTTTGCTCGTGATTACTTTCTCAGATTATGAATAAGAGAAGATTCGCTTGTATATTTAAATTACCGAATAACTCGCGAACAACAACGTCCTCCATACAGATAACTGTCACTCGTCATTTTGTTTCTTGTATTTTCCTTTTCATTCGAAATTTATTCGAAATTCGTTGTTCCAGTAAATAAACCTCAACTACGAGCGTAAACTCTATTAAAACTAGCAAAAGCTTAAAAAATTACCTTTGCACAACCAATGGAAATCTTTCGATTCGGTCGGAGTCGCGAGAAAGCGTAAACCTTCCCCTATGAAATGCTTGCCGTTTCATCTCGATCCGACTTTCCGTTGCCGAGATATCGTCGTTCGAAGAGAACCGAATTTTTCAGCAATTCTCTATCGCTGTCTCTCGCACACGCTCGCGACCTCTCGCTCGCACCGCGTCATCGACCAATCGCAACGTCGTTAACAGTGCGCTGATCAATGACAGACAGCGTCTGCGTCTTTTTACTATCGCTACTACTAAGCGTACGCGTATTTCCTGGAAAAAATGTAGGTCAGACGACTGCAACCTGCCATTCATAGTTCCATAGACTTAGACGCGTCTATCGTACTTCGTAGTGCTGCGACTTCGGATCAAATTGAGATACCGACTTAAATCAAAGTGCATTATCGAACGTACACATTTCACTATATTCTGGGCAGATAATATCGTCGCAAACATGTTTAGCACGAGAAAACGTTTAACAAAAGCTCCGCTACGTTTATACCTACGAACGATCAGTTGTAAACTGTGTAAGATTTTTTTGAATTTTCTTTGCTCCAGTCCCAGTCTCGCCTATTATAGGTGTACCTATCAATAGCAACTTTGTTTGCAAACGAACAAAGAGTAGGAAAATACGATTGGGTCGAGAATGAATTAAAGGAATAGAGAGCAGAAAGATGCAATTAGGTGGAAAATTATCGTTATCGCGTAATAATTTCGCGGTGTAATAACTTTCGAGCGATATGTAACAAAAGTTAGAAAGATTTAAACGTTCATCGATGAACGCTGAGGATTTTTGCAGGGTAGGCAGGTTTGCACGCGCGTTCGAGCATCGTCGGCCTAAGTCGAGGCACCCCTAAGCGCCTTGTGGTCGCCCCTGCGAATGGGTGGCTCAGGCCGTGTTATCGTAGGCTAACAGGCAGCCGTTCGCAAAGGGTTGATAGCGCCTGCCGTCGTGCTGACTAATTAGAATTCCTTCCCCGCGATACGTAATCTCGCTAAGGAAATTAAGCGGACGGCTGGCCCCCACGAAAAACCTGACGACGCTCGATTTTAGCGGATGGATCGCTAAGCTAATTGTCCTTCGCGACAGAGAATCGTGCATTTTATCTCCCACTTTCTGGCGATAGTCGTGTCGCGATACAGCGCTAACGAAATTTCGAAAAGTTTCGTACAATGCACACGACATATCCGTAAAAAGAGTTCAGTGGCAAAGGTTCGGATACGAAAGGTTCGTGGGTGCATGTCAATTTTTATTTGACATTTATTTATATTTCATAGCGCTGTGGTAATACACGAACATGTGGAAATATTTGCGAACGGCAAAGTATCTGGGTTACAGCCACGGGTCAAAGGTATCCCTGCGTGTCTTTTCTATTAAACGTATTCGTCTGCACTCCTTCGCACAGAGATTAATCAGAAAAGGCGAGGTTTTATCGGAGGAAACTTTTCTCTCTGCTGTTATCGTTTTCATCGACGGTCGCTGGAATCTCTTGCAAAAGCGGCGAGAACAAGTTGAAAACTATGTAGCAAAGCAACGAATTAATATTTCAAATTCCTCGTTGTTCCCGCCATCCTCGATGTCCAATATCGTTCATTTATAATCGGGTTCGCGGAAACACACCGAAAGCTTCTGGCATTAATATCGTGGAATGGCGAAACGTTTTCGGTGGCATGGCTAGCAGCGAACAACAATCGATTTTGTATCATTTAATCGAACTACCGCGACAACCACCGTTTCCGCGAAAGCTCACCAATGATTCACAATGCGCATTTTACAATTCGCTTCGAACGGTTTTAACTTTCGTTCGACGATGTATAGAATTAATTAACTGCGTCGTCGCTCGTTGTATCTCCTTGTTACTAAATTAGTATAAAATAGATTACAATGATTAGATTAAATGAGAGTGCATACTCGCTTAAATGCGTGCGCGCGTTTTCTTTTCTTTTAGGTTTGCATAATTAATGATTTTCAAAATTTTCACTCATCGCTATATTTATGGTCGGTTCTCCACTTTTTATGCGCACTCACACATGCGCCAATGACGCAAAGAGGCAGAGGAGCATAATCGCTAACAGTGAAATTGGCACTCGAAACGGCTACGAGCCAGGCTGCACGGGGTTCCTGTGTGCGATGAACGTACACAGCGACACGTATCAGCATGATCGCGCGTGTCGGTAATCGGTAGATAGAGCCAAGCTGGAGTAGGATGATGCAGCAGCTACAGGTAAATGTAATTAGGGATTGATCGAACGGTAAGCACGGGCCTGTCTAATTGTCCGAGCGGATAGCTCTCTTCCGGTAGCCGGAACTTTGGAAGTTGCTAGTCCTGTGCTTGCGATTTCTCGGCTTGTTGGCAATCTTACTTTCGTAAGTTTATTCATCGTAGAAAAGTACGCAATATAAACAATGATAAACTCTGTTGATGATGATTTAAAAGAGCAAGCTTCGTCGCAAAATCATTTTTCGCGTGGAAATTACAAAATTTGCAATTACTATTTAAAATTAGAAGAAAATCCTTGTACGTTTTACACATTCGCCATAAATGTATAAATATCCAAATGTCCGGATAATAATACGAAGGGAAAAGTACAAAGTCCAACGGAGTACAAATTACCGTATAAAATCTGTTCGCTGGCATAATCTGTTTCAATTATCACTGTTTGTCTAAGACCAGAAAGAGCGAGAAACGTTAGACTCGACGCTCGAGAACATCGGTATATATGCGTACACAGAAATGCGACAAGTTTCGAATCAGCCTGTACGATGCTGAACGATGACACAAAGCAAATTAGACGTATGATATCTAGGTTACCGTAATAACTTACCCAACGCGCTCACTTCGTTTTACCGAATGCTGGAAATGCATCGTGCAACGTGCTTAATGTACTTAAAATCCTATTACAGTCCACGCCCAGGAAACGGAGATTGTGACTCCGTTTCCGTGCTTCAGGTAAAAATAGGACGCGAAACGTATCAACAAAGCGTCTATCGCATTTCTCGACGTTTCTTTTTTTAATATTTCAAGGCAATGAAAATAAAATCAATTTTACGTTTGAACAGTCAAAGTCAATTTTAAGTCGGAGTAGCCACTATCGATGCAATTATTTTCAAACTCGAAGCGAAGCTCAGTTCTGTCAGAAATGAAATAAAACGAGAAAGAGAGTTTTACGTTTGCTACAAATTGGCTTATTAAGATTGGTCAAACGCTAACTAATACCGATTCACGCTGAAAGTAACGAAACTTATCAAAGGAATATACGTAGACCTTGAAAATCGAAAATCAGGTGAAATTTTCAAGACAACGAGTTAAATAAGGAACAATTGCCTGCTTGTTAATTTAATGTTAATTACCTACACGGTAACACGATCGTTGCTTCATGCCATTTTTCAAATCGAACCAAAGTTTCGGATACTTTGTATTGCTCGCTATTAGCGAGAGTTTGAAATATAAAAGTTTATTATTTCCTTTACGACGTTACGCTTATTTAACGTTTATTTCAACCCAGTTTCCGCCGGAATAATTTTTCATTCGTTTCAAACGAACTGAGACTCTAAATACGCTGCGCTTCCTCCACCAATTCGCGCTAAAGACGATAAAGCTCGTGAAAATGGTCAAAATGAGCAAGATACAAGGGCCAGGATCAAAGAAAACTGACATCGATGGCCATCGGGGGCTATCGAAAAGGGAAATTAGCAGAAAGAGGGAAACAGAGAAAGCGTGGCGTAAAACGAGTGGTGCGGATCGAATCCGGGGCTCGTTATACGGAACTAAACGTCCAATCGAACGTTTATGAGCCACCCTTGCCATGCGAACAGCAGCCACACGCATCAATAAGCAAATAATCGAACGCATTCGAGTTACGTATCGATGACGATACGACAGATTGCCTTTCCAACGAAGCGGCGCACTCAAAATTCTCCACGACCGCAAACAGTCGCGGCGATCGAAATGATCGTCGGTCCAGATGCCATTTTGCGTTCATCGATCGACTATTTGCCGCGAAGCGTTTCGTTCGTGGCTTCGAACGGACGACGGTCGATCGGATTTCTTGTCAAGTGTCAAGGTATTCTTAAACGTGGATGAGATAGAAAGAAGGAAATTGTTAATAGAACGTAGATACGATACAAGGCTGTGTAAATTATAAATAAGATAAGAAAGAGGATTGAAAATCTTGTCTCGAAGCAAGAAAATTCTCTAAGCATAATAAGGAAGAGACGAAAGGCCAGAGGCATGGCCTCGCCTCCACATTCCCCATCCTTCGCTCAGCCATTTCATACACAAGTAATCGAATTTCTTCGCAATTTAACAGACAACTGAAAACATGAATTTTAATCTGCCGTGATTCCTCGGCGATGCAAACGGCACAAACGAACCGAACGTTACGCAAAACGCCTACAAAAGCTCGTCCAATTTCGAAATGAAAAAGCTTCTTCCCTCGAAAAGCAATCCCAACTCACTGTTTCGCCAGATACAGACGGATACGATTATTAACCGTGTTTCATCCTACGAAAATAAAAATAGGCAAAAAAAAGGCAGACAGAGAACGAATAGGGGAAGCTTTGAGAAGCGTTTAAACGATAGCTAGGAAAATCCACGAGAAATATCACGGAGGGTATCAAAAACAGTCAGAAAATAAACTCAACGAGCCAATAACGAGAAGAATCTCCAACCGAAAACGTTCGTCAGACGATGTTCCAGCCGGAGAAATTATCTGTTTTTTTTTCATCCCTTCTTTTCTTTCTTCTTTTTCCACTATCTTTTATCACTTATTTCGTTTCAACCCTTTTTTTGTTTTTAATTCTTCGAAGGAAACACGCGGCCGTAATCCAAGAACGAAACTTATTTTTCAAAGTTTCGCTTTCGTTTTCTTTCCGTTTGATCAACTGCCTGATTTTACGGTCGATGGAGGTGGAAAAGGAGTAAAGTGGAGTTTTTGGAAAAACAGTGAATATCCGTCGACTCTGATCGAAGATTATTACAATTATTACAAGGATGTACGAAACTAATCATCCGGATCATCCTAATAATCAGCGGAGGTAGAACACTGACAGAATCAAATATAAAAACAAACCAAACAGCATCATCGTCTTCGATGCAAACAATTTCAAAGAACAGGGCAGGATATGGACTTGTAAAGTTGCGGAGAGAAAATGAAGGGAAGAGAACGAAGGAAGACGTTCCTTAGTGAAAGAGACAACGCGGTTGCAAGTCGGTATGGATATGTCAAACGCAGCCAAGCCATAGTAACTACTTTGAATTTCCAATCTTGCGTCCGTCTTGCACGTTCAGCGTTGTCTACAGATAAAACGTCGATGCAAGACAAATGCCGAGGAGAATCGTAGAAAGTGTATCGCGTCTCGCTCGCCTCTTTCAAATTATCGATCTATCCTACAATTTATTACCCGTATTCGAGGTTTTACTTGCAATTGTTAGAACAACGATATACCGATTAAATATCCAATTAAATAAAGATAAAAGCATAAGGCCGGTCTTCCGTCTCTGTCACATTTTCAAAAACCAATTGTTCCCCGTGATCCCATAAAATCAAATCCACGATAGTTAAACGCGGTGGGATCAGGCGCAAACAGCAGTTTGCTCGAATGACTGTCAATGAGAATTGAGTATTTGTGTTTGTTGGTGATTCTGCGTAACGAGTGCTAAGAGCAACATTCCTGGAAATCTTCGATTCTTTCGCTTCTAACCGTTCGATAAAGCATTTTCACACATAAATTTATACGTAGCGTAAGTTTGATCGCGACCTTTTCGAATATCATGTACGTAGAACTGTACGGTATAACAGCTTTATCTATCCAACAATTCCAGCACAGTAACTAAAAAATAACTTTATCAAAACAACTTTAATGTTTCAATGTAGCTACTATAAAATCTCCAACGCGAGGAAGGGGAGAAAGGAAAATATAAAAATTAAATAAACGCACGCAAACATACACAGAGTTATGAGAGTTATTCGTGCGGGATAACAAAAGCTGGTTATATAATTATTGAAGCGACCGGCCAATATTGGCTGGTTGACTAAACTTTTTTACGCACCGGAAACGTGCTCGTCGAATAACGTTTTTTATTTTTCAATACGGTTTTCATAAAACATCGATTTCACCAAAGAGAGAAAAAAAGAAAAATAAAAAAGAGGGAAAAAATTGGCAAACAACGAAATCACGGTTGTACGTCGAACATCTTTACCGCAAGCCATTACACCATAAACTAATAAACAGAACCACGGTGGTTGAATTTGTTTTTCTTTTTTTTTTTTTTTTTTTTTTTTGGAACAGACCGCGATGCTTGTATCCAATTTTTCTTTTTTTCCTATATTTGTTCTGTGCAAATGGTTAAATAAAAGTTGTAAAAATATAGCAGGTGAAACAATGAAAATTTCGATACGTTTCTTTGTTGGTTGGAGTTATGGAAGTATTGGAAGTTTCAGGATGATTCGAAAGGGATATGATAGCGTTTGCGTATGCTGTTATACGTAGCAGCAATAGTGTGTAAATTTATTTACGCTTTCGATGCAACTCGATTAAACGCAATCTAAGCTTTACACGATTAATCGAATATGCAAGAACGTAGCTCATAATAGGCAAACGTCGAAATTCAAGGCTGCTTTGGAATTTCGAGCGAGACCAATTTGAAGTATCCGCAAGACACCGTCGCGTAAAATCTGTAGTCAATTTATCACATAGTTATCGAGAAATTGTCGATAAAAGTCGATGCACGCTTCTCTTAAATGCTGATGAAAAAATGGGTTCAATTTCTGGAAGAGCTACGCGAAGCAGCCGACGCGGTAACGTTGCGCAATATGTATGTTTAGACGTTTGAATAGATAGCGACGATTAACTAGAGCTAATTTCGTAAAAGAAAATAGTTTGTAGTAAAAAATATAGCGTATAATTGTCCAAAGTTCGTACTAAACCCGAGACGTCTCTATATCGAACTTGGAGGCTGTGCCCTCCCTATAATTGGCAGGCGTGCGCGTCCATATCGGTTTGAGAATAGCTTCGGTCAATAGTCAATCGGTCGCCAAAGTTATCTACGTCTGGAAGAAGTACCGTGCATTCACCAGAAAATATCCCAATCTTTCTCAAGGTATTCAGCAACGAGGAAAGAAAAAACAGGAAAGAAGAGGGAGAAGAAAATTGCATACGTTCGACTGAAAGGAAAATCCTCGTACGCGATACGAATCCCATCTCGGTGAGAAAGCCTTTCCAGCCGATCTGTCGGCTTATTTTCACGGGTTTGGCAGAGGCGACGATAGAAAAGAAGAAGAATCGCGGCCGACGTCGCGGTACACGCGTC
Organism: Bombus cullumanus; assembly: GCA_014737535.1. Taxonomy (NCBI): domain Eukaryota; kingdom Metazoa; phylum Arthropoda; class Insecta; order Hymenoptera; family Apidae; genus Bombus; species Bombus cullumanus. Next base: position 5,864,513 of record JACXIX010000057.1, read on the forward strand.
TACTGAATTTCAGCGACAGGCCCGAAGAATGTCGGGTATCTGTGACGATAAATCCCCTCGAAAAACTGAAAAGGAAAACGGCACGCGTTGATTCGTCACTTTCACGCTGCAGAATACGACCTTTTAAAACGTTCTGCAAGATGTATTCTTGGTACGTCCGACATTTATCCAATCATCCTGACGAGAGACAGATAGATAGCCTTTGGATACGTGAACACGTGTAACTACATGAACACGTTCGAAAAGAGCTTGCTCTACTTCGGATGAACTATAATTATTTCAAAATTCGTCCGTCTGTTCTAGTCATTAATAGGCAAAAACAAATGACAGCGAATGTAATCCTAACCTCCCTGGCTGACGTACGTAATATCGCGTGTAAATTATTATTATATTCGCGAGATTATTATCTTTATAATCGAATTATATCGTTGCAATTTAGTGCAGTTATTATTACATTTAAAGCATCATTAAATGATCTAACTTAAAACGTTATTAGGAACTAATAGTCCTGGTCGGGAGAGACGTACGGAAAGAGACGGGAAAGGGATTCGTAGAAAGAGGAAAAACAGACGATTTGAACTTTGTGTGCAGGAACACGATCGTTGCAAAGTTCCTATATTTTAGAACAACGACAAAATGAAACAGTTTGCTGTCGAACGAATTTGTTTTTTCACAAGAACGGAGCAATGGGAGGATGAAAAATTGTCAAAAGCCCGGGATCGATTCCATGTTTTCCGAAGAATCGTGATTCGAATGTATCGCAGAATCCATTAACACTGGGGGGTTTGCTTACGTTTCTTCCTCAAATACAGCAGCGGAAAATTTTACTCGCCCTTTACACATTTTTTTCTCTCGCTTAAGCCTCCATTCTTCTTCAGAGAATATTCGAAAAATCCAGACCTGTTTAAAGATTCGATAAAATATAAAGAACCGTACGAAAATGCAATAAAACTACAAAAAAAATATACCAAGCACGGGTAGAATATATATCGAAAAAGAAAAAAGAAATATATAAAAGAATATATAAAAAATATTCAACGATAATAACAGATGCTAAAAATGTATGAAAATACAAAAACGAACGACGAAATAGCATAAAACACTCGAAAATATATATAAAAAAAAAAGGATGAAAATTTAACAGAGGGTAACAGAACGTCAAGATACATCGGAAAGTACAAAAAATGCAGCAAATTCGAATAAAGTATCGTAAAACGGTAAATTCCATCGCAAAACATTCAAAGTCACAATGGAACGCCTGCGAACAAGCCCTATTGTTAATCGAATAGCCAGAGTATTTTGCAAAATGCATTTTTGCAAAAAATTATCCGATCGCTGGCAACAAATCGGACGCGTACGCTGCCACAAACGCACCAGCCTACGTAGAATTCTCCGCGGTAATAGCGACAATTTCCCGCAAATATCTCGGGAACTATTAACACGTAGAGGAAAAAGTTGTTGAGAATTACGTGTTCTACCACCTATTAGAAGATCATCGAGATTCTCCGACTCGAGTTCTATCTGTACATTTATCTGGTAAACTTGCGTTATCAAATCGGCGAATCACTGTTCGCTGATGTAATTCTATGAACTTTTTGAACAATGCGGTTGGTGAGATATTTGCGTGGATCGATTAACACGAGACATCCTGTATAAAAGTGCTACGAGTCTAAAGCGTAGCTTTAAATGCGCGAAAACAACGTTCAAAATTGCGAGGAAACAGTAACTACTCGATAAAGTGGAAGGAAACGAGAGAAAATAACGTGGAAATTGACACGAAAGCCGGCGAGATCACAGAGATCTCTCGATCTATGGGCGTGATTAGCGTCCGAATTCGATGACGGTGCGGCGTGCCACAGTGACATCGGTCGCGGTATGCCGTTTGATCTTTGCACGCAAATGTTTACGGACCCATTAGGACTCGGATTGTCTGCCGGTGTCGCTAGTTTCCGGTCTCTATAGCCATCCAGGATTCGATCGGCGGCCAAATCGGCGTACCGGTCGCGCAAACGAAACCGCTCGCTATCCGCAGAACCTCGCGGATTTGATCAGCGAAAACCAATGCAACGGTGATCGCCTCTCACGGCTCTGCAAGCTTCTGTATCGTCGCGCCGATTCGAAATTAGGTCAATTAATAATCATGGACGAAGCCGAGCTTCCGGCGAAAATTCGGCGAAACTAGCCGCGCGGAGATTATGCATCGAGCGAGAATGTTCGGATTAGTTCCTTTGACGAAAATTACGCGCCAGCTACTTTGAATCTCGCTCGAAGTTTCCTAGATCGTCGCTCATAAGCGTGCTGGATTTCTATCAACGATACGTGAATCGATACGGGCAAGTTGTGGTTGAAACCGGTATTCACCATCTTTTTGTGGAATCAACAAATGCACAGTGTGTTCTGTTTAACTGGAAATGCTCGAATATCTGGAAAAATACGAGCGATGCGAAAAAATGTTTCGGACAAAAAGTCGTACGGTATCGAGAGGAACACGCTGTGCTTTTATCTATTTGACCTTACGACGACAACGATATCGTACAGCTTTTGTCGGAAACATTTTTTCCTACGATTGATATTTTTCTAGATATTTCCACGTTAAAGGCTTCCGGTTAAATAGGACGTACTGTACATCAAGCGAGATATTAACTGTTTATTTTAACAATATTACTTCAGAGGTAAAGGTTTAATTGCGGTTGCATATCTTGACGGATAGCCGGCGATCTTATGCCGTTTCGGCCAAATAGCGATCTCCCTTTTTCCTCTATTTAAAAAATAATTTTTGGTGCACACAGCGTAGACTAGATTTCGATAGAAATTTCAAAATCTACAAATAGTCGAATGGATTGGCTTTGAATGTTGCGTCAAAGGTACTTGGAATTTACCTGAAACGTATAATTAATTACGTATGCTTGCGCATATACATAGAATGGGTACATAGTACAGCTTTGTTTCAAAATTTCATGGATATTTCGCGACTTTCTTCGTCGAATTGATATCTATCTAATAATATAATCTATTTAACCAATTAATCGATGTAACTCGAGGGGTTTCTTCGTATCGACAATGTCGTTGTACACATTACCGATTTCAATAGAGATTTACTAATTAACTAATCAAGCGAACTGACTAAACTAAACTGACGTTCAAATTGGTCTCTTTGATGAAAATTACGTGAATGCTTTGACTGTCCTTTAATGTTCCATACGTGCGTAACGATCTGTTTCCGAATGTTCGTAGAGAAAACACGTGTTCTATTATAATAGCTTATCCGATAATTGGATTCGATAATTTTTATTTAGAATAAAATAGTAACGATGATGTGATAATAATAAGTAATAAATCAAGTAACAATTGTTCGTATGTTGAAACTATGCAGATTGAGTTTGACTGACTGCTGAGCAATATCGGAAGCCTAAGTGCTTAGGATGTTGACTGATCTGACTTGGAATATCGAATTGGAAGCCTGATTGCTTGCAGAGTGACCGGGTGATACTAAATGATTATTTACCGACTAATTATCGATTGTCTAGATACGTGTGTCTGATTGCTTCCACCATGAAATGACTCTGGATAATTGCTTCTGCAACTGATTACTAATTAATTATTGACAAAATGAAATAATCGATCGCTACTGTACCGTATGACTGTGGCAAATGACTGTTTCTGTACAAATTTACTGAACATATAACTCGATGAATCGATATTTCAAGTTTCACGCTGAATATCAAAGTTTGCTAATACGATGGATAATCGACTGTTTAAATATAATACTTTTCCGATCTCTGTGAAATGGTACGTACTTGTCCTATGTAAATTGCGCGAATTAACGGAAACGATCGATCGTTGGCAAGTTTTGGTATAGTAAAATTAACAAATAATAAACTTTGCTAAAATAAAAGTGATATCTAAATCGGTGAAATTAAAAAATGGCAAATAAGAGAAACGCGAAGATACGTACAACGAATGTTTCGAATATTTTTACGGAACGGTGTGTGCGTATAGCTTGGCCGCGAATTTCAAGGAAATCGCGTTAATTCACGGCAGGATAAAAAAAGATTGCAAGTTCCAACGGGCGTTCTTTTGTCGTGAAATTGAAGAAATAAAATCGAGTCGACCGGACAATAGCTTGTCCGCGGTTCGTCGTCGATCTCCCGCCTCATTTCTGCCCCATGGCCGGTCCCTAATTAACCCCCGCATAATGGAGCGTGAGGAGCGAGATGCAGGTTAAGGGCTGCAGAGACGACTGGCTTTGATATTTAATCACGTTTAACGCAAGCGTCGAGGGGCCGGGTCGCTTTTAATTCTGTTTGTACCGCGAAAGGGAGAATTTCCCGGCCGCCACGCTAATCGCGCAAAGGATCACGGCGACGGATTACGGCGACCCCACGCCGACCATTCTACCCGAATTACCGTTTCCTGTCTTTCGTACGTTCCTCTCTTTTCTTTATGGATTAAGCCGCGTTCCTTTCAAACGAATTTGCCTTTCGCCATGGTTTTACCGTTGTTTTACTCGCGAGTGAAGTTTCTGCCGAACCGAGTTTCGATGGTAAAAACATGTTCTTCAATTTCAATAGCGAAATCTACTTTCGATTCAAATTCGGTATATCGCGTGTGATTCGAAGCGCTTGTGACAGCTTTCTGGTGCTCCGAAATGTTTCTTAACAGCGAGCGCGTATGCCTGCCTCTTTGCATAACCACGATAAGCTTCCGTTTAGCGTCGCGATAGAAGGAACAATTTTCCTAAAGAATCGCTTTATACTTAAACCGCTGAAGATAGCGTCACGGCCATTCACAATCTACGATGATTATTTCGTTTAATTGTTTCTCTGACGAGTTCCACCACTCTTCGTCATCTTGTTACCGCCGTCAGATTATCAATCTTCCAATCCCTTTACACTAGCCAATTTCTCCATGCCAATTAAACGTACGAATTACCGCCACATTAAAGACAACGCGATTAATACGAAGCGAAACAGTTAAAAGGGGCAGACGAAATGACAAATTGCGAAACGTCTTTAGAGAAATAGGAAGGAAGTTTCGATTAAGCGGGACCAGTCGGACAAACCGCGGCCCTTAACGAACGCTGGAGGCTCGTTGTTTCTCCAAACGAGCGCAGCAAACGGGTAGAACGTAAGATTCCTTTGTAATTCGGTTTATCCTCGCTCCGGGCCCTTCCCTTTGTCCCGGTATTTTTCATTCTCCCGGTGTAGTCGCGTTGAACGTCAGCGGAATTCGCCACGATAAACATAAAATAACACAGAGAGGGCAGAGGGGAGAGAGAAAAAGCGAAGCGAATGAAAATTAAGACGGGTGGAAGCGAAAGAGACGAAGTTGGCGATTTAAGATAGTTCTCAAAACTCAAGATTACTCTCAAATTTCGAGCAGAACTAATTTGCAGCGCAAGAAATTCTCGCGTAAATCGATTTATCAGGTAGTTGTCGAGAAATTGTCGATGCAAATCGATGCGTTGAATTCGACGACACACTGAACTCCCAATCAGACTATTCTCTCCTTTATATTAGCCTACTTTATGTTAGCGCCTAATAATATTACGTATGATCTAAAAACATACTATGTATAAGACTATGTATAAGACTATGTAATAAAACTATATATATATAGTCTTTTGTGTAGTAACTTTTGAGGTTTCGTTAATACCGAGACAACAAATGAACGTACCTCTAAACCCGTATCTAAAGACAACAGCCGGATAACGTATCGAGAAAGACTGAAAAAGAATCAAGCAGTTTACGGAAGTGGGAACAAGCTTTGTGCTCGGTGAAATTTCATATTTCGTTCGCGGAACGGAATTTCGCGGAAATGCGCATTTTTAATTGTATTGTCCGGGATAGCCTTTACCTCTGACTCCATTGTGGCTTCGTTCGCCAGCGAATTATATTTCGGGAAGAATGTTTCGTTTATTCTTTGGTATCGCGTTTGAACATGGCGATGAAATAACGTTGAACGAGGAATTAAGGGATTTTTCATTAGGGCCAAAAATGGGAAACAAGATGTACCAGCTCAAAGCATAGGACAGGTTGGTGGGGAAAAAAAAGCCGAAGAAACAAAAGCGAACATTTCAAATTCCGCTTAAGCCACCGTTCATATACCACGGATTCTTGCAAATACTGGCGCAAATCCGAATTGTGGACACGGTGGAATTTGGATTAAGGAAGGGAATAACGAGTAATAATCGCGTCGTGCGCAATTGGAAGTTGTTGAACCATTCGTTAGGGGAAAAATGGGCCTTCCGTAAGCCTCGATAAATCGAGCCACGAACCGGAATTTTCGTTCTGCTACGGCGGGAATCCCGTTCAGGACTTTGCTGTTGCGTATCAACCATAAACTTTCCCCTGTTTTTTCTCTGCTAAGCTGCTTAATTCTCGGAACGTCGCTGAATTCCTCGCCAAGTTTTGTTTTATCGAATGGAAACTGATGTTGATTTAGGATCGTCTCTGGATATCGTGAGCAATCGACGAGTCGAAATGGCGAATCATGTATTAAATGGTAGAAACGAAAAAAGAAATTAAAAAGAAAAGAAAAAAAGCGAAGGAAATTCTTAAAAAGGAACAGTTGGAAGAATTTATTTGGTGATAAAATGAATAATATCGAACAACCTGTTTTTCACATTTTTCACCTGCTATATCCCAGCAACTAATCGTCGGCTCGACCTGATGATCTACTGCCATCGGATTCCTAGGTTTCCTCGTCGCGAGGTATCGTCTGACAGAAAACTCAATTGGAAAAACGATGCAGTGGCAGGACGAAACGAAACAGAGGCAAACGAACGAACGGAAATCTGGGAAAGAAACGAAGAAACGGTGGGAAATCGACAAACATCGCGACGAAGGCGAAGATGGAAAGTTTTAATGGTGGCGGAACGCGAGCAACAGAGTCCGCCATGAAATATGCAAAGGCGTAGGAGCGTATTGGAGGAGGACGGGCAACATAATCGTCGCGGCTCGCACCATTGTTCCGGCCACAATGCGGACGTATACAAAATGCGATCCTGATAAAAGTCGTTGCAGAAACGTCGCCGTGGCGCGGCTCATGAATTTTTCGCCCGCGATTTACGTGACAAAAGCGAGCAAAAGGCGAGGAAGTGGGGTGAAAAAAGAAAAAGGAAATTCATGAAACTGTATAACAGTTGCTGGGCCAACGAAGTTATCATCGCGGCCCGAGTCGCCGTGCTGCTCGTCAAGGAAGTCGAAAATTATACGCGACACTAACGTCGCAACTGAATAAAAGATCGACCCCTACAAATTGTCTCGCCACTGATTTTTATGATTTTTTAAGCCGCTGATAAGATCACCGGGTTGTTGGGTGCATAGACGTGCAGGGACCGGCAATGACAATTACACCGCGGGTTTTCTACGCATTTACAGGAAATTCGAATAGAAGAAAAATTGCAAATTAATAATTGGCAGAAAAGTGCGATATATGGTAATAATAATTTATTTGTACTTTAGGCTCACAGCCTATTATTGAGAATTCTTGTTGCTAGTTTCTTATTACGCTATATTATTATATTCTCACGTCGAGCTCCAAAAGTGCAATACAGCGAACGTCGTAAAATAAATTCTCTACCGAGCACTCTGTTAAAACATTCGTGTAAATCGATACTCGATAACAAAGTTGCTTTTTAAATTATTCCATTAATCCGACGTGCTAATTTATCACGTTTCCTTCGTTTTTCTATTTAACAATACCGCGTTCGTAGAAAATCGACGAACAACGCGTCGCAGATGAACGTTTAAAAAAAGCAAAAATTGCGTAAGGGTTCTCACTAGCGATATCGGTATCTCTTTTCTCTCCCTTTCGTTTTTTTTTTTTTTTTTTTTTTTTTTTTTTTTTTTTTTTTTTTGAAATTTCATCGTGGAATGTTTCGGTAAGCACGATCATACGCATCGGTTGCCTTTAACTTTAATTATTCCAGTATTCGTTTTTCCTTTTTTTCCGTTCGACCATACGCGCATTTTATTTTATTATGCCAAGTATAATGTATTTTAATATATACCGTATTTACCGCTGCACCGTTCTACAACGTAATCGGACGAAGAACAACGCTTCGATGTTTCCTCGCGTGGAAACCTGTTAATCGGTGAAATTTAAAACACTCGGGGCGATGTTCCGCCGTTACGTCGTTTATTTTTCCCTTTGCCCTTTTACAGAAACGGGCACTGAAAATCCGATTCAGAATCGACTTTTCTCGCGTACACATATTTCCCAAGTCATTCAATGGTGTACCGAGATTCAATGGTGTAGCAAGGATATTTAAAAATTGGAAAAATTGCGATGCCACGCTTCTCGTTCGGACGCTCGAAACGTCAAAATATCGGATACTGTGACGAGATGCGCAGAAATAGCAAAATTTGAAATGTAAAATCGAAGCGTAAGATCACTGAAATTTTATTTTAAGATTTGAACGTTTCGGAAAGAGATGTTTAATTTGCAGCAAAATTTTGTAATTTGATTTATCGCTCGTGCGCTCCGATTGCCATCGTGAAGAAATCCTTCGTGTACGATTTTATGAGAGATTGTGCAAAATTACCATTATTATAAGATATTTCGAAGATTTCGTTTATATTTAACGAAGTTAATTAATATTCCATTATTTCGAAATGAAAACGTTCGATAACATAGCGTATTGAGAATTAACACGGCTGTGTATCTAATGTATTTGATCATTATTATTAACGGTCTACATCTCCTAATTGTGAACGCTGCACAAGTGCATATTGTGGTGATCGATAGCAATAACATAGATTGCGAAAACCTGAATCGTCAAGAACAGAAGAAATAATAGCAGAGATAATAGCAACAGCTACGTACATTTATAGAAATACACATTTTACAAGCCTAATTAAACAAACGAAAGCATCTGCAGTTTTTCCACAAGCGCATAAAAATCCGCAGCCTAACGACGACATCTTCCAACATCAGAATACAAGGTTTCGTTCAATTTCCCTTAAACGTTCGGAAGCTGCAAAGGAATTTTTTTAACGAATGAAATCGACGACAGAGAATTTGAAGAAGCTTTCGTAAAACGGAAGCGGGAAGTGAGAAGCGGGAAGTGGGAAGCAAACCGACAGGATATGAAAGCTCGTTTACTTCGAAATCCTGAAATCCGAATGAAAAGGAACTTTCGAAGAAAGAACATCGAGATTGCAATAATCCACGGAGATGAGAGTAATCGAGAGAAAGAAAGAGGAGGAGGGAGGTGGAAAATGTCTTTAGAAATGCCCGTGCTTCTCTAGCCATGGCCGTGTAATCCGGCTGTGATCAGCATGGCGGCCATTTTGACGAGTCCAGCGGAACAGACCGAAGTAACACCTAATTTGTAATGTAAATATCCATCCTCTCTGCCGAGGGAATTAAAAAACAGCACCGCCAGCAGCGCTTTCCTTTCCTGTTTTTTTTTTTCTCTCTGTTTTTGGTGCTGGTACGTCCCATATGAACCAGGTTCTTTGGAAAATTGAGTTGGAAAAGTTCCCGTTGCTTTGCCATCAACCTGATGGAATTGGGATCGATGGCTCTTAAAATATTGCGATACTTTATCTAACAGATATAATACAAGATTAAGGAATTTCTTACGGCCTTGAATATTGCACGGTGCCGCCCGTCAGCCAATTTCCACGTACTGGCATCTTCGTGCTGATCGCGTCTTTCGAACGAAACTGACCGAACGAGCAAACTTGGTGCTGGTTTTCTCGCTTCTGCCTGGCTCGAAAAAATGAAACTGCCTTCTTCAAGGCCGTCGATCGACCCGCTTGCCTTAAAACAAGGGGACAAATTCGTCGTTTCCGGAGCGGAGCTAAAGCGGAGTCGCAGGAACCGTGGAAAACGACCTCTTGGATTACTGTGAGAAATTTCCTACGAGTCGCGACGATCGACGCCAGTCGTGACCCTTCGAACTGCTTAATTCGTGGTACGACCGCGTGCGCCAAGTAACGAAATGACCCTCCTTTTACGCCCAGAGACTCTAAACTAGTCTAAACTAAACAACACAGCCATAACGCAAACCGCGTTAACGATGGTCGCTGCAACTTTCTGTATCGTGGTGTAGCGTTCGTTGACGCTTGCTCGCGTGGCTCGTTCGGCACGCTTGCGTGAGAAATGAAATATTTATTCGATGAAACGATTCGTTCGACAAAGATCTTTCTGTGAACTAAACATTTTTTAAAAAATTTTCTAAAAAAGACCATCGGCCGACTGAAAAAGAGACATCTGCCAAACGAGATCACGCGCTAGTGTTTTTCGTAGTCGCTGTACATCGTCGTCAGCCTTCAATGATCTCGCGTTATTCTATCCGCCACGCACTACCAACTCAAAAAAGGAGGAAGAACCAAATAGAGTCGTAAGGATGCGCACGAGACGAGGAACAAGAGAGATTAGCATTTTAATCGCTTATTCAGGCAACGAGGCCGAGTCGCATGGTCCAGTGGCTGCTTCGTACATCGACTGGCTCCAAAAATCGTTGAATTTTCTTTGGAGGCGCGACGACAAGGCCGATATTAGTCTCGTAGACGGTCTCGTTTGCATAGTCACCTCTTCTGCAGCGTTTAATTCGGTCGGACAGAGCGAAGGGAGAGTGGTGCAGCGTGTAATTGGCTTGTTTTACACCGCGTTACACGGACGAGTTCGTCGCTCTTCCGTGTCCACGACCGGAAACGAAGCTACGCACTTTTTTTTTTCGCTTGAACCATTCCCCGCTGCTTCCTACGTAACCAATTACTTGCATTCCAATTTTAAATCCACGGATAGAAATTAATGGAAATCAAATTTAACTGAGAAATTCTGAGAATTTAAAAGGTTTAATTAAGCTTCGAGCGTATAATGATCTCGCAATTATTCGTCGTATTAATTATTTCGCGAAATCATCAAAGTCGGATGCGTTTCACCGTATACCGCAAATAATCACGGCTCTATGGCACAAAAATCATTAATTATAGGAAGAAACGAGCGAATATCGTTGAAATATCATAGACGCGTAAAATGTCCCGTACAAAACCTGATAATTGATCTACATTATCGCAAAACGATCGTAATTAATTAGAATTATTTGCCTATGCGATATGACGATACGGAATACGCGATAAAGATGTTGAAAAATTATACGCGAAAATATCTCACAAAGAAATAACGAATTCAACGTGGTATTATATTAATATCCACGATCTTTCGATTTACATGGCCATTGTCGAAATTTTCGAATAAATTGGTCAGAAAATTGGATGAAACCTCGCACCGGATATCTTGTGATTTCTGCATATGTTTTGAAATTCGTGTCAAACTTTACCGATACAATCGTAGCAGTGGAGTATGAAGACGCGTAATGTATTCATAAAAGCGGTCCACTACCCCGTGCTTGCGGTAATTCCAACAACTTCGATCGTCGATACTGCTGAAATATGTTTACACGAAAACGCGAGTTGTTTATTCGTTTCCCCGTAAAGAGCGGGTTTCCTCGAGCCGCCGGACAGCCCAACGGCCGACGGAGAGAAGAAAGAGAAACTGTGGAAAAGAAGCAGACGCGGAAATAAATTGCAAGGCGAAGCCGGTTGCCAAGAAATTCCTCGGGGCTCAGGACTTGGAAAAAAACTCAATACCACGGGCGTATTTCGTGCAAACACGACCCCCTGAATTCAACCACCGCCTCGACTGTTGGCCGATTCTTGGTGGGCCGAGGCAAGAATCAGCCGCGGATCCACAGATTTATTATTTGCCGACGATTTGTCATTCGCGCGTTGCCTTCGAGTGGCCCATTGTGTGTGCCTTTGGGATCGAGATATCGACGCTACCAGCTGCGAGTCGAGCGATTTTCGGGATTCACCAGGTGTTGAGGGTGAAGTGGATCGATACGCGGATGTTGGATTTCGTCTTGGCGAAAGAGGCTGGGCTTGGCTTTGCTGCCATGGAATTATTGAATTACGGAATTATTTATTTACAATCGATCGCAAACGCCCTTTAAATATAAAATATAGCAGAGCAGGGACGGCACCAAAGAGGAAAAGGCAAATGAAAGTAAAGGTACAGGCAAAGATTGGTTTTATGGAAGATAGCGAGAGTATGGAAGGGAGCGGCCAAGACTCTCGGGTCTGTAGAAGGCTCGGTGCGAAGGAAAAATCGAGGCCAGGTGAGTACGAACGGAATGGCTTAGCGGTTTATAACAAGGAACGAAGAGAAGTTCGACTTCTAAATTACGTCTACTTCTAAATTAGTAATTAGCGCAGGAGCGTTGTAATTCGGCAATTTCCCATCGGATTCTAATTGGAAGAGCGAAAAGCACGATACACGAAGTAGCCTTCGACCAGCAACGAGCAGAGTGTGGCTTCGATCAGGAGGTAGAACAGACGTTGCGCGTTGCATCGCGAAGAGCGGGCATGGATCAGCGCGTCATGGGACACCGTGTGTCAGTTTTAATTAGCAGGCCACCCGGCATCGATGCCAGGAAGCCATCAAACACGAGCCGCTGGCACGTTGCGGTCGTTAATAAAATTCCAGAGGCACCGTCTGCCATTCGCCGAGACGTGAAGTCGCGCGCCCAGCCACCCGTCCGCACTTCAGGTGCATTATTCACGTTCGATGGTGGACCATGGCCGCCTCGAGAGCTGGACGTCACGTAGAACACGACTTCCGCTACCGTCACCCGCCGTTCCACCTTATCCAACGTTATTACCGGTTATATCACTAATCTGTGTCGCGTAGCAGCAAATTATAATTGAAAAAGAATCTTAAAACGCAAGAAATCGTCGAACGAGGAGAATCGTAAGGGGCAAACAATTATATATCGTATATCGAAAGAAACGAAGACTCACGAAAAGGTAAAAAATTCGCAGAACGGGAGAAACGATAAGACGGAAAAGGTCGTCAGGGAGGCAGGAAAAATCCTAAATGAAGGAATCTAGAAAATAAAAATTGTCGTGGCAATAATGAAATCGTAACGTAGGATAATACGATAAATTTAGCTAAAAAAGAAAAGACAAAAAAACGAAATTAATTTGTTCGACCAATACACGCCATAGAGATCGCAGAACGACCGTAAATAATCAGGAAACGACGGAATTCGTGAGTCGATCGCAATCGGCTGCATCTCTGGATGCAGCGTCTCCTTGGTCCCCGATTTTGATTTCCTTCGGTTGATTTCTCATCAGGCGGACTAATGGGAAAGCGTCGCTGAATTTTCCAACCCCCCGAACCCCAAACGCCGACCTTCTGATTTCTTTTCTTCGTCGAGCACGACGAGAACCCTCCGGTTCGTCGTTGTTGATGGAAATTAATGAGATCGATTCCACGTTAAGGGATCGAATCCGAGTTTTCGAAACGCTTGAACAAACTGACGGAACGCTCGAACCTCGCCACGATCCTCGATTATTTCTTGCCGATGAACCGTCGACGAGAAAATTTCCTGATTTTGATAAGACGAAGGCTGTGTCGTCTACAAGCACGTGGACATTCCGGTCGATTTCTATTACAAATTCGATCTTTGAGAATATTAATAATTCTGATGTAAGCCCTAGTTTAAATAAATTAATCCGAATGCCTATTCCGCTAAAAGAAATCTTTCAGAATGTTTTTCGAAGGAAGACGGCAAATTTAATTCTTCGCCTGGTTCCATCCAAAGTCGCCAATTTTTCTAAAAGCGTCCGTACAACGATGATACTTGATTTTTTTCAGTCTGCCGGACGCGAAAAGGGACGCATATATTTACAAACTATTAATTGGTGCTATTAACCTAGTTATTGCCTATCCGCCTATCCACCTATCCTAACGTAAAAGCATCCGTATATTTCTAATAATTACGAATTAACGAAAATCCCATCGAAACGTAATAACCAAGTTATACTAGAGTAACGTAGTATCGCAATTTACTATCGATTCGCAATGCAGAAACATCAGAATCTAACGCAAGTGCGCAGAGCTAATCTTTCCAGGGAGAACTCGGTGGTTTCCATGCAGGAGCGATTGCGTGATCGCAATGAAACGAACTGGGATAGCGAGATATCGAGGGTCGCTATCCCTTCGCAACCCTGTGCGTGTTCCTCGTTGCTGTGCAACTGTCTATTCCCAACCGTTAATCCCAGCAGCGTTTCCGGTCGGGGGGTAAGGCTACCGAGTGGACATAACGCGATATTCGTACGAAATTTCGGCTATGTTAAACAAAGTGAAGCGAAATTAGTGGCCCGACTGACAATACAATGCTTCTAGAGCTTAGAACGCGTGGAACGGGTTTACAATTTTCTCGAGCGAAAAAGTTCCTTCGCCTTACTTTTTTAAAAACTGAATATAACGGATAGAATGGATAGAATGGATAGAACGCGTAGAACTACGCGTAGAACTGGTAGGATTTCATCGAACGAACCTTTGTTTTACTAGGTTACATAAGGGAGATATAGGATATTTCTCGCGGTTGTTTTACAGTTGCTCGAGCGATCGTTTAATAATAGGAAATTCGGCTATGCTATTCTTTCCTCTCTGAACGCTTCGGAAACACTAAACGCACAATCGAGTGCAATTAATCCTCGAAATCGACGGCAATCAACGTTCGCCACACGTTCGTTTGAAGTAGGCACTTTTACCTTTAAAATGGCCGTCCACCAAAATTATGATATCGCATTGTGGTTTATGGCTGATTCTCAAATACCGGCAAGCTGGTTGTTTACGCCGAAATTCCACCGTTTCGCCGAATAATAGCGTAAAAATCAATGCGACAAAGTTTTACTTATCTTTTCAGCGAAAAACAAGAATTCCATAAAGAGCGTATTAAGCTTCTTGGTAATGAACAAACGAAGGAAAAAGAAGTGCCGCTTTCGAAGCGCCCAACAACACGCGTGGCAAAAGACTGACCCACTACACGCGACGAACTTTATTATTAAATATAATATGGATATCCCTTGAAGCAGGTGCTAGCGTGAATGCAGCTGGAGTTTGAATATGGAATACTGGCTTCAACGCAGGTGCAGAAAACCAATATGTATATGCTCGAACGTTATCTCGCTCGTATTTGAATTTGGCATCGTGGCGTCAACCAGGGCTAAGTAAGTAATCCCTCCGATACTCACATACCGTTCAAAAGTATCCAGATTCCTATTAAGATCGATTTCTATTAACGAATAATTGTAAAGTACGTGGAATCCAAAATCAAATAAACGAGGGAAAATGGTAATAGAAAATTGATTGGCGATAATTGAATTTTAAAACTGTTTTTCTCTGTGAAGCACGAAGAACGTGACTTATTATGTTCCTCCTTTGTGATTCATACGTAATGTCGCATATAGAAAACGATAAAGCAACGATATCAGAACGCATTTCCTGAAACGCGTTCGCAGATAGAGGCGCGTAAAAATAAAACGACGATAAGGGCGGCGTTTCTAGAGCAAAATTACACGGAGCATACGTTAGAACGCGTTGATAACAGAACGATATGGGCCGTGGGCACTGCATATGCGGGCTGTGGTACACAGTACTACACACATTCCACAGGGAAATTCTATACAATCGCCCCTAACGATGCATGAAGTTTGATCTGGCTCACGCTACAAAAGAATCGAATCGTCGCGTTCGATTGACTCTGGAAAAAAAAAGAAAGAAACGTTCTGTGTAACGAAACGATTCCTCCGTTGAAACGGGGTTTACGCAAAATGAAAAATAAGGCGGTTAATACGGAAAGAGGAATATAGAGATCTATCGAGATTTTTTCAGTTCATACAAAGAGACGATTGATGCGATACGATGCTAAATCCTGAAAAGTATTATCGAAATTCTCCTAAAGCTTCAAACCTATCATAGAATATCTTGCTCAACGCCTCTCCTATGAAATCGCGAGACTTCTTACGCGAAGATTCGATTTATGTCCTCAAAAACTAGTCAAGATGAACTTAAAGATCTCTGTTTCCTTTCTCCAAGACGGATGATATATTAACCGGCATTAAGGCCCTCCACGCGTACGAATCGCAGTCGTAATAGTAGTCAAAACAGCGTACCAGCCAATTCACGCTCGAATCATAAGTCACTGTCGATGCACCGAAATTTGTAGCATCTTTTCGCGAACCGTTGATGATGGCACCGTGCCACGATCTATTAGCGTCAAGACATTCGTGAAACATTGTACGATGAACCGTGAATAGGCGATAACTGGGTCGATCACAGCCGGTATAAAAGCATTTCTTCCCTTGCACGTGTTAAACTTTTCTTTCTTTCTTTCTTCTTCTTCTTCTTCTTCCTTTTTCTTTTCTTCTTTTTTGCAAACCCTGGCTGTATCGATATTTCATTTTTCGGCACCTATCGGAATTATCCGATATTTTAAAAATATTGTTACGACAAAACTACAAAATTACCATACACGCGTCCTAACGGTTCGTTGCTTGATAAATTTTTAGCTAACAATAATTACATTTACGATTTTACTCAACTTACAACAGACAATTTGCTTCGTCTTCGCCTTCGTATTAAATTCCTCGCAACGCTCCCCTTGTCCTTAGTTCGCAGAAACTCTATTACAGAATTACGATACAGCTGACTAATTAGTCTAAAGGTAACTGAACGTGCATTAAGCCGAACAAAACGAGAATTCTCTTTGTCAAATCTTTCCCTTTCTCTTTAAGCGCGAGCCAAGTGTCTTTGCAAATATTGCTGATGCTTTGCACCGAGGGTATCTCATTAAAATGAAACTCGCAGCTTCGAGCTCACAGAACGCGAATGACTTTCTAGGCTTCAATTATTAATGGCACATTCAATATTATATCGCGCTCTCTTTCATTCCAGTCTTCAATTGTAACGCGAAATTACGAATCCTTTGAGCTGCGGCAAAATTTCATTTTGTTTGAGAAAAAGCAGACGAAATTATGACATTCCGTTTGATATTCTAATTATTCGACATGTATTAAGAATTGGATCATCTTGCGAAATAGTAAAATAGTAGTAGAATCGAGATAAATATTTCTCATTTGAAATTTATGCGGTGGCGTTCTGATAAATTTAAAATTACACATCGAATGTTAATTCGCGTCGAAATTCCAATAATAATTACAGCGTATACTCTAGAATCCAACGTTTAATGTTTATCGAAACGTTAAGAGGAAAATACGTTGTTTTTGACAATTAATTTCCAAACGAGATGCACGTCTAAAGAGACAAAACGCGCGGTTTCGTAAGAGAAACAACGGCAGAGGCAAAGACTTTTTCAAATTGAAATTAAACACGAAAAAGGTTGTTAGGGGCTTGCACGCTTAATCCCCGGAACCAAAGAATTATCTCGCAATTATTTTCTGAGCAAACACGCGCAGATTCCGTGCAATGAATAAATTCATCAAGAAAAACATAGCAGCGTTTCCCTCCGTAATATTTGCATATTAAAGTTAGTACGTTCAAAGAAGAACCACTAGTTTCTTTGCTCCTTCTATTATTTCTAGTTAAACAACGTCTGCGTAAACATGAAATAATGGAGTCGTATTTTTCTGCAAAAATTCGAAATTTAGTAAATCTCCTTTAATTATCTATTTAACGCAAGTAGAAATTATTGCGGCTGAATGTCGTAATGAAATTATCGTGCGCAGATTCGTCAGAAATTTCGTTCACTTTTCAACTTTGAAATTCATCTCACGCTACCTCGAAACAACTTCGTAAGCGTTTTCGAAAACCTCGACTCGCTAAAAAAATTCCTCTAATCGCTAATCTGTCCTGTTAATAGTTCCACAAACTCCATCGAACCTACACTCGCAGACCATTTCAAAAATATCTCCAACAAATTCGTTGACCGACTAGTCAGAAAAGCCAGGTATATCTAAAAAAAAGAGTGTCGATCAAAATTGCCAATCGTAACCAAAGCAACCTTTGAAAAGCGTTTGGTCAAAATGAAAAGGACTCACGCGCGTGACAACGATCGCAAGTCGTCGCTTTACAAAGAAAAAAAAAAAGAAAGAAAGAAAGAAAAAAAGGAAAAAGAAGAAAAGAGATATAACGTAGTTTCATTGAAACGAGGTGACCCACGAACGTTTCATAAAGCGCGCGTCATATGCGTTCGAATAGTTGGCCAATAATTTTCCAATCTCGTCGGTTCAAGCGTTACAGATGGCGGCCGTAACTTCGAGCCGGAATCATCGAGATGATTCGATTACGGTCCGACGGATGCGATCGAAAAGCATTCACCGCGACCATTTTATTCCGACAAAAATCCACGCACCGTGGAAATCTGGAATCAATAGGATGTTACCGCTTGCTGGTACGTTTATTCTTCTGTGTTAATGGAGTGTGGGGAACGATGATGGCGATTAATCGACGTTCGGACGCGTATCGAGTCCATTGGATATCGTATAAACCATTCCATCGTAGAATGTTTGTCTTTTGGACAAAGTAAATACCGAAGATAATCTTTTGGAAGAATTGATTAGCAACGAAGCGATCGTTGAAGCGATAATTAGCGGGCCAACAATTTTTGAAACGATAATTAATGGAACAACGATTTCGTACGTGATTGTAATTCGATTCCGTCAGGCACGATAAATATGCGTGGCATAATGACGTTGGCGGCGTTGATAAATGCAACAGCAATGGGGCTGAATGCGGCGTCTATCTCGCTGTTCTCGATATTGCGTTTGAATGGACGTGGCATCGATCGCGCGTGACCGTCTCAAAGGGGCCGATCCTCCGCAACGACTAGATTCGCGCGCGATCCGATTCTCCCCCGTGACGCGATACCGTGTCTTCCAGCACGATAACGGAACCATTGTCGCGTCGCGAATTGGAACACCGCGTTGCGTCTGCAAATTACTCGCTGTCGATCGATAAATTATCACGACACGTTCTGGCAGGTAGTCGTTGTTGTTGCTTTTACAACGGATCTCCGATCCCATAGCCAACGTCTTTCTTTCTTTCATACGCTGACACGGCACTCGCAAACTTTCTTTTACAATTTACGCGATATCGCGATCCGACTGCCCTTATATTCAGATAGCTTTTATAGTTTCTAATGAAATGGAGAAGCAATTTGGACAGAACGTTTCGCGCGACGATTGTCAACTGATATCGATAGCAAGGGTAGGAAGAGCAACTTCAACAATGGTAAACAGCGACGTTAAAACACGCTTCGAGTCACGTTAGCCAAGCCACGAACTAGAACTCTGTCCTAAAATTCGAAAGAAACGCGCATCGAGTCATTTTCCAACATCGATGACGATTTACGATTTAATTTAATACCCCGAATTCCACCCTTCAATCGTCTTACTATCCAGCTACGAGAAACTCATTGCCAATGGAGTCGTAGCAAGCCACGTATTTCGCTGTATTGTCGCTGTCCATTTGCTGCATCGTCACCGTAGAGCGCTTAAACCTATCGACGCTTTTCCCCATCCCTTTATCCCGCTGTCACTACCTCAACCAACCAACTACCCGGTTCCTCCGTGGAAACGTTCGAACGGAATAAAAGAAACGCTCTCGACCCTACGTAAAAAATATTCCACGGTCCGTCCACTATGACACGTATAGCGAAGCGAAGCGAGCCGAACAAAAATGGCAAAAAACGGCGCTCTAAAGGGAAATAATAAAAAGGGAAGGAGATGGATGGAACGCGATTGACACGAGTCGCTACAGGTTGGCACACGCGGCGTCGTATTCATCGATATAAATGCCGAACGATGGGGAGGGAACGTGGGCTGTTTCGAGGCTGCGTCAAAAAGTTCAATCGACGGATGCGCAGCGATGCATTGGTAATGCACCCATCCGGAGCTTCGAGGCCAATTTGCCAGATAGAGGCAGACGGTGGAACGAAAGAGACGCGAGGATTCCCTGGCACGGAGGCACGATGTCCCTCTAGTAGCAATTACCAAGCATTCATCCCGTGGAAACGTCCCCCTTTTCTCTCTTCCTCTGACACTGTCAGCGATTGGCCTTTCTGTTTGCCACGGAGTAATCAAAAATCAAGCGTCGAGTTACCTGACACGGAATTCCGACGTAGAAGCAAGAAATCCGGCCTATTGGTATTGGTATTATCGTGCGTCGACCGATTTGCCGCGCAATTCCCACGTAGAAGCAAGACATTCGGCTCGTTGGTAAATACATCATACCGCGTAAATATTTGAACATCCGCGGCTACTTGATCGAAAGGTTGACAGTTTTGTTATATCTATTTTCGATGTTATTAATCGTTCGCTATTTTCGACTGGTACAGAGGGACCATTGCCAACTAAATCTGGGCGATCATGAAACTCGATAGGGAAACTTGTAATGGTTCACCATAAAATGGCAAAAGCCTATTTTTCGCAACAGCGCACACTAATTTAGGAGGGTAATTTTACGCATGAATAGAATTTTCTTGTTCTCTCTCGTGAAAGATATCTCTTTCAGATTCTACAAAATATCGTGGTAAATTTTCTATATTTTCCAAGCTGTGTAGTATGCTTGATAATGGAAACCTAACGTTTCAATCGCGAAATTTCAGTCGAATTAATTTCTCAGCTTTTAAGGATAACGAAGACCTACGTACAATACACGTCGAAAATCTAAATTACCAGGTACAGTTTGCACATTTTAGAACTTATTCTGGCTTTTCGGTAACGATCGACGTCAGCGCGAATCAACGTTAGACCGCATTAGCGGAGAAACCTTAACAGATTCGCGAAACCTACAGTTGGTATACTCAAGTTACCGTGATACACGGTATCGCTTTCGTATTGTATACCTATAACTCGCGGTATCGCAGAACTTGATACTCGAAACCTACCTCAGAACCATCGTTTTATGAATTTATATCCGTATTGGTTCTAATAATCGCCTCTTTTCACCTAATCTTCTGTCAGACTTTACGCCTTTTTCTCTCTTTACGTATTTCAACGATGACATATGAAAAATTGATATCTTAAATGGGTACGCTGTTTATTAATGTATGCGCTGTATGCCTGTTAGTAAGAAGTATATATACTTATACAAACACTGGCGAACAAGTGAAATTTGAATAAAAATAATAAATGTAAATATCGAAAGAGAAACCCCTATAAAATACACTTAACTTAAAATACAATCGACTAATGATAATTTCGATGTGTAACAGATAGATACGTTGACGACGCATCGAACTTTAAAATTGAACTCCGTCTCCAAACGGATGAAACGCTAAGACAAGACAGATCTGGACTAATCTTGTCCAACTCCAAATAGGCTAAGAACCGCGTCGCGCCAAAAATCCTCAAAATCTCAAAACGTCGTTTATCTGCTCCTGTAATTTCAAGGCCAGCAAAACGGGCATTCGTGAGGATCGTCCGATATCCATCAAAACAGGTCTCAAGAACGATCCGTTTAATTCTACCAGAATGCACCGGTGGGTGTCAGTCTCCCTTAAGCCGGTGTTACAAACGTGTCGTGAACGATGCCACCTAATTGTCCTATTATCGCGTGGCGGCAAGGATCGGAATCACTGGGTGTCAGGACGAGATCTATCGGCGTAGCGGAGTCGCGTACACGCGATCAAGACGTCTTATTAAGTAGGCGCATGCAGCCCACCGATAAATCTTTGGCTGGCACTGCTCCACTAGCAGACGTTCTGCTCGTCTTATTGCATATCTCGCGGACCGATGAAGTGGCGAAACCTAATTTCGTCCCTGGACGATCGCCTCCTCAGCGAATATAGACATCTTCGGATAGAATTATCGGATGATGTAGATATTTATGTACTGTGCGAAGCTGGAAAGACGATTAGGGTGATGGTACAGGGGCAAAGGAAATATTACTCTCTATATCTCATCGACGACTCTATATAGATTTATTTGTACGAGATACTCTCGTATAGGACAAATCACGTTTCGCCATCTATATTCGCAGTCTATATTAATAATTTCGTTTCTGTGATACTTTCCCCTCTAATATAACAATCGAAATATTTATATTTGTTTCGAACATCTCTTTACGCTTTTATCGATACCGGCATGATCGTACGAAAAGTACCGGTAGTCAAAATTCTACCACAATTCTAACGCTACATTAGCATCCAAATTTGTTTCTGTTTTAACGTCTAATTGGTCCGCGTGTTCATTTTTCATTTGTTTTAACGGTTGGTCAATCTTGTCTCGAGTCGCGTATAGTCGTCGAGTTGTCTCTTGTTTGGGTAGAGTTTTTAAATTTTCGTGCCTCGCGCTCTATCTTCGCAATGGTAAAAATAAATGGTATACGTAGAAAAAAAAATTATCCACCAACGATAGGTTGGTGCGAGAGTTATCGAATTCGCAGCTCTGACGTGACCGTGGGTTGATAAAGCACACCTGTTCGGGTCGAAACGTCGGAGCAGTTACCGCGTGCGTCGAAATACCGACCGGAAAGTTAACCCCGCATGAAACGCGACGGCTCCTGAATATTTCAACTTCCCGTCAATCGCTCGAACCACGGCAAAACTGTACGATATTGCCACGTACGCGATCGCGCGTACATATACGTGAAAATAAAAAAATATATCTCGAACGATTTTTATAACGATAAATTTTTCATTGGAAGATTTCAAAAGGGAGGAGTTCGAATCGGCGAACTTTTCGGTGGAAAATTCATAGAAGAAGAAATTCGCATTGAAAAATTGTTCACTCGTATAAAGATATGCGCGTTTAAAGAAAACCATAGTTGATAAGAAGATACAGTTTGGAGTATTGACCTATACAAGTCTGTATAGAGAATGCCCGAATGGTATCACAAGTACAGCCTCGTAAGTTTAATTGGTAAATCGTCAGTGTTTAGCGGTAAAACGCACCAGAGATAGGATTAGTAAAGCTTCTATCAAAACCCTCTCAATTGCTCTTCAGATAGCAACAAAGTGGGAAAACAGTTAATTGTGTTAATAATTCTGGATATTTCCTACAAACCCATAGTTCCCCAATTGATTTCGATATTTTACGAAAATATAAAGTACACTTACGTAACGCTCAACATCACTTTATGAACTTCATACTTCATAAACATAATAGAATATAGTTTGTTGAAGATAAATATCCTGCTTTATCATAGATTTAACAATAGCTTGAATTCGGAAATACACTGTATAACAATTATACATAACGTTATACTAAATGGCTACTTACTATGTACGAAACTACTAACACTCACTAAAATACGATATGCATAAAAACGTTACACATTTTATTAATCCAATTCCAGATAGAATATATGAAAATCGATAAAACTCTTGTACAGGATATTCAAAGACAAATATTATTTCAGCCAGTTATAGCAATGATTTTATGGAATAATAACAATAATAATAAAAAAGAAAAGGAGAAGTCGTACGAAGCTTTATAAAATAAAAGATAACTAACCTCGGTTCTTTCCAAATTCCATTATTCTTTAGGAACGCCATTATTTCATAGAATCATTACCTCTTAAAATATATTCATTCCCAAACTAGCCTGCACAAGAGAACACACGTCCGAAACGTTAAGATTTCCCAAAAGCGTCGCATATGTTACCCAGAATTAATCGACTCGTTGGGTATGCGCGAGAGCGAGAAGAAAGGAGAAGCCAGCGGGCGCGATGACAAAATAATGATCATCGAAAAGCGTCTCGAGAGCATATTACACATGTGTGCGTGCATTATTCGAAAGAGGGCGGGAGGGAGAGAGAGAGTGAGAGTGAGAGAGAGAGAGAGAGAGAAACAGTCGGCCACGCGACGCGACACACCAGTTTGACGAACTGCGTCACGTGGCCACTGACACGCAGAAGCAGAAAAGCCGCGAGTAACGTCTGGTTGCGCACGTGTACGTCTATACAGAGTGATTGAAAAAGGATGAACGATATCTGTACGGAAAGTATCTTGGAAATCTTGACACTATCGGTAAGAAGGCGATTCTACGTGAAAAATCGAATTTGAAAATTTATTTCACATATATATATATACGTAAATACGGTTAATTTCTGGTTGGGTGGGAGTAAATAATCAGCAGAAGGTTATTATACGTATGAAATTAAGATGCTGTTCTCAATAAAATAAAGTTTGAACACGTTTAGCTTGATACTTTGTCAAATTTAATTTTCGCGAGAACGAGGCGCCATATGAAAAGATATTCGACTTCTTTTCACGTGGAATCACTCCTTGCCAATGTTTCTATGGTTATTAGGACACCCTGTATGGTGTGTCGTTAGACGTCAAGAAACGAAGAAGTTTGACTTGAAAAATAAGCCTCAAACGGTATTAATGTACGTGAAATTCATTGTCTTCGTGTCTTTGCAATCACACGGTATAAATTTCACCTTTTTCAACACCCTGTACATGTGAAAGGGAGACAAACGAAAGCGTAGAGAAAAGGGTACAACGTCGGCAAGAGGCGGAGGAAAAAGGAAAAAGCAAAGTTTGAAAGAGCGCCTGCTCCAACTGAACGCGTGTATCCTTATCTCTCTCTAGCCCGCGTGACGCGTACTCTTTCTCTCTCACTCCAGCTTACGCGGTCCGCAACATCGTTCGCTTCTCTCACTTCACGACGCACAGATCGATTCTTTCTTTCTCTCTCGCTCTCTCTTTCCTCATCCACTCAGCTACACCCTTTCCTTTCCCTTTCTTCCACGACCGTGCACGACACCTCGCACACATTTACGAGGCACAGTAGTGCCACGCTAACTGGCCGGAATTTTGCTACGTTAACTGGCCGTCAAGTTCTTCGAACTCTCTTGTACACAACTAAATATTACTGGCAAAGTTTGACGAGTCACTAGTTATACATTTAAAAATTCTTGTCCTTCTATTTATTTATTTTTTACAATTTACAGTAGTCTTTTATTTCGCTGATGATTAATGCTCTCGCGTAAGAGCACCAGTTCGATGATAAAATAAGTACAGAATGGTTTGTCAAATTACACAAGAGCAACGAATTGAATGATAAAAAGAAACTTCTATAACTGAAGTTGATTATACCAATTGAAGTAAAATTGTAGCGTGTATAACCTACAATTTTTAACTTGTCAATACACGCATATGATAGTGCCAACATCGGTAGTAAACAATTTTCCAATATAAGAATCGGTTGATTATCCTACTTTTCATGTAAACGCGTAAAACACGAGTTTATAACTCAATCTACAATTTCGAACTTTTCAACACGCACACACGCACACACTATAATAACAAGTTTGACAAAGAAATTATATTTGACGTAAAATGCTAAATACTAAAAACATGGATAGCTAGTAACTCATTAATTCGTTAAATATACAAAGAAATCTAATATTACAGATACAAATAAACCATATATTATGTAACACATAGTAAACTAAATAAACTAGATGTCACAACCAAATAAGGGATATTGCTACTTGACTCGCGCTCGTTACCAAACATACTTAAAATTTCCTAAAACGATAGCTGTCTCGATAAGTGGCCAGATAAGCCCCCTCTTTGCCAGTTAACGTGACGGTATGTATGCACGCACACAGTGGCGTACAATTCGTCGATAATTCCCATGTGCACAAACTCACCCGTTCATCCTGATGGTAGACGGCCACGTTGACGGTTCTCCCCGGGGCTGATGTTAGGTTAAGTGAACTCCCGCGTTCGACGTTTACGCGCACACGGTTCGCCAAAGTGTATATCCGGCAGGCGATCTCAGCGACGACACGAGGACGCAGCGAAAACAACAGGTTGCATGTGACGGCGGTACAAATATGGCGGCGAAAAATATCGCCGTTCGACCCGGCGCGATGTAAACTCGCGGCTGAGAACGCGTGCACAGGCTTAGGCACACTATCAACGATCGAGTATCTCTTTCTCGCGCGGTTCGCGTATACGTTGCGTGTCCCTGTCGCTTGTAACCTTTTTTTCCTAACGTCTACCCGCAATGTCTCTGTTTGTTCCTTTCTCCCCTCTCCTTTTGCTGTCTGGCCGACCCGAGGGGATTCGCCTGTCCCTCGAGAAACTCACTGTTTTCCCGTCCTCCGTCGAAAAATATAGATGAACGTAAACGCCGCACCCGAACGCTACTGCACTCGTCGCCGTCACCGCCTCGATCGACGTGAACGTTCGAAACGATGCGAATCACGAGCTCTCATGCGGACACACACGCGGACCCGTCCACCGCGTACACAGAGAAACGCGAATCTCGGCGAAGAACCGCCGGTTCAGGGGAGAGAAAAAGGAGTCTGAGGAGAATCACAGATCGTACACACGACTCACGCACGCCGAATCGTCGTCACGAGCGACAGGAGACACGCGCTGCCACTTTTGGGCCGTGGCATTTCGCGAGACAGATGCGCTCTGTGCTGCATCCAGTTGCGCACGATGCTGACACCTGATGGCGATTTCGAGCGGCAGAGTTAAGAATGACGCGGGTATATTAGTTGTACAGAATGAATGATTACCGACTGATTTTATGTACGAACATGCCTTGTCTGTTCTTACATGACGTCACGTGTTCTGTAATACCGACCATTCGATAGTTTTGTTACGCCCTCTACAACGTATAGTTTCGCGTCGAGTATAATTAATCCGTTTGAACACGCTCCGTTCATTTAAACAAAACTTTAGTTAGTTAATATAGTTAATAAAGTTCTGGTGATCGAATTCGTCCATTTGAACGTGAAGTACCGTTATGTAAACGAGAAATCGTAAGTACTAAAGAGAATTAGTAACCTCTTACTTATTACTTGAATTACTTGTCCCGCCAATTAACCCCACTACTCCTTTCTTTCTTTCTTAACCTCGCTGCAATTAAATACGATAGACGTAATGTCCCCCTTTTGTCGAATAAAACAACATCAGTAATTAAATTACTAATTGAAATAAAACGATAATCATAAATGTAAATGTTAAACCATCTATCTTGGGCTATCCTACCTTAACTAACTGTCTTAATCATATTAAACTATTCATTTATAACAATTAAATTATTAGTTTATTTTCATAACATTTCTAAACATTGTTCATTATATTTAACGATTCATTAATTGTGTACAAATACGCTAGACAGCCGCTACTGGACTACAGACGGAGTTCAATTTCTCGTCTACGTTTCGTGCAATAGATGCAACCAAATCGAAGGCAATGACGATTCTACGATTGGTGAGTCGCATGGTTTGGAATTTTTGGTGATGGGTTATTTAAGTATGTACGTTTGAGTTGAAATGCGAAGTGAACTATCACGATTTTTACCACAGTCGTGCGCGGTATGACGACTTTTGATAATTATCTTTCGTTGATTTTATCGAAAGATATTTGAAAGATACGTGTAATTAACGAACTGTAACGGGTCCCTCCTTCATTATCAAATGATTGTACAATACATCTTCTGTTGCCAATATACAATAACGTAGGTTGCTCTTCCCATTATAATTTGTCTGCTAGGTTATCGATAAATTGCACTGCGAGTTTTCGAGTCATACTTCCTATATACTTGATAGCATATAATTAATAGAATTGATTCGAGAATACGAAGATTAATTCTGACATACTATTACGAATAACGAAAATCAGAAGCATGTAATAAAATTCTGGAAAATCTGTAACTGTTCTAACGACTTGATGACGAGATAAGATGTCGAAGCTTAAGCGACTGAGATGACCCTGCTTTACTATATACCACACACAATCGATACCCTTCCCGCAAGAAATATCTAGGCAAATGCGTTCAACCTTCTACCATCTTCTAACATCCCTATAAGGTTGTTTATTCGTTCTCTGTTCTCGATGTTCGATTCTCGGATTTGTCTTCGACTAGAGCCGTTTCTCCGTCGTTCTTAATCCGTTTTAACGCACAAATAGAGGCTAATGAAACATCGTAGTACAAGTGTATTAATATAACTAACGCATACTTGTTTCCTGTTACTGGCATCACGAACTATCACGCGAACTCTTGCCTTCATACTTTCCTGATCATGTGTGGCCGAATGTTTCGAAGTTCGCGTGGTTACTAGTATTACTACCATAGAGTTCGTATACTAACTGGAAAACAGTTCGCAAAACATTGGTTTCTATCACGCTTCTGCAGGTATACTCTCTTACGTTTATATGTATAGCTTTACTTGTATTAGGAACACATGACGTCTATTTTGTTTCTAACTCTTTGAACTTTGTTTATATTTGTATCAAAGAGCTGAATTATTTCAAGGAAGATAATAAATAATAAAATATCAGGTAATAGAACCCAGAATGACAAGATAACAGGCAACAGCTTCGAGCGTTCGAAGTTCCACGTTTTCTTATAGAACTACCAATAACTACCAATAATATTCTATTACTGAACAACGCTTTTAAAATTGTTAAAGAATCCGAGAAACTAAAGAATTAACTATCAACAAATAAAATATCCATATCAACGTGAAGCTGTTATATATAAACACACACTTCCCTGAAAGCTCAGTTGCGTTCCAAAGAATTTTTGCGCATACATGATCTCCTGATGTCTTGCAAACTTTGTTTCGAATCAAATGGCTGCCAATGCCACAGTCAATCGTGAACCTGCAACGAAGGGACTTTATAAAACTGTTGATTTCCCTATATCAAAAGTTTCGATAAGCTTCATATCGTGAAGAAATATCTTAAACAATAAACATAGAAAAGACACGTTGCATTTATATCTAAAGCCAAATTAAATTAAATTAAAGTCTGTTTAATGCATATTTATCTTAACCGCTAACCTTTGCTCGACTGTCGCATTGACATTCAATGGCGGGCGCTTTAAAAATGCTTCGAAGGCCCACGAACATTTTGTTTCCATCTCTGTAGGTTCCAGGACTATAAAAGTGACAGACACAGAGGCACTCTTGAGGAATATCCGTTGCCATTGCTCCTCTTTCGTTTGCGTTCCTGATTCTTTAGCCGTTTCTGTTTCTTTCAAAGTCACTGAAGCGGCAAATCCTTCTACCCTCCGGGAGCTTAAGGGCTAGTACTCGAGTGGATTCAGATCCGCGCGTTTGATGCATTCCTGATCCTCCTGGAATCATCTTCAGAAACAAACTCAACTTCGACAAACTCTCCGATTCAGAGAAACCAAATCGATTTCATCGACCACGTCTGAACGCTCCAACTACAATGACTCGAATTTCCTCTCATTTATGTATCGTAGATATTAGAATTTTCTTATCACACGGTATTTTAGTCTCCAAAAATTGTTAACGCTTTGTTATCATGCTGCTCAAATTAAAAGTTACTTATATATATTTGAAGATATACTCGACGAATTTGATGAATTTTTTGAAAAGACATTTAACTTGGCACAATTGGTATCCATCCATGCATACCTTGAATACATATTTATATTTCGCTGAATATTATTCTATTGTATAACAATTTACTGGCCAATAATGTTAGTGAATAGAGAAGCGACAAATTGTAGGTTATAGATTTATGCTGCAGAATTTTACAATTGTACATCAGATATATATAGAATCCTTAAAACTTTATCATGTTTTTGCCCAATCTGTCATTGTTATACGATGGGATTTGTTTATTGACTCTTGATTTATGACTTAAGATCTAAGATAGTAATATTAGTTCGGTTGTGCGAGGCAATCTACGTTAGTAGAACAATAACTACAAAGTTCTCGTAAGAGCTAGATTGTCAAGCGAATCACGTACAAACTAAATGTAAGGGGACATTATCATTAATTTCTAAGGAAGAAAATGCTCGAAGGACATATAAAGGGGGATGAGTCGACTTTACACGTCGCCATGCTATCCTGATCGAAGGTGTTTCGTATTACACGTGCCCGTAAGCTTGAAACACCCTGGACAACATCGAAAGCGGTTCCATCAAGCCTGTTTCGAGGAAACGCTCGCGGATAGAGCATCCCATTCATAATTTGATGCCTATGCCCATGTAAAATTAGCATATTAATAAGAAAGACGGCGACAGCGGTCAGGATAACAGGATGAAACGGCAGGAGGATCATCGTCGAGGCTCCTCCTTCCAGTTCCGAGGATCCTTCGTGGCTCTTCTTCTCATCTGTGTTCCTAGTGATCGAGTCTCCGCATTTAGAACTCAATGAAGCGGATCTAATTGCGGTTATTACGACGATACCTGGACGTACAGTCCGTACAGTCTTCAGAGATTTATACAAACGGTTTTTTATACTCGAACACGCTAATTTAAAGGCCATTCCTTATAATTACACTTGACAACTTAAATTAAGAATAAAAATGTTATCTAATATTAGTTATTTTATTAGTATCGGCATTAGAATTTTTGGTATTTACAAGAATCGTACAGATTTTGTTAAAGAAAAATTATTTAATCGAACTAATGGATTGTCTTACACCTACGTAGATGATCCTTTTGATCCCACAATTCTTCTTGATCACACACAATGTATTTGATAAATCGAATACATACGAACTTTTTCTAGTGGACAGATGAAATTTGTTATTATTAACTTTTATCATAAGAAACGATGAACGTGGGAACAGGTAGGCGCGTTTTAAAGAAACTCAAATACCAACCTGTTTCCGGGACGAAACTCCGAGGCCACCATGATCTCCTGTTAACGGAGATATCACTTTTCATTTTTTTCATATCTCATCGTGCACTTTCGGTGGTTTGGGATCAAGAAGCCAATCCACCCACCACCATTTCTCTCTTTTCTCCATTCCACGAGAGAAACGCAAGTTCCTCGCTTTAAACTTCTCTTTAAATATCTACAAATTATTTACACGACGCTTGACCTAGAAAAAAAGTTTCCTATTACGTACAACGATGAATATTTGAAATTAGCATCGTTAATTCTTATCTATTCTCGCAATGAAAAAGATGAATTTTGGAAAGGATCTATACGCGATGAATATCGTTAGGTGCATAACGTTCTTGTCCTCATGGACATTCGGAAAAAGAGAAGAGACAGACAGGGCTAGACGTTAGGGTCAAACACCTGATTATCTCTCGTTGTATTCACGTGTCTCGTTCGATGGAAACGAGTTGCTCTGTGAATTTCTGTGACCCTGCTACCAACCGTATCGTGATTTGCTCTTGATGCTGCCTTTTCTCCCTTTCTTTTCACCGTTCACGTGGCCACGACGTGAAAACACCCAATCACGATCCTCGAGACAATAGCTGCGAAACATGGACTCCTGGTTCTGGATGTATCGAGAACGATTCGACTTTCTCCTGAATTCTGGTATCTCCAAACCCTTCGACGGAACAGTTCAATGAAACTGTAACGGCTTTTTAAGCGATTTAACCTATTACGATATAGCCTTTACAAGACCGTTCAACTATTTCTTATATCCCCGGCAGATATATTAGTTACCTGGCCAATAAGACAATATTCGATTATATGAAAATTGCGTTCGACGCGATTATAGAAATTTGTAAATTACATCCGTACATATTGGCTTTCATATAGATGTTGTAAGTAGTTATTGCAACGAGAAAATCGATTGAAATAGCTGCGCGGAGAGTGGAGATGTAGCCAGGAAGGAAGACACGCGAGTGACATGACGTGAACAGAAGCGTATTTGGTGCCATATTACATGCGCAGTGTAAACAACTCCGTTACATCGACATAGCAGGGAAATAAGGCGGACGAAGAGGTACCCTGGCGGGAAACCGGCGAACCAGAGGCACATATCGGCGCGAAGCAGACCAAGAGCCTTTAAATATTCTCTCAAGAGTCATACAAGCTAATACATCCGTCTTTCAGTCAGTTTTACGTATCAATTTTACGTACCTTATTATTTTAACGTTCATCAGAGTTACGACTCGGTGGAAATTCTTGTACGCTTGCTTCAACAAATTTGAAATTCTTTTATTTTTGCTTCGACAAAATTTATTGTATTGCGACTACGTTGATAAAGGGAGAATAATAATTGGCAGACGTGATTCTAGGTGAGGTAGAAATTGATAAAAGGTTATTTATGCTATATTGGAGAGACTTTACGAAAGGCCAGGAATATCGTTGTGTGGTAGATTCACCGTTTGCGATATGTAACATAGGTAGGCGAACTCATATCTTTCATATATCGTAAGATAGGAAAACAGGATGCTCAAGAGCTTCAGATTATGGCGTACTCGTCATATTTTCATGGAGTTTGGTATCTCACCATGGCAACACCCTAGCGGCCATCGCGAGCCGGCAATTACGAGTACGTGCTATTGAAATACCATTACGTAGACGATATCATTGGGCGTATCTGAAGGGAAATTGTATTTGTAGATATTTATCTGTATATACGAGTAGAGCGATGACTTAACATTGGAAATTATAGCCTTAATTGGTGATTACTTTGCATGATAGAAGAATTTCTTTATCGTAATTACGTGATACTTGATAAGAAGAATTTTGTTAATAAGAAAATATAATAAGAATCACAGAAAAACGAACAATTTCGTATATTAAAAATGAATAAATCGTTTTTCTACGCTTGTTACGTTAACGTAACTTTTTAGTTGAAAAAAAATTATGGACTTTACGCGCAGCATGACGTTTCTTAATAACAGCAGGATATCGTCTGAGGTAGCAGAGTCCTTCAAAACGTACATGATTCGAGAATCTTATATTCACCTTGCAACATCTGATGAGATCCTGTTCAAAATGCGTAGATGTGCCTCGTTGAAGAAAAAGCGTAAGGGAATGAATATATGGGACGAAATAACGTTTCAGTATTTCGACTAAACACACGACAGTGAAGCGAAGAAAAAGACGGGAGATATTTTAACTTTGATACTTAACACTTGGAAGTTAGTAAGCTCTCTAGATTCTTGAAAAAAAGGTGCACATTTATTTTCAAAATGTTATACATTCATGTAACAACAATTGCATAAAAGTGTCAATCGTTTAATTACATGCAACGTGTAAAATATTAAGATACAAATAATTGTATAAAATATTAGGAAACCAAATGACCGGAGACTATGTAAGTCTATCTTTTCCAATTAACGAATCAAACCACACTGAGCTCCACCTTCCTTCCTCGTAAACCACTTTATTCATTGAGAGTGAAGTGCACTCAGGCCATCCACGGCTAATTTCTCCGCGTATCCCGTCGCTTCAAGAACCTACCTACAAAAACACTAGAAACCACGCACGCAGTATTTCAAGAGGAATTCTCGGCGAGGACGACTCTTACGATCTCTCGCAACCCCTCCACCCCTTAGATGTCTGGAATATCTGTAACATCACATTTTTGTAGCTTGGAAATATTTTCGATTTTGATATCGTTAACATCTAAATACGAATCCATCAATGCTCGGTATTCTGTACGATGATTCGTATATTAAATCATAAGATGCTTTATCTCCGATCGAATGAACCATTCGTTTGTACCGTGTTACTTATGACCGTAAAAACCCGCTACAAGCCACAAGCCACAAGCCACAAGCCACAAGCCACAAGCCACACAGCCAATATAATATATCTTAAGAGTATTTGGTGGGGATAGTTTCTTCGGCCCTTGGCGGCCCTTCGGTGGGACCAGGAGGTGTACCAACACGGGCAGAGAGTTCTCAAGGCCAAACGAGCTCCATCCAAGTTCTGCGATCCTGCTGAAAATGCGTGGGCGCGGTTTCCCCGAGGGCTGGCCTCGGCCAACGAAGGTCGCACCCTTTTTCGACTGGCGTGCGCCTGGCCCTTTCGTCCAACCTCGTGCGACCATCTGTCCCCTACCTAGCCGCGCGCGCGACCGTTGTCCTCCGACCTCTCCACCTTTCTTCACGAGCGATCCTGAAGGAACGGCTCGTCCCGCCGTACAGTATCAAGGCGCAGGCGCGTGCAACGATACCACGTGGCTGTCGGCATCCCTTTCACGGGTTTCACGGGTTAAATTTTACCCTCTGATCGTTATATGGTAGAGACGGTGGAAAAATCCGCAAATTTTAGCTTAGAAATCCGCTAAACGAATTATTATTCGATTTTATATTTCTTATTTATATGTCTGTATGTTGGTCGCATTAGCGTTTCGACGAAACAAATATACGAAACGTAGTATATAATATACGATATGGTGAAAAGTAATGTAATACACAAACACGACTAGAAAATACAGAAAACGAATGATATTGATAAACAATAATGGAAGAATAGATACAAGTCTCGCGGCTAGAATACCAAATTGCTTTCATTCGCCATCGAGATCATTCAACTCCACCCTTCAAGTTGCTTTCCACAACGCATATTCGCCGATTATATCAACGCACACACGTTACAACCCCTCACGCATGCTCCTACCCTGCCTACCCCATCGACGAACAGTGGGATTGTTGAAAAGGAGAACACTGTTGCGCAATGCGGCATGCGCGATTCATTAGGACGCTCTCCACCTCTTTGGGATTTCGAAGCCTATGTTTACGCATGCCAGTGTCGATTTGCCGGCCTACCAGACCCGCCTGAAGGGTCGATTTCAACTTTCTGGTGGCAACTTTCCTGCACTGCTGTACATGTCCAGTGGTCCGACAAATCTGCGAAAAATTAATTCATATACACGTAGATATAGATATTTGATATTTTTTAAAACACGTTTCGTATCCTATTCGAAGCTCGAATCGTATGAAACGCGTTAATTGAGAAGAATTGAGAGTGCTTGTGCCTTACGAGTCTAAGAAATTGAGAGAGAAATATCTGTCCGGTGCTAATTACGCAGGAAGTACGTCCAGTTGAGAGAGAAATTTCTGAGAAATATCCGTGATCCGGAAATTTTCAACTGCCAGCTTCCTAACCCAATGTACCCAATCCACGCCATACCCGAGAGTGGAAACACACAACTCCATCGATGGTTGCAGCCACTAAATCACCTCGGAACAACATCCATCGCTGAGTCTCTCGTTCGCGAGCCGCTGCAACTGCAACTAAAATGCCCCCTGTTCCCATTGGCGGCGGTGTCCAGCGCCAAGGCCAAGTTCATCGAGCTCGAGCTCCCCGTCTCCTCGTCCCTGGGTCGGTTCCTTCGCGTTTCTGTGTTCCTGTTCAAAGAGCGGGGGCGGCTCCCGCGGAGGGCAGGCCGTCAAACTCGCGGGGCGGAACCATGACACGAAGAGGCGGTGCGGAATCGCGACCTCGTGGCGACGAGCACCGGGTACAAATCGTGCCGATCGTCCGCGGCCTAAGATCGGATTGCAACGGCGGTTACGTTGCTCGCCGCGGGGTCTTCGGTGGTCCGAGCGAACAGGTCGACGCCACGCGGAGCACGTTGCTCCTGGATGGAAGGCAGCTCCAAGACGGAAACGCCCAGGCGTTAGGTGTATCTGCGTGGCGTCGCTGATGTACGCCCAGAAGACGTTGTGTAGGTGCACCTTCTTAACCCTAAACTTGAT
This sequence comes from Bombus cullumanus, assembly GCA_014737535.1. Taxonomy (NCBI): domain Eukaryota; kingdom Metazoa; phylum Arthropoda; class Insecta; order Hymenoptera; family Apidae; genus Bombus; species Bombus cullumanus. Next base: position 5,899,699 of record JACXIX010000057.1, read on the forward strand.
GCTGCGATCGGATACGGTTGATCGGGTGTGACCGTCCATGGATAAATAGGGGAACGGGTGAACGTGTTCTTGGATATGGAGGTACAATTTGCAGATTCGTAGCTCTAAATTCCCAAATAGTGGCAAGATATTGCACCGCGATTACGAGATATATTAGCACGTTATCGTGTTTATCGGTAATATTTACACGCTGTTTAATCGGGATAGGTATATCAAATTCTACGTTCTACAATTCTTGATCGATCGGCTGTGATCGTGTGATCTGTGGGTGAATAGGGGAATGAGTGTGTGTGCTTTTGGGCATGGGGCATATGTTTTAAATATTGGGAAAGGATTGTACAGTGGCTACGACAAATACTTCCACGCCGTTGTATTTATTATAACGTTTAGATATTAATTAATTAGGTTCACGAATGTTCGAATAGAATGCACAAATTAGCAAGACGGAGTACGGAATGGACCGATAGAATGTTACATACGTAGGAAAGCACTAGAATTGGATATTTTTCAAAAATTCAGTACTTATCGACCGTAGAGAAGAAACTTGCTTCGTACAATGATAACGCTGATTTATATAACCTGGACTTAATTACACTGCGTTAGTTAGTCCTAATTGGTAGGTACTAATTCATGGAAGTAGTACAATGTTATAAACGAGGGAACGGATTTCGTGATTGAGAGAGCTCGTTTAAGCAGGTTATATAAATGGAGGAAATGAGAGGCTCACTGGGCGAGGATTCAGGAAGTGAATTTCACAGAATGAAAGGAAACATACGATTACACTTTCTAACGTTCTATTATCATTTATTATCTGTAAAAAGTTTCTTCTATCTTTCCATGGCAGCTTGATAAATATTTCGCGCGTGTTGTTGTCGCGAGAATTTATGATCCTCCTAGATTAAACGCGAAATCCAGTGTCTAGAAACTGATAAAAGTATAACGATCTTTTCTAATATCATTAACCTACGAAATAAAGATATTTAAAGTTCAATAAAGAAAATAGATTATACAACGTATTATACGCAGTAAATTATATAAATCAGATTGCGTTTCGCGATGATAACGGATTCAGCGAAAGAAGAAGTTTGAAATAAATTATTTACAACTCGATACTATTCGTCGTGATGATCCTATATACGGTATATACGGTATGCGGTATATAGAATTATACAATTGATCATATAACAAAAGGTTCGGCATGAATTTGTGACGGCACTCTACAGCACAAATACCTCCGCTCGACACTAACATCTATCGGACGACGGTAGCGCAGTGGTTAGCCCATTAGGTTACAAACGTTCGGAACCCGGGATCGAATCCCGGCGACCGAAGTTCGATTTTTCTTCCACGATTCTAAAATAGGAAGAAAAATACAGCAGTACCCCCAGCAAGCAAGCGACATCTGCAGCCATAAGCAACTACCATCACGGACAACACATAACATCAAATTCAAAATAAATTATTCGTAATTATATATACATATATGTATATATTATAATACCAAACGCGATGGAGTTTCTCTCAGAGCGACGACAACAAAGTGATACGAAATGGAAAAAGACGGATAAGCTCGTTAATTGGCTATAATAATAAGCTTTCCTCGCAGAATATCTCAGAAAACATCGTAAAGCTAATCTACATGCACCGAAGGGGTCCATAAAGAGCACCATTCGTCCGTCCATCCCGTTCGAATAATCCCACCCCCCCGGTCCAGACACATAACGACACAATCCATTAATCCTCCGAACCGCCTCCTGGCGGAGAATGAACCGGACTGGTGCCAACCCCAGGGGTAACGCACCCCAATTCGCTGTCCAAACCATCTCCTCGCCGTTCTTCCTCCCCTGATCATCTTGTTTACTCTTGTATTGTCTAGAACCATGGTTGATCGTCTCTTTATTGACACGTTAATCATCGTAAATGTTTAACTCCGTGGAAAATCACGTGACACGAATTTTATGTTCCCCTAGCACTTTTGTGTGTCATCCAATAATCAGTTGGCCTTTCCATGGTATCCTGATAGCACGAGTCTGTCGATGGACTGAAGCTACTTGCCGTCAGACGAACTAGCCTAAATCCCTTCACCGCGTGTATTTCACTCGAGTAGCTTAGACCGTTTCGATACTGAAAAACGAAAGATTCCGATAATAACGACACGATATTGCATATGTTACTTTGTAATGGCATGCGGCTATGGGACGTCATGTTCACGAGGCGTATGTATGAATATTAATTACACCGCAGGTGACACTGGTTAGGCAGCTATCAGAATGTAGGAGGTCTCTTGGCCTGGATAAGGAGGTTAAAAACCCTTTGAATTTAGGGTGGGAATGGTGGTGTATAAGTTGGCTCTTGGTCCTGGGGGAGTTGACTTTAGTTGAAGTCGCGATTCTGGCCTGGAAAGCTGCTGGAAAGTTTGAGAGAGAGAGAGAGAAAGAGAGATAGTTGAGAGAGAAACTTTAAGGGGAAGTATCGGTTTTATCAAAGATCGATGTTTGTTCCGTTGTGGAATGGTTTTAGATCGGATTCGCAGATCGCAAACAGAAGGAGAATTTAAACAAATTTATAGCATCCGTTTGAAAAAATCCGTTTTCTTAATTACAGGAAAAGTATTTGCTTGTGACTGTTACGTGACAAAGCGAAGAAAAAACGAAAAACGCGTTGAATGAGGATAGGTGGTCCGATCTAGGCAATCTCATCGCTAACCTAGGCGCTAGGCCTTCGATCCGATGGTTTCCCGCGGGGTTCCTCGCGAGGATGTTATCCTGTGAAAAAAGCGTGGGTGGAATCCCGACGAGGCGAACCCTTTCTCTCCAACGACGACAACCCGCGAATCCCTTCGAGCGTCCTCGCTTCACCCGCCATTAATTTTCCTCTACCGTCCTGTCCGTTTTCCTAGCCTCTATCGTCGTCATTCTCCCTTCCGAATCGTCCACGGAACGACAGTTTCCGAAGAACGGGACGAATCACCAGAGCAACATAACTCCCCAAGGGCAAAGCTATAACCCGTGCCAACCTCGATAAAACACCTTCTCGCGGTGTATACCAGCCTATTTCGAATATGTGAATATATTTTATTCAACCCTTTCCCTCGGGCACCAGATTAAATTATTCCTATTGGTAGGCTGTCCGACGTTCCATCATCCAGAGAAGACCAGCTCTGTGGAAACGTAGAAACACTGAATGCACTCTGTACTCCTACCGCGTCGGCTAATCACCGACGAATCGCGTGACACGCTTTCGAAAACCGTGCTTCTGTTGTGACTAACCTGGTGACCGTCGAGTACAGACTGTGGTACCGACACATGGAAGATCGTAGGAATTTCGTACGACTGCCAGCCAACTTCTGTTAGCCTGGGACAGGGGGATCAAACCAATAGACTGCCGATAGCCCTTTCGATTATCGGAACGATCAGAACGAGACCCTTCCTCCATCTGGCTTGACCCGAACGTTGGCATTTCTTAGGTGCACTTAGCTGGTGGAGACCCCTACCTCGCGTGTGTGGATTCGCTACAACTCCTCAACGTGTATCGTGCCCTATTCCTTAGTCGAGTTATGATGCCATCGATCTGACGCGTTAATGGACAGTTTTGACAACCGATGATTCCGGCTTGGCACGCCTGGTACGTCGGCAAAGAACGTTTCCACCAAGCGGAACATGGTGTACTCCTGGCAAGCGTATTGCTACGCATTGTTATTTAGTACAAATTCAATACCGCCCGCTCTTTCTATTTCCTCGCGTATGCGCCTTATAGAATAAAATTTATTAGAGTTTTCCGACAAATGTAACCGATAGACGTCATACATAGACAATACTCATAGCCGACAGTATACGCGGATATGTTTTTTCATTGCGAGCCGCTGAATGTTGCTCGAGATCTCGAAAGCTAAGTTTGTCGATCAAACATACTTTCTTACGAATTTCCCATAGAACTTATTTACATTCGCGCGAGCTTACAGCTACGGATAGAACGCGGATGATATACGTACGTAGGTTGAAATCAAATTTCAAACGCTCCCTAAACCCAGAGACGGATATTCGTCAGAGACTCTGCGAAACGAAAGCCTAACTACGCCTCACCGATATCTAGATGGATTCGTTATTCATCATCTAATTAACGCGTCTCGTTGCTCTCTTTCAAATCTCAAATTTCCCGAGGCTCCTCGCTGATCCCTTTCACGCCACTGGTGTCCAGTGCACGTGTCCGCTCGAAAGGCGTATGAGGTGAACGACCAGACGAATATTAGGGCACCTCTCTCGCGGTTATGTCGGCCCCGTCGCGATGTGTGACTCGAAGCACTTGGACGACTAACCCTTTCCTTCGGACGAAGTCGCGCCGCCATTCTCATATGTGAATACGGGCTGATTCGTCGTCGGATCGACGACGGCATCTCCTTACCGCGATTTCTTTTCCGGTTCGTAAAAGTCTTGGCCGCGTCGCCGTCTATCAGGAGCGACGCATCGGCGACACGCACGTTTTTCTCGCGGAACGATAGGAAAGTTCGGTTTTCCCGGTCCACTTATGCTCCTCTGATAGCACCGGAAGCCGCCGATTGATTGGAAACCCCACGAGGTATTCCACCTGATCACCGAACCACCGAGACGCGCCTATGGCGTCCTGGTGTCGAAAAAAGTGGAATCACCTTTTTTTTTTTTTTTTTCTTGACACCGTCGTGTTGTTTATGTAATGTAACGTGCTCGTGCGAAAACGTGTACGTGGCTCGATCATAATTACGGCCGGTCGTCGCGTGGGACGAATTAATTACGCAAACGCTTTGACCGATCGATTGCTGGTGCTTCGCGATAAGTCGGCAGTCCCGGTTATCGGAGATTGGTCGAACTGTTTGACTCTTATCGAATCGTTAAACTCGTTCGTAAGAAAGAATTAAAGTGTCAAGGTGATTATGCCAAGTTGTTTCGTTTGTTTGATATAACGGCTTTCGAATGGTTCGATGTATTCGTGTTAAGTCGATGGAGTACCGAGGTGCTACGGAGATTATATCAGGTTTGGAGAGAAATGCTTTTTGATTTAGATAAAGCGTAATTTCCTTTGACGTTATAGAACGAAGTACAAAGGGAGTTAATCAAAGTGTATAACGGGCTATAACGGGATATTTCGCGAACAAAGAGAAATTGAGAAAGTTGCTAGGGATACATAGGGCGATAGGTGGTAGTAACATCTTCCCCTATACGTTCGGGGAACAAAGGGGATGGAAACGTTATTTCCATTTTCCTTCGGAGATCGCCCGCGGTACGTTTTATACGAGCAATTAGCAACTGAAAAATCCTGAAATACGTAAAAAAATAAATAATAGAAATTGGTCCTGTTGTTAAACAGGCGTATAGCAATTATAATAAATAGTATCGAAACGTCGTTCGACGTTATGAAATTCCGGGTTGGAAGAAATTCGCTTCGTGCTACTGGAAACAAAAGAGAAGGAGAGAGAATCGGTGAATCGGTTCGACCTGTAGTGGAGAAGGCGTTAGGACTCGATAAACAAGTCAGTTCTACTAAATAGTCAATATATTTAAAAATAAATAAACTGTTGATCGATTCGTCACTGGTATAACTCGCTCACTGTAAGTCGCACACGCACTCGTACTCGTACTCGCACTCGAATTTTAGCTCGTACCTATCTGTCCTGGTTTCGGTCGCGTTCGACTATTTATTATTGTCGGGGGGGAAGCCAAGAAATTCAGACGGCTTCCTACGACGATTGGTGTAGCGGCGTCCTTGTTTATGTCCGGAGGTTATTTGTTTTTCGATGTGTTTTGTGTCTTAACGGTCTTACCTCTCCGGGACAAAACAACGACATGATTTGAATTGTCCTTCAAACCATGTGCCGCCACAGACCAATCGACGCGGTGACGAAAGTTTGACCAGAATTAGCGGACTGTTCGCAGTCGTAAAAGGGGAAGTAAATGCCGATTGACCTCCTCGCCTCTCTGAGGGCCGGATAGAGTTTCTATGAATGTTCCGTCACCGCCCACAACCCGTTCTCGTTTCTCGGCGCGTACGTCTCCTACGATTTCCGGCGAATGCGTGGAACGAACAACCTGAACCTGCCCGATCGCCACGAATTTCCCCATCTGACGGACAACGACTAAAGAGGGAACACGCGGAATGAGCAAGATTCTCCGCCGTTATAGCTTCCTGATCGCTGTCACCGCATTCCTTTTTATCCGAACTTGTTCGAGCGAAACGATGGAATTAGAATCCCCTTTTAAAGCACGGAACCAATTTATTCGACCCTCCACCTAAAATGACAAACATAACGTATAATTTGTCGTTAGAAGTGAACCGTTAACCGTACATTTATAGCATTAAGCCTAAGGGGAAAACTCTGAGTAATTAAGAAGGTCTATTTGACCATGGGACATGTACGTGCCAGGTATATAGTGTATTGTCGGGAAAAACCCTGAGTACTTAAGAGGGTCTACTTGACCATGGGACATGTGCGGACCAGGTATACCGGTGCCAGGGTATAAAAGGTAGCAGCCGTTAGTGAGTTCAGTGTCGTCAGCGTTGTCAAGGAGTGTGGTCGACGTGAAAGAGGTTGCAACACGGTACTCTGAAAGCACGAAAAATTGTAACAAATTGCGATCTCTTCCTGCAACGCGATATTCTTGTAACACGGAACAAATTAACCATTTTATCCCTCCACTTTCTACTGGAATGAAAAAAATTACCAATCTAGTGACGAAGGATAAAAGAGAGCGGAACGTACATGGAAAAGTAACTCGATTTCCTTTTTTTTTTTTTTAATTTACCGAAATATAAAGTCACGAACAAAGTTCGATTTATCTTTGGCCGAGCCTCGTACACGTAATACAGTATTTTGAAATGTCCCAGAGTATAAATACGTCTAGAGATTTCTCAAAGAGTAAAAAATCGATTAGAAACCAAGTTCAAGACGGAGAAAAAGAAAAGCATCGAGGTTCGATAGATAGATGGCGGGAATTGCTATATATATATATATAGCAACGTGGCACTGTCATACGCAAATGTGACGGATCGATGGTGACAAGTGGTGCTTCGAACATGCTGTCCTGTTACAGCACCCCAACATTCTTTTGTTCTCTACGAATTGTCGCGGCTGCCGGTTTTCCTTCGCCATCGAACGGATTTCTACACGTCTCATATTACCCTGTCTCGTAGAGGAGTTGCTCCATTATTCTCAGCTTTCTTGGCTCGTCCCAAGACACACCACTACTTTCGACCCGTTTGCATCGTGTTCGGACGAGACGCTTCTCCACGTTGCGTTTTGTGCTTATGTTCGATGAAATGGAAACGTTGAAGTCGCTTGCGCTGATTATACCGTTTACCATTCAATGGTAACACGATGATGACACGTGCCGCTGAACGAATATATATAATATATCGATCGTGGTTGAGTAAGTTGACGAATAGAAGCGTTTGTTCGTACATACGTGAAAATGATTTCTTGTCTCGTTTGTTCCTTTCGAATGTTAACTCCACCGTGATCATTCACTCCTTGCACCTGGTTTCTGCAAATTACTCGCCGTTTATAGAGTCCTGATACTTAACGGTGTTCGGCTGTCATCATTACTGGTGATTGATTCGACGACGATCGTAGCAGGATACTATGGCAATTTTCGCGTTCAGTAAGAAAGCTCAACAACGTCTTATCATGCGAGTACTTACATACTTTTCGTCGTTTCGCGTATTCTACGATTATTGTTGTATATATTGCCATCTTTTTGTGTCATCTTTCCATCTACTACATCTTGCCTTCTTGCTTAACTTCTTCATTAAACCAGTATTATCGATCATAATGGCAAAGTACCGAAGATACATCGCTATGTATCGCTTTGATTTGGTTTTCACGAAACAGCTGTTCGTAAAGCACTTGCGCGTCTCTGAACTTAACATTCTGCTTTCGTTTTCGATTACTTCCTACTAAAATCAGTCAGAAATTCCACGAAACGTGCTTATTACATTTTTCTCGCCCAACTTTCGTACGAAATGTCCGATTTTAAAGAGTTTACACGTTTACATATGTAAATAACCGTGTACTGTAATAATACGTGCCGCTGTGTTGTTCGAGTCCGCGTTAACCCACGAGTCTCTGCACGTCATGATCTTCTGTTCTCGAAGAACGCTTAATCCTCCTCCATTTTACAGCCACATTCCTCGCTTTAGCGCCTCATTCCCGGCTACTAGGACGGCAGATACGGAGGTCGCGGACCTCGTAAATTATACTCGCTTGTCGCACGGACAGAGACGAATAGACACGAGCGTCAACAGGCAAGCATAACGCGAAACGCGTCGACTTTATTCCAGCAGGGCGCAACCTTCTGGTCCCCTGAAAGGTACCAGCGTTCATCGGCATTGACGTTTGTCGTCGATTTCATACACGCTCGCCGGACACCTGTCCACTCGTGTGCACGCACGTTCCCTCGATTCACCTGTCGTGGACATGTTCGACGTGGTTTTGTTTTTATAGTGCGAGCACACGCACTATTAGGAGAGTATGAAGCCGCATATAGCGACCAATAAGTCGGAAGAATGACGGACGAGCCCCACCCTGCCGGGAGGTAAATTCAATTTGTCCCGGCTGAAGAAAGATAAATCGCGCAGATGTCAACGGTATTAGGGCGGCATGAGCTTGTTGGAGGTCATGCAACCGCGTTTTAATTCCGAGTCGAGCGACGACGCTTGGCACGTTGACTTCCTGGTTGCGCTTGGTAGCGTTTATCAGGCGAATTCGAGGGAAGGTTAGGAGGAAACGTAACACGGTGAGGTGGATATGTGTTATGTGCTGTCCGTGATGGTGGTTTTGCTTCTGGCTGCAGATGTCGCTTGCTTGCTGGGGGGTACTACTACTGCTGCTGTATTTTTCTTCCTATTTTAGAATCGTGGACTTCGGTCGCCGGGATTCGATCCCGGGTTCCGACCGTTCGTAACCTAATGCGCTAGCCACTGCGCTACCGTCGTCCGATAGATGTTAGTGTCGAGTGGCGGTATTTGTGCTGTAGAGTGCCGCCACGACGGTAATGAACAGATGACCAGTGGAACGGCATAGAGGCAAAGGAAGCAAGTAGGTTGTTCTTGCATATTGGGTCGAGATAGTGACGCGGCTTTTTCGAGAGTTTATCTTCAAACAACGATTCGATACGAGGATACCTACTCGTTGCTATAATATTATTACTGCGATACTCTAACAAATATCGTATTTTATATAACGAAGCACGCATGAGTACGAACGAATTAACAAACCTTTAATAAAACAATTAAAACATTGAAACAATAAAAGGCGTTCGATTTAGAGGAATATCGCAAAGTGTCCCGATACTTAACGTCCAAATATCTACTTGTACAGATTACAACAGAACCCGTATTCTTATTCTACTTACGATTAGCGAGCATCTCGACTCGGAAATAACAAAACCTTACAAATCCATGGTTCCCTAATACCGTTGACGCCTGTGCGAGTTGTCTTGTTTCCCTACCAGGCGAACGCGTTTTATGACGCGTTTTACGTCCTTTTGGCCAGTGTCACACCAGGCCGCTTCCTGTGCGGGACACCATTCATGGCCAACTTTGGTGTCTCTATGATTTCCTGATTCCACGATATTCCAAACAGTGAGAAAAAAAATGGCTCAGCGATTTTCACCACATTTGTTCGTGTACTTAACACTCGCAGTCTTCACTCTGTACGAAAACTATTTTATTGCACAGGCGTATGTTGTTCCTGTTAAAAAATCAAATTTTCCATTGAAATTAAATTAAGTTCCATAGTACTGGAATTTTACGTACTTCAACGATAAAATACGATAACTGTACAAATTGTTGCTCTCACTATTTTTAAATATAATTATCGTATATAATTATTAAAATTTTGTTTAATCGTGGATATCTGTAAATAACGGAACTATCGTTATCGTTAAAATTCCAATGTAACGACGCAAATATCGCGACGTTAGATATAATTGAACACTGCGTATTTGGTTTATGTACGTGTACACAGGGAAATATCGATCATGGAAAATGATATGTTAATGCGCGTGACCAATCGCGTTGTCAGGCGAGTGCCATCAGTTCATGGTTTCCTGGTCGAAGCTTCCGGAAGTCGGTGGAAAAAAAATTCTGGCCGGATCGAAGTTAAACGAGCCCTCCATCCCCTCTACGCTCATAATCGGGCGAAAGTAAATCACCCTCCGTTATAGAAACGAAGCTGACTCTCCATCAACGTTCTCTTTCTCTGCCGAGCGCGCAATAATCCTACAAACGCGTTTCAAGAATCGCTCATAGGAAATGGAAAGACGTTAGAAATTATTTATCGATTTGTTTCATTTATTTCGCTTAATTTGTTGATATCTTTAAACGAAACAGATTTAGATTTTCTATTATATACATCATATTTTACATTCGTTTTGAAATCGTACAAATTTTCGTTAATTAGACTTTTTCGCCGGCTTTTAATTAGAATCAGGAAAATTTGTACAAACGTAGTCAAAGAAACGGAACTTGGGTGGAGATTCGTGCGATCAGCTAAACGCTATCTTTGGATTTTGTACGTTTCGCAGGTATTTGATTAATCTCGTACGTACTTGTACCGTAACTAAGTTTGTAGCGATTGTGCAAGTTCGAAGATGTGAAAAGATTCGAAGGCTAGTTAGTGTTTTACGTTATAACGAGTCGAACGCAAACTTTGGAAGCAGGAACGTATAAAACGAAGACGAGAGGCTGGCCGAAAATTGAATGGGGCGACGTCGGAGGACAAGGAAGCCCTTTTATGGGAAAACGAGGACTGTTGGTCCCTAAAGGGTATACGCCTACGCACTTTTACTAGGAAACCATGAGGAAAGGACTGGTTGTGTCTGATCTCGCCGTGGCCCTTTGAGAATCCTGCAAAAGGACTCGATCCGCGACAACTTCCCTCTACGTAAGACAGATAAAGACAAATATATGAATAGTAAGAAAAAGAAGAAGATACTTGTATATTCTACAGCCAGGGCCTCGCTACCACTGATTTTCATCTTTTTCCTGAGCTTTGAGCAATTCTTACCTTACAGGGAAAACCTTGCAAATGACCAATTACAGGTTGCAGTCAACCATCCCGTAACTTAACGAACTGGCGGTGAACGACTACGACAACGAGATATTAAAACACGCGAACGGATACGATAAACGCTTAAATACCAGAAACGATCATCCGAAGGGATAAATTAACGCACCGCGTGTTTGAAAAAGATATGAAATTAAACGATAAAACTTTTTCTCAATTGTTCGAAGCTAAATGGCCCTCGGTGCCGGAATCATCTAATTATCATTGCACTGTCGATTATTATAATCGATCGTCGCATTACCAATTTTACAAGCGAAGTACCTATACAGGCCACCTATAACGATTCAAAGAATTAATAGAAAGTTTTTATCAATAGAAAGTTATTAATGTAAGAATCGATATAAATTTGAGTAATAAAGTCTCTATTCGTCTGCCAGTTAGAAGGGATGGTCGGACAATTATGGCGTTCCATAGCTGGCCGAGGACACCGATGCAAAGGCATGTTCTCCTAGTCAGTGTCACCAGTCGACTTCCCTTTGGTATTCGGACGACAATTTCGATAAAGGGCGCGTACGATGTAATTGGTCGTGAAATTAGGCGGACTTATTTGACCCTTTGGGGTCGTTTTACAAAGGGCCGAGTTCACAGGATGTTAGAAGACGACGACAAGTCTTTTAGGGACCCTGACCGTGGTCACTGTCACGTGATCTCCACCAAAAGGGCCACAGAGCAATGGCCGTGGTCCAAAACATGGCGCTGTACCAACAACCATAGAAATTCTACCGTTTTTTAAGTATTTACGATCAAACGCGTAAACGCCGAACAGTCCAAATTGAATAGAAATTGATATTTTTATAAAAACTATCAAGAGAAACAGGAACCTTGTTTCGACAATTAAAAATAAGAACGATTTACCACGTGTTGGACATTTACTGTATTTCTACGTATTAGGTGCATCGTACGAATTTTTTCAGCCCTAAATTTCGCATCAAAATTTGCACTTTTTTTCTTATATCGCGATATCGTTTGACGTCGTGTTGTTGTTTGATCGATCGGTTTTGTCGCTGTACCACAACCACTTGAGGTATAAATCTTCTACGGTTAGCGATCGATATTAATTACATTGTTTACGCGATCAATAACCATATATATGAATTATTAGTTTGATAAGAAAAAGTTCAATTTACTATTTAGCGATGTTCAGGAGATTCGCTACGACTAAATTCATATTTGTCGCGTTGTGTCGTTACACGTTCAAGACGGTATACGTGAAACGCTCTACGCGACACTGAACGGACACGTGTCGGTATTGAGAACAGGGCTTTATGAACACACGGAGGACTCAAAGTGAATTTAAGGGAGTAACTTGCCTACCTACTTCCTGGAGAACGACGATCGATAGCCGAGCGGATAACGCAGATCTGCTAAACTTTTCTAATTTTAATCGAATTACGAATTCTTCTAATTTTGTATCTATTATTTTTATTCGTTCTTTGTTCAAATAGCAATTGAAATATTTTTATATCGTTACACGCAGACGTATTGCTTGCGAGTGAATTTAAAAAATTGTAAACTAACGTTTCTTAGCTATTAGGCAAAGGTATGGCGTTAAGAGTATTTGCAGTAGGACAAGAGTACGAGATTTACCAAATTTGACACAAGAATGAAAGATTATTACGATTAAATTACAATATTGTTAAATTCCATAAATAAAGTAAAATAAAAGTTTCGTATAAAAATTAAGTAAGGGGTAAATTAGCAAAAGTTGTATATACGTTTATTAAAGGTTCAACGATCGATTTTTCAATACTCTTTCTTCTGTCTGCAATCACGCTTCGTTTCCCTATCTCTATAATACCTTTTATTCTTGATCTTTTCCTGGTCTCTATCGCAAGCTTATCTACGTAAAAATGAAAACAACTTTGGTAGAGTTCACGACACGATTCATTACGATGAACGTTCGTTAGCGTATCAGCGGACAATATGTTAGAGTAAAAATCATAGGTCAAGATGTTATCTGAAATTTTCTACTCTTTTGATAACGTTCCATCTTCGAACTCGTCACGCATGTAGAAAAATCGACAAAGGGTTTAATCGAAAGTGTCGATAAAATTCTGAGAATTTGGGATACGTGTCGATTTTCAATTACAGATCGTTGGAACAATCGAATAAATTCTATGAATGTTTCCAATAAACGTATACGTATATTGGCTTATGGATCAAAAGAAAATTTACTTTCCAAAACGGTGTGCACTTTCGTTCATTTCCTGCAGGGATATCCTGTCACGAATACTCGCGTAAATGAATGGGGATCCGATAGGGCGATGTAACAGGGTAACAGGGTTAGAAGGAGCGTTCCAAGGGTCCTGAAGGCCCCTTCGTCTCAGAACCAAGCGTATTCCACTCTCAGCCATGTTTCCTCTTCGATCTATACGCGTATACTCACGTGTTTTCGTTAGCGCACCAAAGATATCCGAATCTGTTTCTGACACGTGTCCGTATAGACACATATTTTAAACATTTATTTTATATGTGTATATAATATTCGATAAAGAGAGGGCATGAGATTAGATAGAACAAGGTAATTTAGGAAGTTTATTTTTGTAGTAGGAAATGATATAACAAGAGCTTAGTCGTGTTTATTGATTAAATAAGAAACAATGAGCGTTTGTCAATTTCATTCGATATCTTATCGTGCATAGTCCGATTTAAACTCGGCAGAAAGCGTACGTGGCACGGTCTCTATCTAACCACGCTAAAATAAAAGAAACCCGATAAAAACCCTGGAAGCAAAAGATGGACGGTAAAAAAGCCATTATGTAATTCATAAATATCAAAAAAGCCGTCAGCAACACGGTGTAACTCCTTTTAACGCAACCTTCTCTACCTCTAACAACCTAAACCATCCGTTTCGAACGCCGTTATTCCCCGTCCTTCGTCCCTCGCGAAAGCACCCCTATAGAAAATGTAGCAGTTCAAATTTTCCGACAACCCCGACAGAAGTGTCATTCACAGGTTTCAGAGCAATCACGATGCAACCCTCGTACGATTCGCTTACCAAGCTCTCATGAACGTACAGAAAGTTGGCCGCGATACTTAGGGTGGTTTCGCAACATCCCTCGAGCAAATACGAGAAACATCTGTGGGGTGTCGAGTTTTAGGAACGTATAAGAGCGTAGAAGGTTGTTGTTTTCACATAGGGGTTGCGCAATGGGGGATGTTAGACGCATTGGTTTCAACTTACCAAGGGCAATTGCTTAAAAGGAACCCCTATCGATCCATGACGTCCCTCCAGCCACGTGTTTATCGATCGCTCGCCACGTTCATTCACTGGTTTCCCTAGAAGCCTTTTCAATGGTTCCTGATGGTATTCTTGCATCGTGGTAGAGAGAATTTTTGTTTCGCAGCTGTTCGACCACGTTTCACTGTATCGTTCAACTTATCGATTCTTAGGTGACTCGTTGGAGTTTCCGGATAAAGTATCGCGAAGCTGCACAAGCCGTCGAATCAACGCAAATTGCTAGACTCGCCTGACCGCCTTTCATCGGTCTTAATTAGCCGCAAAATAGAAGAGCGGGCGATTCAGCGGCGTTTGTTTACAATCGATAAACCAGCCGAACTGTCACGTACGTCTGGAAGTCTATATGAAACCTTCCGGACGACATTAAGGCACATGTAATATCGAGGTATAATTTAATAAACTTGGAAAAATAAGGCACCTGTGCTTCGGAGAAAGCAAAACATAAATCGTTATTTATTTCCATCGAGAGTATCGAATAAAAATAATGAATGAATTATCGACGCTAATCATTTTCTCCTCGTAATTTATGAAATACGTTAATGTACATGAGCGTGCAAATATGCGCGCGTTAAATCATAATCTTGGACAGTTTTGCTAAAATGTCGCGCAAAACTTCAAATTCCTCGAAACACATTCACGAGCCACGAACAATAACCCAACCCTCTTCCAACGGATTATGAGAGTAGAGTGGCTTGTCCGGTTCCGCGAGGAAGCTCCCTTGTGTTCGGTCCAAGACTTTGTCATCAAGCTAACCGAGGAGAGCAGATCAACGAGACATCGCGAAAGAGAGAGAGAGAGAGAGAGAGAGAGAGAGAGAGAGAGAGAGTGGGGCGCGATAAAGCGGAGCTGTACACATTTTTCAGTGATTAGTGCGCGTTGCTTGCTCGAACGCCGAACTCGTCTTCGTTCCTCCGTTACACGAGTCGATTGTCCGTGACTTTGAACCGTCGAACGGACCAGTTAGTTGCTCTCGACGTTGAACTAAATTCTTGAACGATTCTTAATCAAGAGCGTTGCGCTGATTTCGACATTGTGATTTCTCAAGGTAAGAGGAAGTATTGCTACTTTTTAAAGTAAAAATTCATTTCCTTTAGAAATTTGAACGATCGCAATGTCCGATTTTAGTTTTGTTCATATTCGTGACGTCAACTTATCTTCTATAGAATAGCGATATTACGCTATTATCGTTATTATTACATTACTAAAAGTATTATTATACCATTATTAAACTATGACGTATTCCGTGAATACATATTACGGTTTCGCAAAAGATACGATCTCGGAAATAAACGGTAAACGTTTCATACTGAGAAAAATCGAACGTTCCTGTTTCTAAGCATCGAAGTTATTACGCGGCAGTAACATTTATTTATCCATGCTTACCGAAATAACCAATTGGCAACTGTTTTCAGAGAACGTCGTTGGCATTTTCCAAGAAATCGGCAATACTGCATGTACGATACTGAAGATCAGTGCTGGAAAAAATCAGTGACGTTGGTGAACTCGATTGGAGCGAGTTTGCTTAAGAAGATCAAGGTCACGTTTGATTAGAACCATAATTCAAATATCGAACGAAAGCATCGCTAATTAATGCAAGAACAATTTGTATCGAAAGACTTCGATATCAAAGCGCAGGAAATTTTATTTTGTAATAAATTATCGTTTCCGGCCGACGGCCACCTATCGCCATTTTGCGTCAATCGATTTTTCGTCGAATACCATTGCTGGCACGCAGTTCTATATACAGTTGATACATATAATACGCGTAACAAATACTTGTACGTATCAGCTAAGAAGATCGAATAGGCCGGAAGAGGAGGTCCTTAGTTCTACAAGAGAGACTTTGTTCAGTGACAAAATTTTCATTCCCTTCCGTTTTCGGGAATTTAAAGGATCGTGTTTAGAATTTCGTCAACTTCGCTTCGTTCGTTTCGAGTTTGATGCGAGGATTTACGAATTTTTAAGTTCGTGCAGTGTAATTCGACGATCTTTCTCAAGCAGAATCGAAATAAGATCGTGAGACATTGGAATCGCTGTAAATATCTGGTAACATGAAGAAAGAAGAGGAAGAATATGTTTCTGAAAATGTCTAGTGATTGTGCGGCAAAGTATTGGGACTCGAATTCGCGTTAAGCATCGATAAGTAAAATTGCTCGTAGGTAGGCAGTGATTTAAATTGCGTGCTCGAATTAATTGTTATGTAGAGTTGCGTGACTATACAAAATGTCGTTTGTGAACGGGACGATGATGTTACTCGCGTACACCGCGAACATGATCGCGACGTTACCTGAAAAAGTGGGTTCTGAGCTTGGTGAGAATACTATCGACAACGTGAACGTAACGACAACCACGTTATCACCGGAAGAACGAGAGAACCAATTTGATTTTGACGATCGTGAGTACATTGGAATTTTTCTTTATTAGCGAGAAATATGAAAAATATTGTCAATATTGTGGTAAAATTAATATTATGACTGACACGTTTAACCACATAATTATATCTCGTCTTAACCTATGATTTTCGTTAATAAACTCACGTATTTCCACGCTATTTCACAGGTTTCTGTGACACGTTAATTATAAAATCAATTGGACTCGTACCTATACTAAATTTCGTATCATCGTTTTCGTACGACTACAAAAAAGAAAAACTGGATTCTATAAAAGCGACAGTACCTGTATTTTCATGTTGTAGAAACACGTTCGAGACGTATGTAGAGATTTTGATTATTTTGAAAAAGGGAAAGTGTCAGTTTGCGAAATCTTGACGATAACGAGCTCATCTCTGAAAACGGTAAATAATTCTCGCGAAGATGAAACTTGTCGAAATTATCATCCCTCGCATTAATATGTCTCGTCACGTGATTTGTCTGGATCTTTTACGTCAGTAGATATTCAGAACGCGATATAATTACTCATAGGAGACGTAAACTTGCAACAAAATAACCATCTATCGACGTCTTGATCTGTTAACTTTTCCCAATCACTTTATATTTTTATCGTTTCCTTTAAAATTATTAGGAATTCCCGTTCGTTTAGTCTGCCTTGGCAATTATCTTTCTACGATGTAGCTAATTTTGTAGAACATCGACATACGTGTAAAATTCGTCTTTTAACCTGTCTTTGGCAACTTTACTAATATCGTTTTAATATTGCTTTAATATCGAAACTTTAAAAGGCTAAGTACGAAGAAAGTTGTTCGAAGAATGAGAAAAATTAGGATTTTGTGAAATAGACTTTTTATACTACCTGATAAAATAATTTCAGGCAAACGAAGAAATTTTCCAATTTCGCGCAAATCGATAAAAACACGAGAGACTTTGCCGTGGCAGCACGGTATCGCCTATCGATGCGAGAGAATTTATAATAGGAACAACAATTTTCTAAAAATATCATTCGTCACTGAGAATCGATACAAGTTACCGGATATTGTACTAAAAATATTCCAACATAATCGAACATACTTTCGATCGAAAGTGACGCGCCTATTGTCGTAACTGTATGCGCTGTGCATGCTATATACGTATGTATACACGCTAATCGTTAATCCAGTTCGAAGACAAAACAGTGGCGAAGCCTTCGAGGAACTGATAGCGCGCACAGATAACGAGTTAACACTCGCAGATAACCTTTGACGATGTTGCTAAAACATTGATCTATTGTAAATAACGTCATTACTCTTGTCTTGGATGGACAGATATTTAAAATAATCACGGCCATGTTTCTAGAAGATAAAGGAATGGGAAATTTGGCTTATCGATGTTTGATATTAGTGCAAGGATAGGGATCAATTTCAAACTCGATGGATCGTTTGACTTTCCGTAAATTTCGTACGATTTCGTCCGATATTTGATCGTTACCGATGTTAAATGTCAATTCCGGTGCGTGTAAATACTTACGTGTTATAAAAATGATTTCGCAGCGTCTTAAGAAAGCGTTAAGGATGAAATTGAGAAGAAAAATCACGCGTACCAAACAACAATTTCTTCGTGCTTTGCTTTTTTTTTTATTAAGAATCTTATATATATACTTTGTAACGTTAAAGAATCGACGCGTTTCGGAAGCTTTTCCTTGTACTCGTTTCCTTTGTTTCTCGATAGAATGGTACATGTGGCGATGTTTCGACCCGTACGGCTGCTTCTACATCGGTTCGCCATGGTCCGGAGAGAACAGACCAGTCTCCACGTTTCCGGCTCGCCCGGACAGCATAAATCCGCGTTACATGCTTTACACTCGAGATAATAAGGCTCAGCCACGCGAACTCAAAATCGATAAGTACGAAACTATTCGCGGAGCGCCCCTTAAAACCGATAGGAATCTTTATTTGATCGTTCATGGCTTTCTCGACAACGGCGACAAAACATGGGTTTTGGTAAGTACTTGATTAAGCACCTTTTCCTCGTTCCAAGTTCTAGCGAGCCTATCGATATCCCCATGTATTTGCCGTACAAACGAACAATCCAAATTTTTCAGTTTGAAACTCAAAGTTTATTTGAAAAGATAATATCGTAGGTTGTTCGATGGAAACATTCGCCGCGTCCTTAAACGAGATTCAATCGTCGAATCGTTTTAGCATCTCGTCCACTAATCGCAAGCGGGTATCCATTCGGAAGGAGGAACGCGCGGCGAACGAGCTGGCTGCTAGAGGACGTCCGAACCGAGACTCGTCGCGACGTCTTTCGTCGCACAAGCTGTCTAGAGACCCGGCGTCGTCGCGCAGCAATTTCGCGGAACGTCCTCCTTTGTCGGTGCCCTGACGATTGGATCTCGTCTAATGACGCAATGATGAATACGTCGCCCGCCTGTCAGGTAGACGGGGCGAATATTTTGCCCGAACGACTCGCTGTACTTTCTTTAAAAACGAACTTTCAGCCTCGCTGAAAGATTTGAATTGTTCGCTCGTACGACTAATAATTCTACTATCGTTACGATCAATTTTTCCAAAGAGAACGATGGAGGAATTATTAATCAAGGAAGACAGCAACGTGGTGATCGTGAACTGGATCGCTGGAGCGGGTCCACCATACACGCAAGCTGTGGCCAACACGAGATTGGTAGGTGCGATGACGGCTCGTTTGGCTTATCAGTTGATCGAAGTTGGACGAGTGGATTCCACGAGGATACACTGCATAGGGCACAGTCTTGGTGCGCATACTTGCGGCTATGTCGGATATACTTTAAGGCAGACGTACGATCATAAACTTGGAAGGATCACTGGTAAGTCGAAAAGTTATAATCGTTAGACTGCCGATTCTTACCCATTTTCTATGCGAATGACAAAGAGCCGACTAATCTCCCGCGTATCCATCCTTACGCTTTCCTTAATTTCGTTGGAAATTTGCATCTTGCCGAAATAATCTCGCCTGATGCTTTCAGAAAACAAACTGTTATTTAACGAAACGTAACTGGTAAATTTCTCTCTCCCTCTCTCTCTCCCTCTCTCGTCACATTGTCTTCGCTGATAACTACATAGGTGCAGTTGATGCGACGTGTTAAGACCTATATATATTATATATGTATATACGTAAAAGCTGCAAGCTATCGAAGCAGCATAAAAAGCGTATATCGCTGAACTGCGTGGAATTGAACGCGTTTGTCCGTCTCGCACGATGTCTCGTTTTTACGTGATTTCCACGCTTATTCCGGTACGCTACGATCAATCGAGTGGAATAAAATTAGCCCCACCAACGGTGAGGAACGAACGGAGACGTACGAAGATAGCCGATCGAATCAGAAACGATCAGGGTAACAGTGGAAGGAAGAGAAGAACGACCGAAAACATTGGCTCACGGCCATTTTGTCCCCCACGAGCAAAGTATATCCGTCTACTTCGCATCAAGTATCGCGCGAATCGATCGATCAGAAACCTAATAATCGGTTCTATAAATTAAAAAGCAACGCACGCTAATTACAGCGGCGAACGAAGGTACTCGTACAGCTAAAACAGATAGCTGCAACTTGCAAGCGAACAACCTTATCTCGATATATTTTGTACGTCGCCTAAATACGACGTAAGAAAACGATATAATAAAATGGAAAGTTGGTACGTGACGGAGAATTAACGCAACGTAATGAAGGTAAACGGCAGTCGAAGAAACCCAATCCCTCTCACTCCGTGAACCGATAAATCCGCTCGAATACTACTCGAACTGTCCAATAAAGCGACCCTATCAAACCGACACAACCCTTAACAGGTGCACGATCAACCCCTAACAGCCACCATCATACCCGTTCTATCGCCATAACCGATCCTCCAATGAACAGGATCAAACCTGTCCGTTCCATGTCCGTTCTTTTCCTATTTCCGATCGATCCACCCCTTTCTCAACCCCTTTTCAAAGGCGGTAATGGAGAAGGGGTTCGTTCGATCGGATTCACCCAGACCACTGTCACGCAAGCTATCGATCCCATCGGGAATTACCAGGACACCATGAACCAACGAGAGCTACGCTTTGGTGAACGGGCAAACCACAGGACGAAAGCGAATCGAGGGTGATACAGGATCCTCCCGTAGGCTTGGCTTCCGATGAACGGGATGGAATCGCGGGGCGGTAGGGTGGATTGTTTCTCGACGGTTGGAAGTTTCAGACGGACGGTTGTTGACGAGGGGCTCTAATGAACAGGGTATTGGCGGTCGAAGACACGCCCGAAGACAAGATTTAGTAAACAGAGGGAACAAGGGAGCACGTAGGGATAAGAAGTGGCGTTGCTCGGAGAAGGTGGCTCGAAGGGGTGAGTTTGGAAAGGGGATGACGAGGATTCGGGATGCTTCGGAGGTTTCTATCGGGACATCGAACGATTTATTAACGATTATTATTTTATAACGAAGGACCTTGCACGTACGTAGTAATCGTGGTTTAAATAGCTGTAGTTGAAGCGAGGGTGAGTTGGGAAATGGTGATAAGGATTCGGGGTGTTTTACGAGTTTCGATACCAAGATATTTTGCTCGTGGTGATTTACGTGAAAGAGTATATAAATAATAATTTTTTAATGAAGTTCTATTGTACGAGAAGATATCTGATACGTAACCTAGCGGTAGAAAATTAGTATGCAGCCACCACGGTATGTAGCCATCTTAAACGTACAATAACACAACAGGTAGGAATACTACTTTCGTGAGCAACTGTACGTTATTGGCTATATACTACGTTCATTAGCCTCGGAAAACATAAAGCGTCACGTAATAGTTACGTGCATCGTCGTAACGTAGCGAACAACGTTGCACAACGGCGGAAACGATTGCCCGGTCTGACCAGATAATAGATCGAAGAATAGGTTAAGCGATAGAAGAAGAATTATCGACGATTACCACCAAACTATAAAACTTTACCTGATTTACGAGAAAATTCGTAAAATAGGTCAGTCAAAATGGGAATTGATCATCAGGATTCGCGAAAACCCTGCTTCTGTTAGCAACTCGTAGCAACTCGACGAAATTCTACAGAATTTGCTGAAAATTCCACGGAATTTTCCGTCGTTTTAAGAATTTTCTACGACCGATGGGAAACTGTTTGCATGGCGAAGGTATAACGCAATACACGTAGAACGCGACGGAAACGGGCAAAGCGACGAAAGTGTACGGTTGCAGCAACGATCAACGAAGCTTCTCACGTCCGTTCGGTTTCTCTGTTCCAAGGCCTCGATCCTGCCGAACCGCATTTCAGCAACACGTCGACGATGGTTCGGCTCGATCCGACCGATGCCACCTTCGTCACGGCTATCCACACCGATTGCAATCCTTTTATCAGCGGCGGCCTCGGCATCACTCAACCTGTCGCGCATATCGATTTCTATCCGAACGGTGGTCGCAATCAGCCTGGTTGCAACGAGGGTGTTCTCAATTTTATCACCTTGGAACATGGCAGCTTCTTCCGTGGTAAAGATAGCTTCTCTTGCTTTCTCAATCTCAATCTCGTCCACGACAGTATCTTTCGATCGTAAATATAATTCGAATTAGCCTGTTAAAGTTATTAATGGATATAATCTGATGCGAACCTAATTCGAATTGTCGTATCTATCAAGCTACGATGAATTCTACTAAATAGAAATAAAAGATAAATATTGTATTAAATATCGAGAAGGTGTAACGCATTCTCGTCATTTTCGCTCGCAGTTTACGTCCCGATACGTATTACGATACCTACATAAAAGAACAATATTAAACTAGTACAGGATGTCTGTTACTAGCATGACTAAACAGTCGAATAGTAGAACGTTCGGGTTATTCGGGTTATAGCGAGGTTCGGATACTGCCGTTGCGAGAGAAAAGAATAAATAGGTAAATAGACGAAAGTGTGGATTTCAGGGTTAAAGAGATTCGTCAGCTGCAATCACATCCGCAGTTACGAATATTTCATAGAGAGTATCAACACGCACTGTCCATTTCTGACGGTTCCTTGCCCCTCTTGGGACAAGTTTCTAGAAGGCAGTTGCTTCGACTGCGTGAACCAGTACTGTCCCAAGTTTGGATTAGACGCTCAACCTGGAAACTACCACGCGTCCGTCTACTCGATGACTGGATCCACCAAACCGTTTTGCAGTTAGTATATTTCTTTTATATACAGCGTCGTGTATACAACTTGTGCTACGCTCGTTATCCGTTATTCGGAGAAACGAAATCAACGGTCGTCCAACGTCGTTAAGAGGCGAATAAACTTGCAGGAGGCCATTACAAAGTCGTAATCAACGTCTCGAAGACGAACGAGAGTCTGGACCACGGTGGCGAAATTGGAACTTTCGCGATTAAAGTAATTGGACAAGATGGAAAGAAGTCAGGGAGAATGCCGCTGAGTTCTCAATCGACGTACTACGAACCAGGTAGCACTCACACTGTGGTACTGCTTGGTGACGTGGTTGGCAAACTGGAATCAGTGGAAATTTCGTGGGAGTACCGAGTCTCTGTTTTCAATCCGCTCACGTGGAGGCTTCTGCACACGCCTCGCGTCTATATCGACTCGTTGAGCGTCGAGAGTTTGGAGGCCGCTCACAGGTACGTATCGCGTTACAACGATGGCTTCGAGTACGTCGCAAGTATACCGTCGCTCGTAAGCCACATTTTTATTAACGACATCCGATCGTTACCAAGGATATCCGCCTACTTTAATATCTAAAGTTGCGAAATATTCTTTCTGTTTAATCTAGCATTACCGTGTGCCCTGACAAATCGAAAGCTCTGCTCGCCAAACAACCAAAGATCTTGACGACCAAGAATTGTCAAATAGCTCGGCTGAACGTGGTTTCAACCTAGGGACATCTTTCAAACCTTTAAATCGATCATCGATACAATTTGCTTCTTACGAATCTAGCTTCCAAGAGACTCGTAACTGTCAACTCTGGCCGTCAAGATTTCACTTCTCACGCACTGCCGTATGAAATTAATCGTTGACGCTATAACATTATAAATAGACCGTTCTTAACCATTTACTCGTTGCTTATTGTACGACTTATTTTTTAAGAAATAAATATACTTTTTTCTAATAATTCGTAGTGTACTTTTGTAACAATGTTTTTCAAATGTAACTTTTCAGAAGAAGAAGCTATCTGTACGTCAAGATGAATATAAATAAAAAAGTAGTATTTGATAATCTAAACTTTCCAGCGGACCGTAATTCAAACTCAAAGGAACATAATTTTTCTAAATAGTAGCAAAGGATATAAATATCTTACTTTTTACTCTTTTAATGGGAACGTAGCTATCAGAACTACTCGATAAAATCATTTTTCGATAATCGATTAGTCGCATAATCAGCAATTAACAGTCTGACGATTTATACGTGAGAATTTGGCGCATTGACCCGAGTTTCTCTTTTCAATGTTTATCTCGCCTCAAAGTTTGACGCGACGCGAGTAAACTTTGTAGTAAATCAATCGGACGCCGCTGTTCTCTGGCCACGCGAATCCTTCTGGAAGTTATCGCCTAACGACATTCGATTAACGAGCAATCGCCAATTACCGAGGTGTCGTGTCATCGCGAGAAAGTTGTAAAGCTGTCAGAAATGGAAATGTCAACCATCCCTTTTGTCATTCTTAACGTTTCTTTGTCACCCAACGAGTTTTCTTTCCCTACAGCTCGTTATTCCACTTCGATATAATTCCGTACAGTTCTATTAGCTGCACGAGGAATCGCAGCACAGGAGAAATCACGGAGGACTGTTCGTGTTCGTGAAATTAGAAAATTTCGGAAGAACGGTAGGCGTGGAAAAACGATAACAAAGAAGAGATTACGAGACAGGAGGATCGGCGGGAAATAATTGTAACACAGGAAGCCTTACGAAGTAAGAAGAATCGCAAAATAGCGCCAATTACGAAGCAGAAAAAATCTTTGTTCCTTTAAATTTCCCATAAACGTGCATAACATACCGAGCTTAGTCTGGCAAACTAAAAAATCGTGACACGGGTGAGAAGCAAAAGAGCGAGATCCCAAGCCGAGAGAGCCCGACACACAATACCGTACGATACGGCTCTCCGTTAGAATTCCCACGATGCCATCGGACTGAACGTCGCAGTATGCAAATCTCAGCTTTCATCCTCGGGTAACGTCAATCTTCTTGCAACGAGGTTCGTAGTAATTTAGCCCGGAGGAAAGAAAACAAACTCGTCCTCGTTCGACTCGTAGACGCTATCAAAGACGCGAGACATGCACGCAAACGGTGTTGCTCGAGCGGAAAAACGCGACCTTTACAAACGTCGCGAAACGCTTTTCCGCAGTCTGTCTCTGTCATCTTGGTGGAATAATAGCTTTGGTTCCGGCGCAGTGCAATGGCGGAGCTTCCTTTCACCGTGATTATGCCCGCGTGTTTCTTTCACCTTGACGGCTGCTTTCATGCAACGCAAATCTGTTTCTTTCTGCCATTTGCAGATCGGTGACCCTGCGATTTGCACTCGCGGATAGGTACAGCGGCGAAGTCAGAGGAGGGCTATAAAATGCTCCCTTCCACGATTAATAAAATATTATTTTTTTATCTTATTACTGTTATCCTTGCGTTACGCTTTCGCCTATTACAGGCTTGAGTAATAAACGGCTAACAAATACAAGTAAGAAAGTAATGGGTAATGTTACAGAAGTATACATGTGCAAGGTTACGTATTTCGGAAGCAAGATTTATAGATGTCACGAGATTTCGGTAGAACGGTTTGTACGGTGGCAATGGCCAGACATGACCTGGATGCGATATAGGAGAAAACCACGTTTGAGGATAATCTTGAAAAGGGAATTTGCAGAGAAATTTCGAGTATAGAGAATGTTTCGAGCGAGGATGGAGTCGAGCTGGGCGGTATCGAAAAGGATCGTGGGGTAGAGAGTGAGAAAGAGCGTGAGGCGGCGGGAGATGAGGAAGATCAGGGTCGGAGATAAACAACGAAGAGTTTCTGTTTCGGTTAAGGATATTGCACCATCGCCTTGCGTAATAAATAATAAAGTCACGTTATCCTAAATATAGGTATGCTGTCTCAATGCTTGTACGTACATTCCTCTAACTCTCGTTGCACTCCATACGAAGTGCAGTCTTTTTACATCCTCCTCGGTTTTTGTTTTCATAATTTGCCTGCTGTTTTATCGCTGTGCGTATTTCCGACTTGGTTCGCTACACATTCGGCAGTCTTTTAAGATGTGTTTTAATCGATTCTGGCTTTTTCCTGACACATATTTCGCACAGTTCTCTTTCATCTATACTTTGGAACTTTATTTATTCCGCCGATTTACATCGCTAGGCTTGGTACAATATAACAAATCTGTATATTTAAGTTGGGTAAATATTAGCCATGTGATTACAACTTTTCGTTACTAGTAATAATAATATCATAATAATACAATTAATGCGAATATACTTTTAGGCATTTCGTCACTGCTAGAAAAATGGTATTCTATAGTACACAGAAATCACAAGACATATGAAGGAATTACATATAGCAAAGAAGTGTAGGAAAGGAAGAGTCATGGGAGAAAAGAGATCATCAGAAAGGCAAGAAAAATCACAATACGTATTTGCACAACTATCCGTAATCTATCGATCAAAGTCTGAATTTGATTTGTAAATTAGTCTGCAACATTCGTGAAATACAACGTTCGTAACAGGAATGTTGAAATTGATTGGGAAAGAAGCTTCGTTCGATTGAACGTCTTAATGGCGAGAATCAACTCGATCTTCTAATTGGATAAGAAAAATAATCGATGAAATCGTTATTACGATATTAAAGATACGAGTTCGGTGTTTCCAATTAGATTAATAGGGTTCGTTCATTTCTTGGAACTCGTTTAACCCTGGTCTAACGAGCGAGCGCCGTTCGAAAGCGATTATCGGGCACCGATTATCGAGCGCGCAAATCGCGTCGTTGCTCTTCGGAGAAGCGAGTCAAATCCGACGTTTTACTTTCGAACCAAAGGGAGAAAAACGAAAGGGAAGAAACCGTAGGATGACATAACTTGGACATATGCGCGCGTAGGTATAATATTTCGGACTTATTACGTGATCCGGAGAGAAAGTCAGTGCTCCGCGCGCGGTTTTATTCAATTCAATTCGATTCAATTACCTCGCCGCTTCGCGATTTCTAGTTTACGCGCCAAGTCTGTCTGATTATGTAAAAGAACGTCTCTCATTGGCCCGAGCGACCTTCTTTCACTCCAAAGTGTTTGTCATAGCTGTTAAAAGGACTCATCGTGCTTGCGCGTTGTTTCATTTATTTTATTTATGTCCCTCGTTATTCCACTCTCAACCCGATTGTTTCTTATCAACGACACAAAATACCTCAAGTCGTTTAAAATTGTTATCCTTTTATCTTTGCTTCAGGCACAATTTGCGTAAAGTAAATTTTCCAAATTGTCCAGAGAATCGAACGAATAAATAGTTTGGTTCAAAGCAATTAGAGGCTCGGGTATATCAGATTTCTTGCTACCTTTAATCAGATATTATACATTTTCTTTCGTATACTAAACGGAGAATAGCGATATGTGACTGTCGACATTTCTAAGATGGCTGTATGTGTCAAAGGGTGGGAAATAAAAAGCTAATTTTAAAGTAAAATTTAATTTGTTTCAAAGTGCACGTAGTTATGTTTCGCCACGAGGAGAAACAACGACGTTTCGTTATCGTAAAGCCTATAGCTAGCGTTAATAGAACGAAAGACGGCTATTTAAGTAATTTCTCGAGAATTTCTCTGTTGCACCATCGAATTCTTTCGCTTTTACGAGCGGAAAACATTTGTCGTTAAACGCGCTGCTTGCTTCGGGCGAAACTGCAGCCATGAAAATAGCCATAACGAAATGGTAACACGGTAAAGTAAAAATATCGAAAAAGAGATATTTCTCCCGATAGTGTAAATGAAAAAATTATAGCCCTTTTTTCTCGTCGAGGACCATCGATTTTATTACACTTTTGTTATATTTCTGTCATGCGGTATTTCATATAGTACCCCTCCACCGTGCAAAAATTGAATTTTCAGGCCCAATTGTTCGCTTGTCGCGTAAATATAAGATTCTACTTTTTTCCTTATCTAGTCCGATTCTTCCGCTTTAGCATATTTTTACCTAAAATATTTCTCTTCTACGGAACCCCCGGTACAGGTATCTAATTCGTCGACTCGATCGAGCGCATGACACGAATTCACGCGAATAACGCTGTTTAGCGTTATTCAAGTTTGCAAACACGGAACACCTGTTGCTAGGACACGTTACGTTACAATCGCTTCGAAGGAATTGGTAATATTCCGACTATGTAACATCGTGCGTTGGTGGAACGCCTAACAATGTGTTTCCTGATCGTTGAACAGGAAGAGGAAGTAGGATATCTTCTCGATCAAGGTCATCGAATTTACCGCATAAAGAATAAAGTATAAAGAATAAAGTAAATAAGAAAAACATGGAAATATGGGTTCGACCGAACCGCCAATGACGCTACTACGGTCGTGATTCGGTAACTCGTAGAACTCAAGCTGCAACTACCCCTGTGTACGACTGCCTGACTCACCGAAGCAAACGTATCAGCGACTATCCGCGCAATTTTCAGCTCCAACACTACCTGACAGAGAAAACGGGGTAAACCTCCGATAGAACATTTAAGACCTACCCCTATACCTTCCCCGAAGAAACTCGATTCGATCTAAGAAGAGCTCTGTTCCGACGAATAAAGAGGAAGAAAAGGAAATCTGTGCATAGCGTTGCCACGCTCCTCCGTTGCTTGTA
The DNA here is from genome assembly GCA_014737535.1 of Bombus cullumanus. NCBI lineage: Eukaryota > Metazoa > Arthropoda > Insecta > Hymenoptera > Apidae > Bombus > Bombus cullumanus. The sequence goes on from JACXIX010000057.1 coordinate 5,928,212, forward strand.
GATGTACCGTATCTGGTTTAAAGAAACTGATAAACAAGATCGAACCACGCCATTCTCTTTAAAACGAATCGCAAGCAAGATCGGGGGAATACCGACCAATTATTCCGAGGTGTACACCGCATCGGCGAATCTGTCTGCATTCCCCACCATTCGCAGGAGAACAACCAGGTGGTGGATTGGAGATTTCGGAACGTTAAAGTTGCAAGGCTACACGCTCGCCGAGTTCAGTCGAGAGTCGGCCTCTCACCGCGTCGCATCCTTTCGATAGAATCCGACCGATATCGATTTCTCTCGTGCGTTTCGTCGGTCGAGAGTCAGAGTGTTCGTTACACGGGAAACGGAAGCTTGCCACAACAGTTTGCCATCGGTATACCACGGTAGGCTGTCATGTGAATTACCACACCGACCGAACACTCGAGCGTTTTCCGGCTGACATTGGACCGCAGTAGTAGTCATCGTCGCGATGAGACCGAGAGACACGTGAGCCTGTGACATGATAGACGGATTTGAAAAATGTGAGTAGAACCGTTTTCCCGATAATATTTGCCGGCTTGAACGCGCCGTGCCGTTTTAAATACAAGCTCTGGACAAAATTAGTATCGGAAAATCAACGATCGACATCGACGACGAAAATGTCCGGTCGAGGAAAACATTTTAACCGGTTTATAAGAACTTTGTGTCTAAATCGGAAGCTATGAAACTAGCGAAAGGAACAGGTCTGTCTGCGAATTCGAGGATCAGCTAATTCATGAAACGTGTAGCAGCGATCCCATTAAAGAAGACAATTACAGCGATCAACCTGATGACAGGCGACGATGGCCGAAATACATAATCTTTTTGTTTCAACGAGATCGATTTCAGCAGATTTCTGTACAACGATCGAGATAAGATTTTCGTAAACTACCAAACTGTTAACGATACAAATGGCCTGGTTAATATCGTCGGAAAAGAAGTTGGCAAGTTCGTGCGTCGAGTTAAGTCCACAGATTGATAAATAAAGGGAATTGAACTCGCAATTTCTTGCAAATTTCTTCGGAATATTCAGATTCGCTAGCAAGATAAAGCATTTCTGAATTTAATGGTGCTTGGAAAGAAGGTTGTAAGTAGACTGTGAATATAGTAGGATAATCTCAGGTATATCAAACTATTTGTTACACGAATGTAAAACGTATAACGGTATTCCGTCGCTATGTACCCAACACTAGGAGCCTCTAAATATTCGGTTATTCGATATTCATCGTTTTTTTACTGGTGTTTATATTACTTATACTATAAATCCTGTTAGTCACGATGAAACCGATCGTTGTATAAACACGTATAACTAGCGTAAATTTTATAACTGTGTTTCTAATCAGTTTAACGACGTCAGATATAGTAACGGTCGTTGTTAACTATAATTAAAGTAGGCATATAGCAGAGTGGAGAGCGTGAGTGTCAGGGCCGCAAGATCGCGAGCATCGAACAGTGGTTGCAGGTTTCCGCATCAGGTTCGCGGTGAACGAAGGATTTAATGGATGGTTTAGAGGACGAAGTAACAGTACAGCTGGCGAAACACCGAGTGTATAAAGGTGAAAGCAACAGTCACGATGAATGCACGACGATCGGCTGATTAATGCTTTCCTCTACGATTTTTATACAATTCGAACAATTCGAACGAGCGTCTATTTTCGTAAGAGAAATTAGAAATTTTAATCTTCCTTAGATCCGACGTATCTCTGTAGAAAAATACATGATGCTCTGTATCCTGCAAAGTATATGTCTTTTATTTCGAAGATACTAACAAAATTAGAATTCCTCGTTTCGATCAGCGAAAATTAGTAAACCCGTTTTCTTCTGTTTCCTTTTGTTGTTGTTGCTTCATTTAGCGCTTTTCCATCTTCTTCTTATCTTCCCTCGTTGTTTCGCAACTTTGACCGTTACATGCATATTGAAACGAATTAAAGCGGATCAATCTTAGATTCGTAGCTCCCACGACCAAACTTCCAAAATGACCTGTTACTCGGCAATAACAAATTAAGCTAATGAAATTGCATTAGATTCAGGTATTCGAACTGCAATTGTACAAACTGCTCGATCCTCGACAAGTTCGGATAAATGCAGCTCCAGTATATATAGAACGAACAAGACGAAGATGGAGAAAATTTCCCCTCGCGTACATTAACCTTATTATATTATAGGTTGCATCTTGTTATTCGTCTCAATCTCGTCCACGGTGCATCGAGCAACGTTACAAAATCACGAATCGCATGTTCTTGCATCGATCTCGCCGGTAACTGACCTTGATAACTGTATCGTTCGATCTGATCCAACCAACACCAGATCGTTGGATAAAACAGCATCAAAATTATTCGTCTATTCGAATCACGTTCGCTGTTTCCATTCGTGACGATTCGAATTCGTGGCACGCTATCAAACGAGAGTTTAAATGGCGTTCGTAGCGCGGTGTCGTGGTTTCTGGCATGGTTTTCGGCAACATTGGCCAACAGGATATTTCGAAGCGCGTAATAAACAAGTTGCAACGGTATCGATATATTCAAACGTGACTACCTATACTTTATCAAGACGAATATTAATTCCCTATTTTAAATAGCTATTGATTACGCTAGAAGACAGTGTACGGACGAGGACGATGGCGTACGTTTAATGTCATCTCTGCAGAGAAAAATATAAAGTATTTATATAAAAATAGAAAAAATTTTCTTTCGTACAAGACGTTTCCGAAACTTAAATCGATTCTCCCTTTGTATCCCTTTGTTTTCGTCCCAGATCATCGCGTCGTCGCTATCCATTCGCCCTTGCTTCTTCGCCATCCCTTCTTTTCGTAAGTCACGATAATAGAACGAAAATGCACCCACGTTTTAGACCATCTCAATTAAGTTTCTTCTCGTCGATAAATGAAGCACGTTTCTATTCCTCCTTCCAATGGACGCGTTCTCTCGCGAATATTAATCCTTTATGTTGCTTTGTTAGCGCAGGTTTTCGCTTAGATATATATATATATATATTGTATAATATAATAAATCTCTTTTTTATTTGTATTTTATCTAGACACATACGTACAAACGGTTAGATTACTTTTAATTATCCGTTTTGTTACGAAACAGCATACCAAATACACTACGATACAAATCTCGAAGGCGACGCTAAATACCGTAAAACATCTCTAGTATAGTAACAAACTCGTATAATGAACTCGTTTACATTTACGTCATTCGAATGTAAATAAAGGTACATTTAATTACATCGAATGGTAATATAACATAAGACGAAGCGATCGAGAACGCGTTTTAGCATATAACGAGTTTGTCACTAACTCAAGTTATAATTATCAAAATTATATTATCAGAAATGAAAATAGATTATACGATAGCAGTAGCTTTCGTTTTTCGCCACATTTTCGAGAAGGTTGCGATACGTTTAATACGTTGTTTGGTAAGTAGATGGGTAATGTAACCGTTGTTGCATATCGTGAGAATCAGATTTTGTTGGCAAATTGTAAGCTTGCTCCTCCGCGTTTCGTATCGCCTTTACATCGCTCCGAATTCTATAAAAAGCTGCCTCTTAGTTTTCGAGACGTCCGCCAGAAGATTCCAGAACCTCGTTGAGGGTAGAATCGCACCGTTGTGCGATTTTCACGAAAACTGAGATCGCAGATTTCCTAACAAAGCTATAATATATTCGCACTCGACGTTTATCGAGTACAAGAACTTTTTTTTTTTTAGCAATAACGCGACGTACGAGATGTATGTTGACTTACGATCACCGTTATACCGTATCAAGAGGTCACAACGTATTTTATCAGGATTGATATGTTGGAAATGTTGGAAAGCTTGGAAAATCAAGGATCTGTTTACGTCAATATTGAACGTCAAATACCAATGAGTAAGCGTAATACCGTTCTTCACGACGATACAAAGCTGCAGAAGAAATATTTATTTATCGCTCGAAGTTTAAGTTTGTCATCGTTACGAGTGGTACATAAATTTGGCACTTATATACGCAAGTTTCTTACCTTTTAACTTTTAAATACTTTTTAATATTCGAACACCGATATACAAAATGCCTAGAATTGAACGAAATGTAAATCGTTGGAAATCGAACGTTCAACGACCAACTGTATATCTATTTTACAAACGTAAGAAAATCACATCGAAGCTGGTGGAAGGGTGGCGACATCTAGAAAAACCGAAGCTATCGCAGAAATAAATCGGCACAAATTTTCCAATGCTAGCGAGGAAAGAGCAGCAGGCCTCTCTAAAGCCAGGCTTACGGGTTACACTAGCAAGTGTTTCATACTTTCTCCAGAGACATGCCTACGTCCACGTAGGCGTGTGTATCAAAGGATTCTAGACTCTTCGTCTGGCCACTCTAAATCGTCGACAAATAATATGCGTATTTATTTTACGCGATTACAGGTCATCTTTCCGACGATCGTTCTCCCTTTTATCGTTCAAACGTTTTTTCTGTATTTTTCGAACATTTCAAACCGTAACAACGACCGTATTGATCTTCGTCGATAGTTTCCGACGACAACTTGTAGGATTGTAAGAGCGTGACACTTTGCTTCTTTGCGCGCGTCTATGTCCATAGATTCTGAAAGATCCGAAAGGTATATAGCGTTCATCTTCTTTCGTTGTGCCCTGACGCGTACGACAGGATGACGTTCGATGTTGTCGTAAGGACATTTCAGTGGATAAAAGGATGATAGAACCTGAAGTAAGATTCGGAACGAAGAAAACGCGATATCAGTTTTGTTAGTAATTTTCTGACGATCTACGTTCGGCTTAAACTAGAAAGATTAATTACGCGATAAAGCAAAAGATCAAAAAGCGATGATTAACCGTTAAGGTACAGAAATTCGAGGAATAACATTCTTATCGAGGCGGAAGAGTTTGGTAAAAAACGTTGCGAAATTATTAAGTTAATTGGCGTGTAATTAAAAAACTGCTAACCGTTATTCAAGCTTATTTACTCTTAGAACGTAATATAGATAGATTACTTTCAACGTTGAAATCTTTTCTATAAATATACGATCGATATTTTTACAATGCTAGATAATAATAATTAATAGACATAAGGAAGCAAACATTTGCCTATAAAATATACGACGATTTCAACGTTAGAATACAATATTCGAAAATAGGTTGCCGTGCACGAGAGAATGATACTTTCAGAAAAAAAACTCAAAACGAAAGTAACGAGCGGACAAAGTTAAAAAGAAACGTTTACGATCTCCGTGGAACTAGGAAACGAGCTGAGAGTGACTGGTGGAATCGAAATCGAACGAGCAGATTTCTTCGTGATTGCGTGAATTGCATCTGTTTTGCGTCCTTTAACGCTGACGAACAGCAACGATCGCCGAATTACGTTCTGTGTTTTCCGCGGCCGGAGCACAAGTTAACGGGTCTAACCATCGAGTAATTTTCGCCAGGAAGAGGCTAGTTTCCGATTTTACACGTCCAAAACGACTACCTGCTTTACTCTTTTTACAATCCTTACGTTTCTTTCACAACGTCCAACGAATATTTCTCTGCGAGTCAGTTTCCTGATTTCTCTGCTTCGTTTTCGGTCTTTAACGTTTCCTACTTGGAAGGATGAAACGCTCGATATCTCGGTATCTCGGTATCTCGAGACAAGCTTTTCAAATACTTTTAAAACGAATGGATTAAAATTACTTAATCTCTTAATGGATTTCAATAGCGAACGTTGTTCTTGAATAACAGAGCCACTCTTCTATTCGGTTCTATTCGCCTGTTTAGTTTTATACTCGATTAACCGACATTTCAACTTTCCTAAAATCCTACGAAGCGACAGAATACGACGATGTTTAAATACGTCGTCCGTGGCGTGATTCCGAACAACTCTTCTTCCTTGTACGTGTAACTGTCGATCTGCCACAGTTTCCGAGATATTGGCAAAATGCTATCGGTACCGCTACGATGAATTCTGCCTATGATTGTGCGTCCGTGACGGCGTGCCAGTTCGTATCGATCACCGGCTTCAGGCGGACGTATAAGGCGGCTATAACGTAACTCTTATCTTTTGAGTTTACAGCACTGTATATAAACGAACATTGAATAGAACTTACGAGATGCTTAGATGCTCGAAGTTAAGGCTCGAAGCATCTCGGATAATAGGGGACCGACGCTTACGCGCAAAGCAGAAATCGGTGAGGCCGTAACGGTTCCACGGCTTCATCTTAATTTCTTTTCTTTCAAAATGAAGGGGATATGTCGATGGATTCGAAGGGAGCAGTGACCTACCTGTTGCAGGCTTTCGTTCGATTACATCGAGCCAAGTGGCATTCCTATCTCGACGAAGAAAATGAGAGACGCGATTTATTAATGGGCAATTACGCCGCGAGTAGCTTGCATTTTCAGATGATTTCCGACGATATCGTCGGATAGACGGTGCTTTAACGCGAGATTAGAATGGAACGAAACTTTTGCCTGCCTTCGAGATGTTTGAAAATCTTCTTGCTGAGATACGCGTTGCTTATCGGAGGAAGCGTTCGATATACAGCTGCTTGTGACGCAAAACGCAACGCGAAACGCAACGCACAACGCACAACGTGCAAGCACGACAGAAACTTCGACAACTATGTGCTATCGCTACGTGCTATCGTGGTACGATGGTCGATCCACTTGCTATTTTCGTCAAAATGACGAATGCGATGCTTAAGAAACGTATGGGAAGAAGGTACGCGAAATAAATCAAAAGAAAGGATTCAGGAAGTACGTTACGCGAAGGTTTCACCCGCATCCGTATGGATCGCTGCGCTCTACCATCACGCGATTCAGTCGGATCATTTTCTCGAAACGTTATCCGAGGAATCATCTTGCGAGAGATCGTCTTTTTCTAAAAGAATCGAATCGTTCGCCTCTTTACGACGCGTTTGTTCTCTGACGCGTTGCGTGCTGCTTGCAAATTAATTTTACGTAAACTCGATCGATATCTATAAAAAAAAAATGTACAGCTACTAGATATAAATTATTTAGTATCGTTGAGAGGGATTTTACTTTTAACTCTCTCAATTTATTTCTTCCTGTTCTTTCGTAATTCCCCTCCAGTAGAATTCCAATTTTCAAAATAATGAATAATCGGCTGACCAAACGAACAAAGTTCAAGAAATATGGACAAGCGGTTTTCGACGCTTCGTGAAATATTCTCACGATCCAATCGAGTCGTAAACGAAAAAGAAAGTGGAAACTCGTTGCACGACCGCTGGATTTCAATCGTAACTCATAGGTGCATCTTGCTCGAGTGAGATTTCTCGTAGCGCCAAAAAATTGACCAGTTACTCTTTCAATTTCCCATTAAACGTGCTTGCCTTGTCGAACCGAACGATAAACGAAAAGGAAAGTGGAAACTCGTTCCATGGCCGCTGAATTTCAATCGTAACTCACAAGTTCATCGTGTTCTAGCGGCTAGAGATCGTCGCATCTACGTCGCATCTACGTCGTATCTCGATGATCCTTTGAACTAGAAAGTAATCACGATCCTGGAGTAAGAGAGAGAGAGAGAGAGAGAAACTGCAATGTCAACGAAGCAACGTGATATTCAATATACGATTATTCGCGATGGACATATCAAGGACGAAAGACGTCCGTTAATAAGCCTGTCATGTTTTATTGAGCTTTTTTCAATATTAAAATTTTGATCATTCGAGACATAAAATATTCGAATATTTCAAAAATTAAAAAAACAACGAAATTTTTATCCAATGCAAACTATTCAAGCAACTTCCGTGAATGAATACAAACTAAACACGTGCTATCGCTAATCACATTTCACTTTGCCACATAAATTAAACTATCGACGCGAGATTCTTGCCGACAACTTTCAGAAATCTAGAAAGCATTCTACGCAAAACACAAAAATTCTCCTTTTGCCGATCGAACATTCTAACTGGGACCAATTTCGATCCTATAAAAATCGATGAAAATCTCCATCCGCGGTGCAAATAATTTATTGCGTATTGTAATCGATTTTGTGCACAATTTTTAATTGCCACAAGGAACTCGCTAATTTTGATTAATAGAGGCGTTTAATCAGAGACTCGCCACTTTCACTTTTCTTACAACGAACCTCTTTGCCATCGAAGCCGTACGTTGCGAAACAAACGAAAAAATCCGTATTTTTTCTTTATGTCCTTCGGTCTATCGTCGTTCGAGCTTTTGACAATTAAATAATTGATATCGGGTTTCGATGGCAATGATTAGTCATCGAGCATAAACGTTATCGACCAACTTACGTAATAACATCCCAGAAACCCGGAGAATTAAAGTAAATACAGTTTGATTCGCCGAAGAGATCTCGACAAGGTGTCTTGGCCAAGGTTTACGCTTGTGTCACGATACGAAGTGCAGAAAAATTAGTTATATCACGACTAGAAGCGTAAACATGTTTCTGTCGATTAAAATGGCAAAGTCCGTTTAATATTTTGTAATTTGATTTTTATTTCTTTCGACCATTGTGTTTGTGCGTCGCTTCGAAGAATATTTTTTCGAAGAATATTTCCAAGTTACAAGACGTCGAGATCTTGCTAAGTAAATATCGAAAGGCGAAGTCGAATGTGCAAGGATGTAAAACCTTCTTCTTTTTTTTTTTTTTTTTTTTGTTTCAAGGATTTAAGCCCTTAACGCAAATTCTGAAAATCAGCTACTCGCGTGTAAGCTACATACGTGACAAAATCCACTTTCTCTTTCTCTTCGGTGTTACGATATGGTCGCGGGTTTTGTTCTTTCAGGAAGCCAGTTCCACTGCGCTATTACGAAACACCATCTTACTTTACGCGTTTTCAAATTCTTCTTCGAATCTTGTCACTCCTATCACCGTGCATTCTTACTCGTTCGTGCAAAATGAAATATTACGCGTAAAACGTATTTTATCTAGAGTATGCGAAAGAGCATGCGAAACGCCGTTGCATAGATAGGGTTACACAGTCGATGGTAGCGAGCGCGTGGTTTCGTCGTGCGCCAACCAACGGCCACCGTTACGTCCGATATGTAGGTCAGTGTAAAGGCCGTATGTTGGAAAGCTATCGATCCAGCGGTGGTAAACGACGATGCACGCTATTGTAAACATACCTGCGCCAGAAACTCATTTTGCTACGTGTTTACGCGCAAAACGTGCTACGGAAACAGATCGATTGTATAATATAAAGCATTTCGTTCGAAGCCTTACGCGTTTCTCTTAGAGAAAAATGAAAGAAAGGAAGGAAGGAAGGAAAGAAACGAAACGCCTATTCTGCGTTAAAATAAATTCTGCATCGATCGTTATTATCGATTATAGGAAAATCTAATGTTTCGTAAATAGTGTATCTAGAAAGAGCAGACACTATCAAAGTATCTAAAGTAAGCGTGAAGACGATAATTCTTCGAGCAATTCGAAGAAATGACTTTAATCGATTAGAAGCAAATTAACTAACGTTGAAATATGCAAGATACGTAGTGGAACGCGAGGCAAGGTAGTAAAACTGAATACAGAGTGAAATACAAATTTTTGAAAGTTGCACGAACCCAGCTGATTTATCGAGAAACACGTTTTCTGGCCAAATATGTCTTATTGTGGTTTATCGTTGAAACACATTTGCCGCGGTGAAACGCCGCATAAAGTCGAATTCGCCCACCTGCTAATGTTTTCTTGCCTTTCCTTCGTTCCCAACAGTTCGAACATTGCCGTTCTCGTGGTTTGTGGCGAATGTTATTATACTTATTGTAATAAACGCATTTACGACCGCTCGACGGTAATTTCGTTACGCAAGTTGATTTGTAATACGTGTTACAAATTTTATTCTCGAGCGTAATTAATATTTTATCGACTATTTACTTTCTACTTATTTTTTTACCGCGGTTTGCTACTTTTACCGTGTTTCGTTATATCATATATATAACCAGCCGATTGATACCAATATATCGTAACCGTACGAGAGACGCACCTTGCCTCGACAAAATGGCCAATTATTCCTGAGAGATCGTCATCCGTACGTAGCTTCGTCGGAAAGACGATGGCAATCACCTTGACATTTACCGGATAACCAACACTGTCGATTAATGTCGCGTAAGGCCGACAAATCGAGTTGCATAATGACGGGTGAGTCATAGGCGCATAACCATGCTTGAGGGCTTCAAACAGAGTGTATCTACATACCGAAACGAGCAACAAACGTTTTACGAACGTAACGGATGTACTGAAAATCGTGATTCTCCGTGCGAAAATAAGTGGAATGCGTAGGTACGTTTCGGATCTCGGATCCGAGATCGATCGCGGATCGTAAACAGTAACGAAAAATCGTTTACCATTACGCGAGAAATCGCCCCCTTGCAACTTGCACCGTGATTAATCGCGCTACACCCTGTATATCCTGTAGAGCTGTAAATACCTTTGTTCCTTATCGTTGCAAGGTCATCGAATTCGACGAGATTACAGCGACGCGTGTCCAATATAATCGCTGAGTAAGCGGACGTGAAATCGTCGGGAAAGTTGAGCTTAGATCCCGCCTCTAGCGATGGGATAAACGTTGTATTTGTAAATATGAAATGTATTTAGAAACACGAATCGTGTCTAATATCCAACATTTGCTTTATAGAATTCCGTCGAGTTGTCCGTACTGCTCTATCTGACAGATTCCAACTAAGTCTAAATCGATCCGAGCGAATCGAAGTAGAACGTTCGCGGCAGATCGAGTCTTGTTTTTTCGCGCTTTTATATAATATAATTAATAACGAGACTCGTTCCACTTGCGGCCGATACTCGAGGCCATCGCTGGCTATCCCTCTCTCACCACCTTCTTCCTCGGTGTAGGCTGGATCGTTCCAATTAAAACCGTGAAACGTGACAAACTATCATTAGTGTGTCAACTCGGTGCACGTGAACTTGAGAGACGAAGAAACGGTTTATCGCATGTCGTTGTTTCGCCTCTGGATGGCCAAGCTTTTTCAAAAGTTCGGACTATCCTCGCGGAAACGAGCACAGGCTTTGCCAGAAATATCGCAATTTCGCTGTCGTGGGATTTTCGCTGCCGATGCTGTCATCGTAAATCATCTTTTTGCAAATCCTGAATTATTTTTACTATCGTCCTTGATCGTATCTCCTTACCTTACGAGAAGCAATCAAAATCTATGTATGTTCGATCGTCTTCGATGGAGATTGATTTGCATAAAAGAAAAAAGAGACAACGAAATAAAAGGTCTTGACTATTCGAAAGAGAAGAGAAACGCGCGTGGAATCGTCGAATCATCCTCATGACCTAACGCATCGTACCTCTGTTGGAGAAATGCTTTCGATTTTTATTTACGACTAACGTAATCGAGCCTGCCCTCTTGCCTCTGCTGTTCTCGTATTTGTTACGCGCGATTATGTAACACGCGTGGCCTGAAATTCGCAGACCAAGGGATAAATTTCACCGCCGTGCACCTCGACTCTGACGTCGTCGTAACGGATCGCAAATACGTTTCGAAGGCGATCGACTATCGCTTTACGCGTCCAAATGTGGAGAACGTCAGGGATAAATTAGCGATTACACGAGTATTTCTAATACAAAAATAGTTAACAATCGTAATGGCGTAAATATGTGGTAATTACTTTAATCCTTTACCGTTTCAAACGAGAGAGATATCTCGCGACGATCGCAAAGTCCTTGTCTCGGTCACGTTTTTCTATACGCCGCTCGATACAATTTTCAATTATCTACGAAAAGGTATGGAGGTCTTACTTGTTTCGGTCGCAAAGCTGTTGGAAGCTGTCGGTCTGATTCGTATTTTTCAACGATCGATACGAAACTTTAATCGGAATTATTAAAATTGATCGAGCCCAGTTCGTAAATTAAACCGGTGGAAGTGAATTGTTGTAAAATAAATCGAGGGCCTCTGCAGGCCGTGAAACGTTAAACGTGGAATAGAGTCATCGATCGGAGTTGGGCTTAATCGCAGCCGTTTGTTTACCTCGATCGAAGGGAAACGAGGAATCCATTGTGCGTGCGATGGCCACTTTCACTGCTTTTCAAACTGGTAAATACCGATTCACTGTACGGTGCAGGATACCGCGTGAAATTACACCATCGAAGAATTTCAATTACCGTGCTACCTCTTAATATTAATTGCGCATCCTCGTGGAAACATTTGAAGCGATTTGTGATTTGCGAGAGCTTGCGCGTAAAAGCGACAGAACAGCTAAATTACTTTCACTTGTGCGGCCACGCACGCTCGCTTGCAACGAAAACGATCGTTACTTTGTATCTAACGATAAACCGAACAAGCATCAAACAATACCAATCGAAATTTATATAGCCGATAAGAGTCGATAAGAGAGACCGCGATAATATACGCACTTAACGATGTAATTCAGTTTTAAAAAATTCTATTGTCCAAGCGAGAATAAACGATCGATTTACATCGTATTCTAATATATGAATTATTTACGGTCACGTACGAGTTCGGAAAGCGTCGCTATAAGGAAAAGAAGGCTGTAGTAATCGTCCTTTAAGCATAAATACGCTTTACTTCCGCCACCACGCGCGCCGTTATACTTCCTGTATGATTAGTTACGGCAACGATACAATTTAATCGATGCGAACTTGTTCGCACTGAACGTCGGACAAAGTATCGCTCGGATGCAGCCCGAGTTGTCGAAAAAGGAAAAAGCAAAAAAAAGAAAAAAGCCGTGCCACTTTCGCAAAACTTTTCCTGCTCGGGGAACCTGGATTATTCGAGAGGTCGATTGTTCGGCGCTCGTTTACGAGCTACGCCGAAACCTTGTCCGCGTTTCTTCAGCGAAGAAAAATGCGTATCCTCGGATACGACCCATTCGGACGGTTCGTACGATTTTACTCGGCCGCAAGCCTGTAATTCGACCGAGGAGCAACTTTTTTTTTACGTTGCGTTTAAGAGATTAAGATCTGCACATGGTATTGTTATTATCGCCGGTGATGCAACGGCTACTTTCGGGATTAAAAAGCGATCAGATTAGGAGATTATAGAGATTACAGGAGATTATTCCTCGAAACTAATAGCTAGATTCCACTAAAATCTAAAGATCGTAGTAGTGAACCTGTGAATATTTAAAATTTGATTTTCCGCTAATACCGATGTAATCGCAAAGAAAACTGATTCTTCTAGGCTTCTAGGCTTCTTTGGCCTGTAGGCCGGTTGAAAAGAGTTACAAGATCGGTGCTGGCTATCAGAAAATTATTACTTTTCCATCTGTTTCCTAGCGATTAAGAAAGAAGCGTAACATCCGTATTTCCTTCGTTGTAATTATTATATAAAACGATGATCGCACTACAAGCAAATTACCATGTTGCCTTGCGACAGTAACGAGAGAATTATCATTTCCATAGATAGATCATCGTGTAATTGCAACAGATCCGTCACAGTAGGTGATTACTATTCGGATAAGTGACAATTATATACGAGTATGTAACAACGACTTGGGTAGAAATAAGGTTGCAGGGTCGTTTGCGGACGAAGGGTTAAATCTGTCAACGTTTCAAAGTGGCACGAAGAAAGTTTCATTGTACATATACACGGTGGCTGACGGAAATATCGAAACACGTGTCACAAAATGTTTGTAGCAACGTATCGCGTATTAGCTGCCCTACGTCGCGTCTGCTTTCGCCGCGTGTGCCGTTTAGACGACTTTCTTACGGCGACGAGACGCGACGCCACGCGTCGCGTTCTTCTTCCTCGACAGGAACGAGGAAGAGAAAAGCCCGGTTGAAAGAAGCAAACGGACGAAAAAATGGCACCTTGTCGATTCGGAGGAGAAGAGAGAGGCGTGTGCAGGAAGTGGTACAGCATTGCCGGAGGGAAGGACGTCGAATCTAGGTCACAACCGTGTTCCTCTCTTCGTGTTTGCGCAGATATGTAGGCACCCAGTGGTTCTCATTCGCCCCATTCACGCAGTTTCCTGTAAATATTTGTGTAAATATCGTTGACTCGTTTCCTTTTTGTACGATCGATGTAAACAGTTCTGTGTATCGACACGGATACTTTCGCTTGCTCCGTATTTTCTTCGAGGATTCAGTCGAGCCAAACTTAGTAGGCGTCGATACACACGCGTTGATTCCGCGGTATTGCTTTTAGGAATTTGGATTTATATCGTTGAAAAAAAAAAATGCAATTTTAGCGATACGACGAACAAACCTTCTTCGATGACATTGGTAATCATAGACGCGATCGTTTAAAAAAAGGAAACGCGCTGTACGATCAATTTAAGAAGAACAACGGTGCTGGAAATGTCTTCGAACTTCGAACACGTATTTCTTAGTATTTCCGTTCGCGATCAGCGTATTACACGTTATATCGTATGGTATACTTGTATTAGAATTTGTATTAGAAAAGGAAGGGAACGAGTGGCGGCGTTAAAATTCCATCGACCGTCGCAGAACGAATCTGTCAGAAGTCGTAAGTAGGAGCGGTTAGAACGGTTTTCACCGAGATTTTCATCGACCTAATTTTTCCTCGGAAATCAGGCCGCGCAAAGAGAACTTGCACGATCTCTAAACGACGCTCGAAGTTCGTTAAAAGTCGTTTGCTTTCTGCAGTAACATCCGGCTGAGCATACGGCAGGGAACGTAATTAGAAAGCTTCGAAGAGCAGTTATGACATCGTTCGCGCTATCTATCAACCGGTAGAAGCGTATTTTATAAATTTCTACTTATCGACTGCACCTTCTGTTTCATATACGCGGGTGTGTTGAAAGTAGTATAAAAACGGCCTGTTCGAATTTCGGACGATTAGGAAGAGTCGAAGATACGTACAGTGGCTCTCAGGTGTTTCTAATCGATTTAAATTCTATATATTTTCAACCAACACTTGAAATCTTTACTTATTTATGTACTTTTATGTGTCTATCCTCTTCTACGCATACGTAGAAAGATTAGATCGAGATAAGTCTGCTCTCTAATGAACTTTCCTTCGCGTTTCAATTTTTATGATGATCGATCGACTCGATTCGTTCCGACAGTCGGAAAACCATGATAGTTGTTGATAGTTGCGAATCACTGGGAACGCTGGCGCCGCGGTTACACTCTCGCTTTCGAAATAATAATTATTTAATACTCGAAGTCGTGGTGAAATGCGAGCGACCGGTTTTTGGTCAGCCTCTTTGGTCCATCCGGCACCCGAAAGCCAACCTTCATACCTCGATCCATGGGACAGGCTTTCCATAACAAGCAACGGTATCGAAAGTATTTTCGAAAGGGCGATCGCCGGTCATCGAAAATTAAACTGGATTTTGCGTAACGGGGCCGGGTAAACATTCTGTTTGCGCTGTTGTTACATCTAGCGATTTTTGCGGGGCTCCGCGCGATCACCATAATGACATCGTCGCCAAAATTACGCAACATCGTGCCCGCTCTTGCTTGTTTGCTCTGCAATCTTTTACGCAATTTTATGTTTTCGCAAAGAACTTGCATTCGTTTATATCGATCGTTCACTGGTTCCAGTGATCTGTACGTTGGAGATAAGATTTACATATATCCACGAACACATACCGCGTAAGGACGGAGAAATCATATTCTGTCATATTGCACATCTACGCGATACCTTGGCACTATCGTGGATGGTTCGAGCGAAGCGTCTGATCGTATCTCGCCGATTCTACTTACGCTTCGCGAACGCTTCTACTTACGCGTTCGTTCATTCGGCTCGTGCTTTTCTGGCAAGTGAGATTTTTTCGCGCAAGTGCGCTAGTTAAACGATAATAAAAGCAAAAGCGATCGGGAAACGAAGAGTCGAACAGAAGAGTGGAAAATACAAAGTATAACGAGATATCTAATAACTCAAACTGTTATAGTCATCTGCAACGTAATAATTCCAGTTGGAAGTCGATCGAACTATGATCCAATCTATGCACGAAAAGTCCCAATTTAATCTTCGCGAACGGTCTAGCACTTTTAAGGCACTTTTAAGGCACTTTTAAGCAACTTCAAGCCGAGTTTTCTCAATGAAAAAGTTCTCTCTCGGTTGCTGACTCTTTTCATTAGCCGGACGTTAATTAATTAATTAATTAATTAATCTTCGTCGAAGAAAGCGTTTGCAGCTGCTCTCCTATAATGATACGAGGTCTAAATCGATCTGTTTCTAAGTAAATTCTGTTTCCGCTGCAGGATGAGGAGGGAGAAACAAGGAGTCACCGGAGGCGGAGAAGCGTCGATTCTGCTAATCGTCGCATTGACTCCCGTTATCTGTTCCGCTGGAATCCTGGACCCTTGGCAGTGGGCACGTAGCGATCGAATCGACGCCAACATTCCTTGGTTGCCGTGTAATTACATTTTGTCAAACCCGATGTACAAGACGGTTCGCTTTATATATCTTATTTATTATTATCGCGATTTTATTTTATTTTATTTTATTAGTCGAGAACGAGACACGATGCTACGACGAGCTAGGGTGCCTGAATATAACCAGAAGCTGGTATCACCTTATCCATAGACCGCTTAATGTCTTCCCTTTACCGCGAGAAGTCATCAATACGAAATTTATTCTATACACGAACGATAATAAAGTCGAAGTGAGTACAACGGTACATATTTACGATTCTAATTCTTTCGCTAGATTTTCCCATTCTTTTTTTTACCCATTTTTGTTTAATGGAATATTTTTTCCATCTTTTCACAGGGCCAGACCTTGTCAGCCGCGAAATACAAGTCAATTAAACGGTCGTACTTCGATCCAAAAAGGAAAACAAAATTCATTATACACGGGTTCATAGATACACCGCTTAGCAATTGGGTCAACGTAAGTGAATCGATTCTTCGCGTCGCTCTTTCGCTCTTTTAATTTCCCTGTATTAAGAAAATATCTTTTATATTAATGTTATATTAAGGAATTATTTTGTTCGAATAGCAAGAATATTCACGCGTATCGATGTTTGCAGTAAGACGTATCTTATAATTGAAAATTCATTATGAAATACGATTTTATTAATTTTTTTCGCCCGTCAAATAGTAGGGGCGGTAATTGTTTAAAATTAATATATATATATATATATATATATATATTTGATAGTTAAAAGTTAATACAACAGTTGAAAGTTTATTTACATGTTTGATATATTTAACGACAATATTTCCTAGTTTAACTGATTTACTTACATTCCTGTCTAATCTGTTGTTGAATCGTCGCCACAGGAAATGAGAAACGAATTATTGAAGCATGACAACTACAATGTCATCATAGTTGACTGGGGTGGAGGAAGTTTGCCACTTTATACTCAAGCAACCGCCAACACGAGGCTGGTCGGCCTTGAAATAGCTCATCTCGTTAAACACCTGCAGGTAAAATGAATTTCGCGAACAAGCAAGCTAGCTGCTCTCGGCAGAACATTCTTTTTCTGAAAAGAAAAGAAAGAAGAAGTAAAGGAAAAAAGTGACTTTATAGCGCATTGTGACGTTTAATCTGATTCTAAAGCAAACTTTTAGATCACTTAGGTTCGTTTCTAGGTGGTACAGATATCTCGAAAGCACAACTACGAAGGAATGTGAAATTCTTGACTCGAACGACGAAGAAAGCTTTTCACAGGCTGTTTGTTGCTTCAGTTTTATCGCTTAATTTACGTAAGCTTGGTTTATGGACAAACTCATCGATAACCATCATGCAGAATTTGACGTTGCGTGACCCAATTTATCATTGAATGAAATTGAACGAACAAATTTAATGGCGTTTTATCAAATGGCCACTCGTAATATACGTGCAACATATACAGCGGATACAAAAAGTATTTACACGTGATACAAATTAATTATTCTTATTGTTTATTTGATTTATGTGATTATAAGATGTGAACTATTCTAAATACGTATTACAATATAAAACACTATGAAACTGAAATGTCGAAGCTCGCAAAAAAGATGCTGCATTGAAAGATAAGGAAACGAAATGGAAAGATCAAAGTATTGTTTGTTACAAACGCAGACAAATTATGGACTGGACCCAAATGATGTGCACCTGATCGGACACAGCTTGGGGGCACATACCGCGGGATATGCAGGAGAAAAGATGGGAGGGAAGATTGGTCGTATTACGGGATTGGATCCTGCAGAGCCCTATTTCCAAGGGATGCCCAGTCACGTAAGGCTGGACTACACCGACGCCAAGCTGGTCGACGTCATTCACACCGATGGCAAGAACTTCTTTTTCCTAGGTAACAGAAAAATATGTTAACGTGGATACCCACTGATCCCGCTCTTCTAATCCGATTATTAATAATTATCAACTTTACATTGATATTTCTAATCACAAATCTCGTAGCTCTTTCAAACCACTTTATCTTACATCTTATTCTATAAGCTCTGTTCCTATAAGCAGCGCTTTCTATATATTTAATACACATTTTCTTCTTTCGCTATTTCAACGTTGAAAGTTAACTACCTATATATAACTATATATAACGTTTGTTAAAAGGAAGCGGTTTTTACTTGATAAATTCTACCGAAAGATAAAGTACATATATCGACAATTCGATAATATCATCGTATAAAAGTTGCTCACCAACGAACAACAAGGAGGATTATTAAATGAAATAAAATCTTACGGACCGCGTTCTATCTATGTAATCGTTCTATCTATGTAAACCTTATAATATATTATAAAGTAACTTATCGCGCGATAAGGGCTTCCCGGATATGGAATGGTTCAACCATGCGGCCACCTGGACTTCTACCCGAACAATGGCAAGGAACAGCCAGGATGCACGGATCTCAGTGAAACTACCCCTTCCTTGCCTTTAACCCTGATTAAAGAAGGTCTGGAAGAAGCGTCGCGAGTACTGGTTGCCTGCAATCATGTACGTTCCATAAAGCTCTTCACCGAGAGTATCAACTCCAAGTGCCAATACGTGGCCCACGAGTGTTCCAGTTACGCCAGCTTCCTCAAAGGCGAATGTTTCTCGTGCAAGAGCAACAACAGTCTTAGTTGCGGTATTATGGGTTACCATGCCGACACCAGTCCAGCTTTGGTTAAAAGGCAGGCTATGGGACAGGATATTCTGTCTCTGCTCGGATCGAAATTCTTCTTCACCACTGGCAAAGAAGATCCTTTTTGCAGTGAGTGTTACAAATATCTTCACCCTTTGATTTCATCAATTTTTCAAGACTTGGATATAACTTCGTTATACCTTGAAGCATAGTTTCCAAAGAGAAGAAATCTGCATTTCTAGGAAACAACGTAATTGAATGCAATTCTAATATATTTTAGAAATATTTAATTAGAAATATTTCAAATTCAACTTTAGATTCCATCGATCTTCCTTTGAATTTTATCGATTCTTGCCGGAACGCTTCTGCACTGGATCGAACTTGTCGGCCAGTTCCGAGCGTAGGTGTCACGCAATTATTTATTATTATGAATCGCGACGGTTGCTTTCACCCTGCTTATCGTCGAGGAAAATTGCTACGTGTCTCGAAACTAATTTAACTGTGCCCTACATAAGAATCCACTAGAAACTTGCAACATCCATTCGGCCGATCGGATAAAATGCAAACGATTTTTAATCCTTTATCGAGAAATAGAATCAAGGTTACTAAATAATAATAGAATAAATAATAAATAGAAAGCTGGAATTAACGAAAATTAATACTTGTAACTTCGTTTTTAAGTTATTAACATGCAAATCTCGATTACTTGTCAGGGAGACATTACAGGATCACCATCGATCTTGCCCGACCACCGAGTGCAGAAAGTTGGGTCCAAGGCTTCCTGAAAGTCACTTTTCACGGCGAAAATGACATTATTCGAGACATTGATCTCACACCTAGGTAATCTTCGTGTATTCTTCGTAATTCTACTAGAATTAATTCCATCGTCTCGTTCGTAATCAAACGTTTCTTTCTTAAATATTCCTCGTAAAAGAGAAAAACTACAATAAATACATCGTTGCCTATCGAAATGAAACCACGAAACGATAAATAAAGAAAAAAAAAAACGAATAGGGAAGATAATTTGCCGTAGATACACAGATATACAAACACGATCTCATCCATACACAGAGTGTTTTAATAAACAGCAATCTGGTACTCGAAGGACTTGTAGTATTCTCACCTATAGGAGTAAAAGATGTCCAATCGAAAAAGCACGCGTTCTGCATATCGAAGAAACTTGAGACGATTTTTGATTCTCGTCTCAGGTTGCTACTTTCGCATACGGGACACTTGTTTTTTCATGGCCTGGCTTTCGCGATAACTACTTTGAACTTAATTGCCCAACTTTTCGCTTCTTTCATTCCCGCAACCGTAGCGGTTACATGAAATTGGAACATGGATCGACAGTCCGAATGGTCGTCGCTCGTCCGGCCGGTGCATCCGGTGAACTTGGGAAAATTCGACGCGTTGAGCTTTCATGGACCTACGATATGGACGTGTTACAACCGAAGTCGCTCTGCTTCTTCTGGTGTAACGATCGCCTCTACGTGAACAGCGTCACAGTGGACGTTATGGAAATCCCGGGAAGAGGGTAAGCCAATTATCTTTCAACGTTAGAGGCGCCGGGTACTTTTTTCCTATTCCTCGACATCGCGTCACGCATACAACGTACGTTCGTAACGTTGACAATGTACACGATATTCAACGTTCAAAGTTATACGTAATAATTTAATAATCGTATAATACGTATTGTATCGTATCGACTCGTTTGTAACATTATCTTTCATATACATACATCTTTGTAAATTTGCATACGTTATTATATGCGCAGGAAAAGAGAAGCAGACTTCACCAGTAAGCTCTGTTCAGCAAGTAGGCAGGAGTACGCAGAGATTGCCAGCGGTTCCACGGCGTCTTTCGTCGACAACTGCTGACAACGTCTTCAACTTAATTTAACATGTATCTGAGTACAACGTGATAGTTTGCGGTTCTCGTTCCTGTGAAAAGTATAGAAATTAAAGTGCAATCTAGTGCATATCTAACGATAAGAATCAGCAGCATGAATAATGAAAATTATGGCAGAGTCTGCAAAGATCAACCGAAACCTGTATCTCGCAATGATGTATTTCGTTCAGAATACGTCCGCAAGTTTTTATTTAAAAAAAAGAAGAAAACAAGGCAAGATTCGTTTCGACAAAAAATTTATTTTAAAAAAAAAACAACTCTATCTGTACAAATATATATATATATTTATATATATATATATATATATATTTGTTTATATTTGTATATAATAGCAACTAAAAAAAAAAAAAAAAAAAAAAAAAAAAAAAAAAAAAAAAAAAAAAAAAAAAAAAAAAAAAAAAAAAAAAAAAAAAAAACGTTGCACGAGTCACAGCTAAAAAAAATCGTAAACGATAGTACATACCTATCTTTCGAAAGCGAAACACGAAACCACAGTGGAATAATTTTCATATATCGTAAAAAAGAAGAATATCTTAAAAAAACCTAATATCGTTTTACAAAAAATACCTCGGAAGAATTCGCATTTCATTTCTTTTTCATCCTGTAAGGTGCGGTGCAATATGAATATTGAATTTGCGATGAAAACGATATACATACATATAATAATATAATGTAAGGAAAGCGGACGCGCGTCTGCTGCAGTAATTAATTACCATCGATTACTTTGTACATCTTGTATATATGAAATTGGATAGATATAACTAGGTAATGCTAATGTGTTAGTATAAAAGCAGGTAATCATTTTACGAGTGATCGACGATGGCGATAATTTGCTAACGCAACAATTTTTTGGTTCGTGTGTGAACTGTTATCTAAGTAAACTTCTATACAATATTTACATAAACAAAAATACCGTCCATTGTAACGTAATAGCGATAATCACTTGTGATATTTCTCTCCTCTTCTGTTATACATATAATTTAAATACTACGTTTAAATATATAACTTACTGGTAACACTTTCCTCATTAAAAATTGTACAAATCAGAATAAGCGGACATTTGTAAATAATACGAGTATATGTATATCTTGTACTGCGTATTGTTCAAATATTTCTAACATTCAAAATCATTCTGTATGATGTAGCTCAATGTAAAATATAATCTTATTATGCTATATAACGACACCGTTCTGATTAACAAATCGCGATACTCTATCATGAAAAATACAATCTTTCTCTGTTTCTTTCTTTTTTATCTTTTTTCTTCTTTTCATTTCCCCTTTTTCCTTAATTTTTTTTTTTTTTTTTTTTTTTTTTTTTTTTTTTTTTTTTTTTTTTTTTTTTTTTTTAGGGCTTTTTCGTTTCTTCAGAGAGGTAAATTTTCAAAGGCTACAGGAAAAGAAACACACTTGTACAGCTTGCTAATCTTTTGCAATGTTTACTCCTCGATAAACGTTGTACACGTGAATTCGTCGCTTATACAAAAAAGATCATCGCGGAGTGCAGCTATACACGGTAACACATGATTTTTTTTTTTTTTATCTTACACGAGATTCAACAATGATCGAGTAAAAAAGCCGTCCGCGTTTGTTCAACGCGGTAACAAGGGTTGGTAAAATATATAATATGAATATATAGCGATATACATAATATAATCTAATAATCTCTATCTGTATAACATATAATCTGCGTATAAATAATAAATAGAAAAACGAGGAGCGGGGGAAACGGGTGATTAGCTTGGTAATAACTTTAGCACTAAATTACCATTACGAACATCCACGGATCTATGGGGCCATCGTGTGTGTGTGTGTGTGTGTGTGTGTGTGTGTGTGTGTGTGGGCGCGCGCGCGCGCGCGCGCGCGTGTCTTAGAGACAATGTGAAAGAAAAGAAAAGGAGAGAAAAAGAAAAACAGAAAAGTGAGAACGATAATAGAGAAACAGTGAAATAACTAACAATATATGTGAATATACAGCTGATTCATTTGGCATAGTAGTCTAGAGCGTTCCTTTTTCTAGCGCGCAATAGAATGGTCAGTGAAGATCATCGACCCAAGCAGTTTCTAATGACTCGATAAGAGTACGAACAAAAGCCATTTCTTTTCGTGCATTTTCCAAGATCACGCGGGGATCTTGCGAGGTACAGCGCAGTATATTTGGTGCCATCACCATTGCTAAATTGTTTGCATCCATTTTAGTACGGGCAACGACTTCCGGCCTGGCGAAAATCTGCAACAAGTATTTTATACATTGTGGTAATCCCAAATGAAGAAACGAGAAACTAAGAGAAACGGGGCCATTCTACAGTGAGCTCGTTAATTTCAATTAACCTCCTCTGACAAATTTACGGCAAGAATGACAGTTGATCGTTTCATTTGATACCGACCGATTAACGTTAATGTTCCCTAAAGTAAATAGGAGCGCACTTTGATTAATGATTCGCTACTTTGACAGTTGAGCGATAAGAATACGTATCTTTGATAATCGATAATTCATACTTCACAATCAATAATCATACAGAAGTACATACTAATTGATAGGTAAGAATACTAACCTGAAGGAATCGTATTAGATGACAAAGAACGCGACGATTCAAATCAGGCAGACGATCTACAAGCGCGGCGACATTGGCTGCGGAAGCTTCGGCATCATCGTGCCTCATCGACACGCATTCCGTGTAAAAGGAATCAGGTATCAACGGTTCGTAAAGCTCTCGAACCCATAATTTTAACAAAGATGCGGGTGCATGAGCATCTTGAGAAGCTGCCAAAATCGTACCATCCTCGAACCTGTCCAGGCACGACTTTAAAGCACTGACCTCGTCCGCGTCCGCGGACACTCTGAATATCCCCTCCGTCAAGATACCACCTCGAGCAAGCACTTGACGCGTCAACGTGGTCTGTATCCATGGTAACTCTCGATTCGGGAATCTGTCTCTCTGCAGGGCCATTACTTCCGATAACGTCGCCCCAAACATGGACGCCCGGAAAATCTGAATCTATGATTAAATTAAAAGCGAATGAACGTCAATTTCATGGTACGAAGAAATTTAAGGTAACGTTGAACACAACAGGCCACTCGTAAAATGTGAACAAATAAAATAAGATATAAAACAATAAAGTAAAATATGGTTGCGTAGTGAAAGGAAGAAACATACTCTCGCTTGATCAATATCTTCTATGGTAGCCTTGCGAGGCTGTCGCTTGCCATGTGCTCCAATTCGTTGTAAACGACGGCAGGCGACCGTTGCATAATGACTAACTTGCACGTGAATCGGCCACTTGGCCACTTCCGGAAACTGAAAATTCGGATCACGATGCCTGTTCATATAGCCTTCGAGATAAGGCTCGAACGTAGCGCTGGGCGGCACGAACGCCAGACAGACAGCCATCAATTCCCAACCTCTACGTAAACTTTCTTTCCTTGGATTCTCTGTTGTTTGTCTACATATCTGGACGTATAACTCGTCCCGTAATGGCGGCTTCGAATACGCTGTATTCACAATGTCCATAGCTACACTGTCTAATGTCATTCCTACGTTAGCTTTCCGATCGCCCATGTACACTTGCACCAGCCTAAACAGATTGCAGGCTTCCCGTTTCAGTAACTTTTCACCATCTACAACTACCAGCATTGGCTGTGGTATAGGATCTTTAGACCAACTAAGAATGTCGCGGACGCTGAACTTCTTCCGGAACAACAATCTCAGTCCCTTCGGCCGTCCGCAGTTCAGGTTAAGATTGTCTTGTGCGTATTTCTCGATGTCGCCACCGCCCGCGCTGTCATCTCGCCTCGCCTCGTCGACGTCTGTGTTGTCCACGCCGATACCAACGCTAGGAACAGAACTTATCGCTGTACACGGTGGAACTGGCGGCTGTCTTGTAGTTGATGTCACGGTTTCTCTTGTATCGGCTTGCGAGGCGATATTCGGTGGCGACGGTGGTCGTACCTGTGGCCTCGTTAGAGTGTCAGCAGTATTGTAATACGTCGCTAATCCAGCAGTATCGTAGTTACCCAAATCTACAATAACAATAATATAAATATCATTTCAATCATTTTCAATTTCATACTGAGATTATACATATTTTTACGAATTTAATTAAATCCTCGTTACTCTTAAGTTCCTGGAGAAATAATAACTAACCTGCATAGTGATCTTCAAGGTATTCTTGACTGGACGAATCACCTTGATTGCTCGCTGCTTCATCATCCGCAAATTGATCATCGGAATCGTCATCGGCTCTTCCGCCAATACCTTCGCCTCTTCCACCCTCTTCGTCCAAAGAATCGTCACCTTCTTCTACTAACAACGGATCCCCAAACTTGTAACAACCTGGAAAATTATTATTTTATTATATAAAAGTATTATTAATTATCTAAGATACAGTTGTGCTTTTACTATTGAATACGTGCCTGAGAGTTTTGCTTGCTGAAGTATATAATGCTGAAGCGGCAACAAATGATCGTCGTCAGGTAACAGATTTCCATAAAAGCACGGAGGTGGACTCGGATTACCATTACTCCTCTTCTTTTTACTATCATCTACCTCTGTGAGCCCTTCTGTTTCTTCGCCCACAGCGCTATTGCTGCTACTATTACTGCTATTGCTACTGCTAGTATTACTACTAAGCCTTTGTCTAGGTTGTTCGTGACTCTGACTAATAAGATAACGCTCGTGCATAGAATCATCGTCCCTATCCCTTCTTCTTGACTGTTGCTGCTGCTGATGCTGCTGTTGCTGTTGTTGTTGCTGCTGCTGATGCTGCTGATGCTGCTGCTGCTGCTGCTGATGGTGATGATGATGATGCAATTGTTGCAGCTTTTGTTGCTGCTTCTGCTGCTGTACAAAACTGTAACTGCGAGCCAGTGGCTGCGGCGCGCCTTAAAAGATATAAGAAAAGAGAATGGATTAAAATACACGATACCGATGATTAATTAATTTTAACGGGACATGAATTATCGTCGTACTTACAATCCAACGAATTGTTACATGCAGTATTCCTTCTATATTCTTTTTCTCTATCACGCTCTCGTTCTCTCTCTCGTTCTGCAACCTCAAGGCTTCGCTGCTTCGACGTATTGCTCAAAACGCCCACACCTCTGACAAGGCTCTTCGAAGGCTCGTTTCTTTCGGCTAACATTGCGCCGTACATATCTCTAACATTCGCTTCTGAAAGCGACACTGAACATCCATGATGCCTTCTTCCTATACTACCAGTATTATCTTGCTTATTCATATTACGCGGATGCATGGAACTTGGATAAAAGGCTGAAGTGTTTGTTTTGTCCAAACTATTTACTCTTTCCCTATGATGAATTTCCCTTTCCCTATCTCTATCTCTATGATAACGATTACTGCTTTCCACCAGGGAGCCATACTTCTCACCCTGTGATTTATAACTATGACTCAACTGAACTTCTGGCGGACGGTACGGAGGCATCTCTTGCCTAAATCTAGATTCCATCAATGACTCCCGATATGGCGAAGTACTTGGTTCAGGACCATACGAACCTCTACTACTTTCTCTACCTACAGCAACAAAACGGATTGAGGTAATCTCTTACTTCCCTTTTTGCATTCTGTTTCAACAAAGATTATTACAGATCTTAATTTTTTTAATGAAACTTAACTCACATTCTTACCATTTTTATTCTTTTCCAATTCTAAATTCCCTGCCCTACCCTCTCGTTGTGGATCAACAAACGTCTTCTTCTTAAATAGGGGAGTACTAGTTGAGAGTGACAAACCTAATGGAGGCGGTTCACCCAACGGTACTGATTTCTGATTCTTCACGCTTTCTAAAGTGCCACTCTTGTGCCCCCTAGCTTCCAACGTACCGCTGTGTTGCCTGGGCGAAGATTGCGTTTGAATTGTCGGTGTCTGGGCGACGGAACGATGATGATGCCGATGAGGAGAATCCAACAATCGATAGCCAGTCGATTCCAAAGACGTGCGGCTGTGAGAAACAGAACTGTCACTAGATCGACCAGAATCCTGAGAATGATTATGCTGACGTCGTGTTGTGGGCACTTCATGATGCCTATGATGTCTATTATTATGATGGTGGTGGTGATGATGATGATGCCGCCTTGAAGATGGAGATGGAGAAGGGGGAGACGTTTGAAGGTCCACGCCAACACTGGATGTTCTCGTTTTATTTACACTACCACTTTGCTATAATAAAAGGTAGTATAGTTCTATACCGAACGTTCTTTTAGCATAAAGACCGTAAGACGAGAAGGACTTACCAACGAAGAAGATAAATTGGAACTTTCTTGATGATTAAACCTTGTTAATCGGCTGACTGAAGGAGTTTGCGTCTGCGTTGATACAGACTCTTTCTTTCTTGGCTCGGTTGATTTCTGAGTATCGGCTCCACTACTACTTGCTGGTTCTGTATTTTGTTTTAATGTCTACAATACGACAAATTCTTATTATAATTCTTTCTATTAAATCTAATGTCAGTACTATTACAAACAAAGTAAATAACAAATATAATCAAGTACTCCTTATTTATTAAAATCATTTAAAGTTGAAATATATTATCTGCGCTAGGAAATAAAAATGTGGTACAAGCGAACAAAACATAAAATGTTCTGAAATGATTTTCATGCTTTCAATATGGTATAATGTATACCAGAGTTTTTCTCCTAGCTACAAACAGCTATTTATAGCTGTATGGAGAGCAGACAGCTTGCTCACTTATATCTTCAACATCCTACAGGGAGACAACATTGATGTATAGAAAAGCTTCTAAATCATTATGTCTACACATACCACGGAATTTGTATCCCTGAGAAGTCAAACGCTATGTTCAGTGAGTAAATATACGCAATGTCAACAGACTTTTATCAGTAAATGGAATTTCAAATATTCAAGAGGCCCGCCTAATTTTTAGCACAGCATGACAGATATTTTTAATGCTGTATCACCACCGTTCTAAATTACATATTTGTTATCAAAGTGAATCACTCACCTGAAGCTTTGCTAAAGGAATGATATCGCAATCACTTGGACGGTGCCACACAGTTTTCTGGGATGTTGCATTGTAATAATAAAATCTTGAAGTATTTTGATCGAATAATTCCCACCATTGATTGTTATCTGTCTTTTTCCTATAATAAAAAGCACAACAATGATATATACATACGAATTCCTAATATTTGAGAAACTATTATCTAAGCTACAATCCAATAAATTTCGTCAAGTAATATAAAACTATTCACTTTGATTACTATTAAATGTAGGTTACGAAGAACATTAAGATTCCATACATGCGTCATGTAGAAATCTTGTTAATTATAAATGCTTCCTATATCACAAAAGGAAAAGCTTACATGACGATAACTTTCACCAAGCTGATTAGATCAAAAAGACAGTTTAATCTTTTAGGCAAGTGATTATTTTTCTTAACGAGGAAATTGACTTTATAATTCATTGCAATGTAATTCAATGTTAATTATATCTTGGAGCATTTACTTATAAAAGAATATATATATATATATATTTCTGTCTTACACTGGTACACCAGGTGGAGGATCCCATACACATTCTCCAGTTGTGAGATTAGCATACATATGCTCCTTGGTGCGAGGTTCTATAATTTCTACCCATTCCATTCTACTGCAATATTACAGAGGATTTTTTTTTATTTTAGAGATATAAATAATTATAAATAACACATATTAATTTCATTGAAATAATTTATCATAAAGAAATAATTTTATTATTCTCTTTCAGAAAACCTCTTTTTCTTTTCCATAGAAAATTTACTTAAAAAGATCTACTGTATAGATTAATAACAATATTAAAGTAAATATTATTAAAAAGTATACAAGCGATATTTAAACCGTGATAAAATCACTAGTGCACACATTAAATCATTAAAGCATGTGGGATGCACTCGAAGATAAATTTGTTGTTCCTTTTTATTACTATAATTAAAAACTCTAAAAATAGTGCGGCAAAGTGAAAAAGAAAAAAGAGAATATATATATATACACACATACGGTATGTTTAATGCATGGATTAGATCGAGGGGATATTATATACAGTACATTTAATGACAACCGGCCCAATACAGTTTTAATAAACCGGGAGATAGAATCGCAGCGGATTAGCCATAAGATATAAATAATTAATCGATAGCATTCTGTCAAATTTACGGGGCAAAAATGGGACACGAAATCGCTTTATCGAAGTTTATTTTCCTTAGGTAATAAATATCGTGGATAAACTAGAAATCTCTATAGTGGAAAAAAGCTTTGGTCCTTCTTCTAGTAAAATGTACGAAACAACGGGGAAGTGCAAACATTTAAAAACGAGGAAAGTTTCGTTGTAATAAAAGGGTGTCCACCCCCCACCCCTGTAACCATAAATTGATAGGAATGCTGGCTGCAATACGAGCAACCGTCTGATGTCATGCTATCCGTTTAATTGACCGAAATAGGCAGCAGAAATCCATTCGTGCATAGTTGTATACAAAGGAGCGGAAAAAACGAAAGTGGTGAAAGAGACAGAGAGGGAAAAGGCGACACACGCATGACTTCGATAATTCGTACATACAGGGTGTTGCAGCGACTATGTTACAATCGGCAATAGGGTGATTCTACATGAAAAAAAACAAGTCGATAATATAGAATAAAATTTATTCATATGACGTTTCGTTTTCGAGAGTATCGAGGTTGAAAATTTGTCAAATATACTTGAACTTGGCCAATTCCGCATTGAACAGAAGTAAATAATCGGCAGGAAATTATACTACATGTGAAAATAAGCGAAAGATAAAGAATAGTAAATGTTCATAAAACTTAGAAATATATTATGTGTACTAGGCCAATTCATAAGTAACTTCTATTTTCTTGAAAACGAGACCTGGAACGGAAAAATGTTATTTTACATTTTCCACTTATTTTCACAGGTAGAATAACCTAATGCCGATTGTTTTATTCGTGACTAGTCTGTAATTAGCCAAGTTTAAGTATACTTTACAAATTCTTTAATTAGTTTTTTTTTTTTTTTTTTTTTTGCAGGACGAGGCATCATACGAACAAATTTTGTTCTATAGTTGTTGTCGACTTGTTTGTTCACGTAAAATCACCCTATTGCTGATTGTAACACAGTTACTGGGACACCCTGTATACATGAAATATGAAATTGTTAAAATGAATCTTGTTGAACTTAAAGACCCACCCAGTTATGTATATTGGTAGATTAAAAAATCATTAAGAGAAACACTATCGTGCGTTCGAAGAATATGACGAGGCTCTCTGCGAGAAAACTGGGACGGGTCACTGGGAAAAAAATTCACTATCGATCCGCGAAACATAGCCACTATATCGCAGCGATGGTACTTATTTCCATTCCCCTAGAATCGAACGAATTTCATTCTTACCCGTCGGAAGCCATCGCGAACAATAAATCCGTGTATCAGCGAAAACAAAACACCTCACGTCACTCGGTGAACACTTTGTGACACTTCACGAGCGCTGCAGTGACACTTCGATGTCGCAACGTCCCATTTCCACGAGCACGAGCGACGCAGCCCCTTCATGGCAGCCCACCGGCGGCCATCTTTTTTTCTTCTGCGAGTTTCAACGTTCTGCCACTATAGCGAACAAAAACTTACTTTATCCTAGATTCTCGACATATCGTCCCGAAGATGCGCTCGAACGCTCTTCTCTAGCGCTTCCACGTCTGTGAGTATTTATTCGCGAATCGATTCGCGATCGGATACTACTCACCGATGATATATCCCATGCATCGTAATTTATCTTGCCTCCTTTTTGTTTGTTTGTTTTTCCTCTTCTTTCTTCTTTTTTCTTTTTTTTCTTTTTTTTTCCCCTTTCTTTCGGTTATGTTACACTTCCCGGACTTAAGATGAATATCGATTGATTACTGGGATGATCTGCGTCACTTACATCGTCGGATAACTATAAATACAAGACTAGACACTGTTCATAAGAATCGACCGTGTTTTGATGGTTGACATCTTTGATAAAACTGTTATCTATTCGTAAGTGATAACGTATGTATGTATCGTGCAGTTGAGGTTAGAAATGCTCATGGTCGTATCTTTACTTGTTTGAACCATGTTTGAGCATAGTGAGTTGTCCCAAAGACTCGCACTTTCGAATGGTTTCTTGAAACTTTGAATTTGTTTATGACTTGTCATGTCATTTTAATTACTCGCATTAATATTCGGGCACAGCACGCTATCTCTACTTACATTTGTTGCTTTGTATAAGAGGGGGTGATTTAAATATCGTGTTGTTTACTCTATGAAAATATATGAACCGTTTATTGTAGCTTGAAAATATATAAACAATTTCTCTCTAACAATAACATTTGATTTTACAGTAGGCTTAGAAAAGAGAGGTTGTCCTCCTTATTTCTTAAATTCGGAATGGTCCTCTTTATACCTTTTAACAGTATCTGCTATAATTAGTAATAATAATTATGCAATTTCACGATAACTTTCATCCTTTTTTCTACGACAAATTACAAGTTGTCTCTTTTATGAAAACTAGTATTCTTCCCTTTTCCTAACATGTTAAGTTTCCCGATGTATTATACAAATATTCGTGTTAATTTCTTTTGCCGTTTATTGTACAAAATAACTATATAAAGTAAATGTATTCCGCAGTTCAAAAGCGAATCGTCTATAACTGTCCGCAAGAATCTGTCCGATAACGATAACTGTCTATGGTTTATCTCCACCACTGTGGAGGAGGTGGTTCCCCCTTGAAACAGTGACACGAGTAATGTGACACGGCAGTGGCTTCTCTTTAAAGATCTGTAGCGTCTTTGTATCAATAAAACAACACTGATGCAACGGCAAAACTTTTTTATT
Organism: Bombus cullumanus; assembly: GCA_014737535.1. Taxonomy (NCBI): domain Eukaryota; kingdom Metazoa; phylum Arthropoda; class Insecta; order Hymenoptera; family Apidae; genus Bombus; species Bombus cullumanus. The sequence goes on from JACXIX010000057.1 coordinate 5,959,892, forward strand.
TAAAATTTTCCTCTCTTCGAGACTTCGGGAACAGTTTGCGAACAGCTTGCGAACAGCTTGCGAACAGTTATAAACTTTTAATAAAACCAAGTTAAATTTTATTTTATCATTAATATGAATCACATTATTAATATTAATTAGTAATAATTATTTAAATTGCATTGTAATTAAATTCAGTTGCTTGGATTTACGACAAATGCTGATACTGTTAGTTTTAAGATTTATTTGTTAACGACAACGAACGTTTAAGGGTCATCGAAGGTATTGTATTTATTACTATAATATGCTGTTAGATCTAAAACATCGTTTTGGCACCTTGAAGGCAATTAATTGTTCGTAGACGTTGCTAAAAAGTGAAAATTTAACTAAATCCTTATTGGTTAACATGTTAAAGACAAATCATATTGAAAGCAAAGTAAGTGTAATTACATATAATATACATAATTTCTCATCTTTCTCACAATTTCTCATTAAATAATTAAATGTGAGCCAAATTACATCAGGTTTGGTCTAATTTTAGTCAGAAAGATCTCATCGATATGTTAATGAAGTTTTTATCAACGAGAAACTGAAAGTAAACAAATTTCCTTGTTGCACTAGTGTTTCCTCACCGATATATAGGTTTTTAATTTTGCCGACTCTCAATCCCTCTATCTTATTCATTCGCTGTTCTTCTACGTCTGTCAGTGTTGGCAAATAACAGACAGTTTGAAAATGGAATCTTCTATTCGCTAACTGTTGCGCAGCAGCCTAATCCTGAATACTTATAGATAGATAATTCACCCACAAGTGTTATGTTCTCTTCTTTAAATGCACAATAAGAAAAGAAATTTATTTTACACTATCGCAAGTATTTTTTCATCTTAATTCGCCAGAATCAAATGCAAACGACATCTGCACTATTTTACAACAACTATATTGAAAATTTCTTTAATGTTCCTTTTTCTACCGTCTAGAGTCTAGAGCGTATCACGATAACAGTGCATCAGAATTTTTCATTTATGCATTGCAAAAAAGGATGATATCATCCATTAAATTCGAGTGACGTACCTACGGTAAGTAGATATTCAAGATTTAAGGAAAAGCCACAAGTATTCATGATACTAATATCAACCTGTAACTTGTAACCTTTCTGTATATAAAAAGTTTTTATCGCCTTGTAAACAATATTCGTTACATTTGGGTTCTGTTATTCGATCTTTCCATCATAATCGATGTTAAATCCTATGCAATTATACGCTTGTAACATCGTATATACATGTGACATAAATTGTGACTTATATATATATATATATATACATACATACATATATATAAATTATTGCCTATTTTTTATTTAGTACATAATTAGCAATTTTCAAATTACGATAGACTTACTGAATTTTCTCACAATTATAAACTATGTTTCAATCGTAATTTTGGTAAAAATTTAATAATCTCTTTTTATTAACTTTTATATTTTATTTTTAACAGTGTCAACGCTATTAAAGGAATAAGTAATATATTTAGACTGAGTTCTGTGATATAATACCGACAATGGATCAAGATGTATTAACAGTCTTAAAGCTATTAATGATAGGAGAATCAAATGTTGGAAAATCAAGGTACTTATTTAAAACAATAAATTAATCCTGTGTAAGCTGAGTCGATATATTTATGTTATTGTTATTGTTGACAGCATACTTCTTAGATTTACCGAGGATGAATTTCATGAAAATATGCAAAGCACAGTTGGCATGGATTATAGAACTAAACAAGTCACAATTGATGGCAATACAGTGAAACTTGCAATTTGGGTTAGTTACCTCGGTGTATCAAAATTTATATTTTTTATTTAATGTAATATAATATATCGAAAAATTGTTGCAGGACACTGCCGGACAAGAACGTTTTCGTACTCTAACACCTAGTTACTACAGAGACGGTCAAGGCGCTATATTAGTGTATGATGTTACAGATAGAGTTACCTTCATGAAATTAGAAACATGGCTTAACGAATTGAATACATATTGCAATAAGACAGATATTATTAAAATGGTAGTGGGTAATAAAATAGATTTACCAAACAGAGAAGTAAGCACTGAAGAAGGTTTACAATTTGCCCGAAGACACCAAACCCTATACATTGAAAGCAGCGCTAAAACGGCAGACGGAATCAAATGTTGTTTCGAAGAACTTGTACAAAAGGTATCAAAAATCATTTATTTTCTTTACAATTATTAATTCTTATCTATTAATATTGTTTGTAGATAATACAAACTCCTGGACTCTGGGATCGACATGCCCTTCTTAAATCCGCAGCGTACGGTAATGGTAATATGGGAGGTGCAAGACATAGAGGTCAGAGAGGGATACAATTGGCAGATGAGACTCAGCCACACGAACCACATACAAATTGTTATTGCACTTTGATTTAAATGATTGTAATATAAAATTCGGCCAGTGATAACTGTAAAAGGAACTATAGCTTGAATATGGTCTAAACTTTATTCAAAAACTAGATATTGAAGAGTGAGATCGTTGAAAACAAAAACGTGAATAATAGTATGTCACATTATATTGCTTTGTGTACGTTACGGGGAAAAATATTTTGTACCTTATGTATCAAAGATAGATACATACATATACAATGAGTTTGCTTCTATCTTCTAATTCTTTGTTAAATAGTTAAATTTTATAGGTATTTGTAATACAAAATTTATATTCATGTAAATATATTATGCGTATGCACATAATTTAATGACTAATAAATATCAATAGAACTGCAGTAACGCCATAAACAAATATGGTATCTTTAACTCCTGTAGTAAACGCTTTTGCATGCGCTGCAGCATTTATAGCTTCAATATTTTCTGATCTGTTTTGTTATCATGATATTGATTTGATTTCGATATTTATTTGAACAATAAATAGGTAAAATGCATATCATTACATATGTAAACAAAATGTATTTCAATATTACGTTAAATATGTTTATTTAACGTTCTGCATTTTATATGATTATATTTTCAAAATGTGATCAAATAAACAATAATTATCTCATACATAAAATTATTTACTTAAAATTATTTTTAATGTATTTATCTTTATGAATAAAACAAATTTCTCCATTTAAATTGTGGTAGAATAATGTGATATCTCAATCTGTGTGATACAAACAGTTGCCTGTTAAAATATTTGATTTTAAACAATCGTTTCATGTGTCCTGAAAATTAATTTAATTTATATGCAATTAATTAAATAAGACAGTTATGTTATTTGACCGTAGCAGAAGCTATGAAAACATTAATAAATATCCGCATAATAAAAAGTAAACTAAGTTACAATATTTCAATTATATCTGAAACAACTTTTAAATTGTGAGGTACATCTCTTGCTTAGAATCAATTGATTGTCTGTAGAGAAAATTCCTTTGAATCATGTACAACATTATCATCAAAAGAAATTTTACACACAACTAAATTGGATGTTGCCCTAACTAATAAAGGACTTCAAATATATGGAACATGGAGCGCAGAAAAATTACTAAAGTTATTAACAAACAGACTCAAACAATGTGTTCATGTGCAATCAAATACACTGAAAATTATTTCTAATGGAATAAGTGATAAAAGATTATGGATCGCTGTCTATAGTGGCTTATATAGTATTAGTGTTTTAAAGGGATTAAGAAAGAAAGGTGTCTCTATCTATAACATAAATTAAAACAAAAATTATATTGATTTAACTCTATTTTTAGGTATGTCCATATACAGCATCATAAAAGCAATGAAACTGGGCCTCATCAGTCTTAGCTATTGTGAGCTTCTTTATTTTAGAGAATTTGATATAGAACCACATAATTTGGAGTTCAAAGAAATGTGGTTCAATAAATTTAACGACGGGCTGATTTTAAATTTAAGACCTACAGGTTTAAGTGAAATAAATTGTTGGAATATTATCATATATGGAGTAGTACTTCAAACTCCAATTATTCTTCGTCATTTAATTTTAAGTGGCATTGATGTTCCTGGTATTTTAAACTGGCAATCTCCCTTTAATTTTGCATCATCTAAAATAATTGGATTTTTGAAACACATTGGAATAGAAGAAGATGTGATACAATTAGTAGAACGACATGGAATCGACGAAGAAACTGAAGAAATGTTAATTGATCTAGGGCTTGATGAAATGGAAACAAAATTATCAATTACGGAGGTTTGAATACAATTGTTTAACTTGTTCTATATACCATTCCTGTTGTGTTAATATCTTCTGCAGGAATTAATATGCGAATGCAGTTTAACTATATTGGAACCAACCTGTAGTTGTCCAGAAATAACACAAGAGAGTTGCAGGACAAATAGCTCTAAAAGCAGTTTCAGTTTTGCTAGTCGATCGGATTGTCACCAACAATATGCTTGTCAATGTCACATTTTAGCAAAAAATAAAACAGTACGCGAATTAACAGCACAACAAAATGATTACTTAAGGTAAATGATAATTGTTTGATATTAAGAAATATTGTTTTATTCTCATTCTCTAATTTCCTACAATAGACAAAATATCATGGTACCATTATCATGGGCGGTGGCTAAAACATTAGAATACAATCCATCAGATCCAGTACATTTCATAGGATATAAATTATTGCAATGGACTTGCAACAACATTTCTCAAACGGAGAAAGACAAGCATCAACAATTAATTGCATTATCTACTATAAAAATGGATCGTAAACTTATTGTCAGTATTATTTACAATAATTTTTGAATGCTTGAAAAATAGTTCCTTTATTTCATTAAAAATAATTAGTACAATATATATAATATCATGTATATATAAACATAAAGCATTAATATTCTTAAACTAGGATAAAAAACATTTAGAAAAAGAGGGATTAATTAAAACTCTGAATCAAACGGCTATAATAAGAAATATCCCTTGTAATATTTGTAAAAATCATCAAGAGTTATATCGTATTGGAAAACAATGTTGGAAATGCGTATGGAGACCAATTAGAAAATTAGGAAGTTGTGAATTTCCTGATATATGCAGTTCATGTAAAATCAATGTATCAGACGAAGATGGCAATGCCTGAGTATTATCTTATTTGGAGCATTTTAACAACCAATAAAAATGTCTATAAAAGATAGATATTTAAAAGACTCTTTAGAAAAAATTCTTTAAAAAACTCGTTTATTTTGTAATTTGCCTTGTACATTTGTTCCAAGATTATTGAAATGGTGCAGTGTAATCCCATGAAAGTGTTACATGGAACAGAACGGAATGAGTAAGTATTAAATTCATTTCGTCGCAATACAAAAAAAAGACTTGTGGCAGTGAATCTAATTACAATCCTTCTTAAACATACGACATTATGTTACATTTGTATGAATTTCTATATTACGTTATTAGCAGTTCTAAAATAAAATTATATATAAAATTTCGATTATATTCACTAATGATAGTAATGACGTGGATAGCCTTAATTATAATACGTATACATGAGTTTTTATAACATATAGTGTCCAAAAGAATCGCATGTTTATTCTTATTACAAGATTCTCTTTTGTGATTACCCTATATGGTACAGTAATTAACAATATATATCATTTTTCTTACTTTTGAAATTTTCTTTGTTGAGTGTAACTGTTAAACAATTATTAGTTTAAAATGTATGATAAACAATGCTGGTTTTTCGAAAAAGCATTGCTCTTGTTCGTCGCTAGATAAAATAGGTTTCATGCTTGTGAACATAAAAATGAATGAGTTTATGAAACATTCTCTATATGTTTATCATAATAACAGTCATTTAAAGCATAAAATCCGCGTTCCTTCTCCCGTATAATCGCATTTAGAATGTCCCTGTACATAGAATATAAGAATGATTTCTGCAGATTTAATGATTCAGGTACTACTGTAATGAATCAATGATATAGACTATTTGTATTGTAGATACATTAAAATGAGTAATAAAAGTAAAGGCAGTGTTTGTTAAATTCCATAACGTGTCTTTTTCTCAGTTTCCAGCACTCTTTTTCATACTTATCAACTATTTCCATTCTTGTTAAAGAGATAGAGAGAAAGCGAGAGTAGTGAGAGAGAATGAGGGAGTACTTCAATAAAATAGCAAAGTATCAAAATATATTTTTGTTATCTATATGTTTGGTCTATATCCTGAGCTACTAACAGAATGGGGTTCCCTATTATGATAAACTTTTCTTCATATTATTAAGTAAAAGTGGAAGTACAAAGTAGAGAGTAACAGTTAAGTCTACATTTTGTATGGACGTTTTTCGCAGTCTATTAATAATATTGTTCACAGATCTTTCAATCCTTCCTTCAAGTTATTTAAAACAACTTGGCTTAATTAAAGGTAATAACGTTTTTCTGTTACAATTCGGTTTTCTTCTTTCTCCTTTTCCTTAAATGTAATATTAATTGCGATGAGTGAGTATAGAAAAAATTTCCCAATGTTGCCGACGTGGCAATTCGATTAGCGTTTACTTTATGAGTAATTAAAATGTAAATTATCCGATTTAAACGGAATATACTTGAAGTTTGTCGATTCTAGTCTTGTCTTCTTCGGATTCGTCTCGACAAATCATAAGCGTATGAGAGAGACCACAGGTAACAGCAGTAATGTACAAACCTTCCAACGCTTTCACTTCCATCGGGGTGGTCGAGGACTTACGCATTTCACCGAAACCCTGTAATTATTCATCGAAGAAGAGGAGTTTAGTTTAAAAGTCTGCTAAAGATATCTCTGTTAAAAGATTTACTCGTTATACAATTATTTACCAATTCACCGAAAGTAGGACTAGCACCCCAAGCGATAACCGAATCATCCGCCGCGACCACTACGCTAGTCTGAGAACATCCGACGCATCTAATTTCCCAACCAGACAAATCCTGGATCGGTTTGGGGTACATATTTGCTTCTCCGGTACGTTTCGTTTGTCCGAACATCAAGGCTGATCCGTGCACATTGATGGCAATGCTATAAGTACTACCACAATATATAGCTCTGACACCACGAGAAGGCGGCTCCAAGAATTTAATTAAACGAGGCACTAGTTCATCTCGTTGCTCGTTGTGGCCCAAACGACCGATACCTCCGAATCCCCAGGAGAATGCACGATTTTTGCTATCAATTGCAACAGTATGATAGTGCCCACAACTGAAGTCCGTGATCTCAACACGATCTAACGGCGTAACATGGCCATCCTTTGCTCTCTCAATGTATAAAACGATTCTCTTAGGCACTTTCTCAAAATGAAACGCCATCTTCGTATTCGTTATAAAATATTTCCCATCTGTGTTATGGCCCAATGCTCCATACTCTGGGCTTCCGAACGAGTGTAGACCACCTTTAACGTCTAGTATCATTGAAAAATCTGCACCACAACCCACTTTCACTATTGGCGGCCCAGAATACTTTACTTTAGTGGCAGAGACAATGCAGGCATCGGATTTCCCAACGCCGCATTGGCCTAGTTTATTGTCTCCAGCGGCAAATACGATGCCACGACTTGTTAAAAATAAAGTATGATTGCGGCCGCAGGATGCTCCTATAACTGTATGACCTTTTAATGCCGTGACTTCCGTAGGTTCATCCCGACGTTTCGTATCACCAACGCCTAACTGACCTGCAAAAGTTATGTCATGAAAGTTTCTAAACAATCTATTTATAAAATGTGTGTGTGTGTGTGTGTGTGTGTGTAAGTAGAAAATTATATTCTCATGAAATTAGTATCAAATAAGAAATTTGTTAGTCCAGTACCAACAGAAATGATACGACTAAACAAATCTTGCAAACTTTCAATTTATGCGAATCACATTTACTTACATAGTAATACTTAATCATAAGATAAGTTTTGTTTACCTTTCATTCATTTACCTTTATCATTTCTACCAAAAGCTAAGCATCTATTATCCTCAGTAACAATAATACTATGAGAAGCAGCCGGGCCAGAAGCAACTAATCTGACTCTAGCGCCATTTAAATTTTTGAAAGTATGTGGGGTCCACAAACTACGCCCTACATTAACTTTCACGCCTTTCGGTGGAGCTTTACGTCCTGCCATGTCCCAGTTTGTCAGACCACACATTAATAATGTTCCAGGCTTACCCCATCCTCCCTAAAATAATTAAAGAATCTGAGGATAAAGAGTTTGTCAAATAACAAAATACAAAGTTCAACGATTATAAATGCCAATTATACGTAAGCTATGATCATTATAGAGAATAAAATCATTGTAGTTTGATTTTATCTATAATTTTATAATTAAAATACATCTTGCGGAAAATGAACAGAATGTTCAGGTATCTTTGAGCATTAGTGAGTAGAAGAAACCCTTACCAAACTGTATCATGCTTATCTCCATAATAAAAATATAATAGCATCCATTTGACATTTATAATTAACAATTATGTTTTGAAGGCTACCGATCTTATTTTCAATGATCTACATTTAAACTTGCAAATTCTGCTTTTGTCGCATTATGTTCATGATAAAGGCATCAAATAAATACGATTAATGCTGTTTTCACAGCCTGGATTATCACACTTAACATTGTTACACTATGTACTGTTACACTTTACATTGATTCGTCTGTAATTTCTTCATGAAACTAACTGCGATGTTGATGAAACATCAGGAATCTTTTCATGATAGACAGCTCTTGCCCAGTAGTCTCAGTGCTAAATGCAGCAATGTTAAGTGTACACAATTGGTGTTTTATAAATTAAAATGTTATAGACGAAGAACTCTAAACGCACAGTTTTGCATGGGCTTCCCAATTTTCCAATTCTTTAAAAATCTGATGGTACAGACAATCATCAGCTTATGATCTTTCCTCTTATGAAATGAATTCTTTTTCATTGACTGTATGGCTGTGAGGCTTATCAGCGTCGAAATGCCAATGTCGCTTTCTCAGTCATTCAGACATCAATATCCTGTCTGCCTGGGACAAATAAGTATATGAAAACGATGAAAATAATTTCACCTCAGGCGGTGGCAATTCCGGAATACTGGAGACATCGGCAAGATCATCTTCGGCAGCGTCCTCACCGTCGGCATTCGAGCCGGTCTCAGCGTCATCAACGTCCGAGTCGTGCTCGCTCGAGATGTCCTCCTCGTCATATTCAACCTTCCTTGATTTCGCGCGGCCCTTCTTCGTCGCCGGAATTTTACGTTTAGTCGACATATCGGCCGAATCTCCTTTATTTCGAATTTAATCCGTCTCAGGGGAAATTAGTTATCGCGGGACGCGCAATACAATGACATTAATCGATGTAATGGCGTTGAGACCTGTACTGTTCGACAAACGGACAACAAAAACGCGGCCACCTGGCGCTCAAAAATCATAATAAAACCATGCTCCAGTGATAAGTACAAAGCAAACTCAAGTTTATGATTGTAAATCGCTGAGAGCGCGCTCCGTGGTCCACTCGTTTCAAGCACACGGAACGCGGGAACCGAACGATCATTTTCGAATCGCGCGAAAATTTAAATCTCGCATACGCGATAGAAATTAAATGCACTCGAAAATCTTTATTCTCCTCATACAATTAAAAATGTTTCATTATCGTGCTAGCACGTTTTAGCTAGTTTGTGACTGTTAGTTAATTCATTGATTTGTTTGACCTTGATCGTATTTAATGATCAATAGACTCCGGGCTTCTACATATTCTTATATTTTTATGAACATATCTAAAGAAATAGGATTTAAATAAATATCCGTTTCATCTACCAAATATTATAATAAACACTCTATTCTGGATATTTTACACATTTTTGCATACTGTATGTATGTATGTATGTATTTATTTAATTTTGACTTCGTGTACGAGGGATAGACTTGGCTTATAGTAATTTACATGTATGCATTTTTCTATCTTTAAATTTCGTGAAAATTATATTCTTATATTCGAATATTTGAGAAATTGATATAAGAGCGAATTAAAATTTTTGGTAATAGAATAATTAATTTGTTCGTTAACAGTTACATATAGGAAATAGGACGAAAGATTGTTAATTTGGATCAATTGAGGATTCGAATTGTCGTCAAATTTGTTTATAAATTGTAATATCTGATCAGTACTAATCGAGACATCATGTCCGATTCGCTTGAAAGCAACGTCATGCTTAATTCGCGTTATTCTTTGAGTGACGCGATTATTCCGTCCGTTTCGTAAGTTTGGATTCTTTATATCCGTTTCAAATCTGAAAAGTCAGTCAGTTTGAGAAAGTATCTACGTCCTCAATTTTACATTTAAGAAAATTATGCTCTTCCTCGAAATATAAGTTTTCCTTTCAATTCCGAAAAATTTGAATATTGTGATAAAAGATTTAATTATTTAAAGTGGCATTTATTTTACTGTGATATATACATATATTAAATATAAAACGTTAATTAACTTCAAATACATCAAAGGAATTGTAACCTATTTATTTGGAACGTAACTTGAGGTATGAGTTTGCACAAAATTATATTATATTGTTTTTACTATGTACATTTCTGTACATTTCATTATATTAACCAGTTGTTTAAAAATGTAGTTCTTTATTTATTAATTCTTTAAAGTTTAAAGGTTAGGGTCAGTGTATATAGTTGTAGAGGTTATAATTTATTTATATAGGGCGACACAGTAAGTATAGTACAATCAAGGGGTGGTTGATTTTTTATGGAAATATAAATCGAAATGCAGGAATTTCCTATCATTTTTTGCAAATCATTTCTCAACTTCGCTTTGTTATACAAACATCTTCAACATCTTCAATAATATTTTCAATATTGAATTATTTAATTGCATCCACCATCGCTGCTTTTATATTCATTATTTAATTTCACGGATATATTATGTTATTTTTTGAAATTTATTTATAAAATTACATGTTTAAAAATGTATGCGTGCATGTAGGAAGCGGATGTATATGTATGTGTATGTATATGTGCGTCGGTACGAACAGCGACGAGTCGAAGGTGAAAATTATTGCCGAATTGTTACCGTCGCAAAAATAGTAAAACGAGAACCGGCTCGTCGGCAATGACGGTTAATGCCCGGAGTCTGAACGCGTAACCGTCGTGCCGATCAGCCGGTATGTAAACCGGTGCAAACGGACCGACACGTAGAATTAAGAATCGAGTTGTCGGAGAAGAAAAACCGAGAGTCAAAAGTTGCGCGCGGTAAGTTTGATCGTGTTTAATTTTCAACAACGAGAACGTAAGTGGGTCGTGATACCGAGTGTTGTATCGTGTTAATTAATACATATGTACTTTTAATTTTGATTACATTGTACTTTAATTTCAAACGCGATCGATCACTTGTGTTCGTACTGTGAGAACACCGTTTCCCATTCGCTCCTTAGCCTACATATATTATAAAGTGTGATATAATTTTCATTGCAGGTATCCTTCGTAAAAGATGGAGTTCCCAAACCTAGGAGAGCATTGTTCGGAGAACAGTTGCAATCGATTGGACTTCTTACCTCTTAAATGTGATGCATGTTCTGCAATCTTTTGTTCTGAACACATATCATACAATAACCATAGCTGCCCAAGCGCTTATAAAAAAGATATTCAAGTTCCAGTATGTCCACTTTGTAATGCTCCCGTGCCTATAAAACGTGGTGACCCTCCAGATATTGCAGTTGGGCAGCATATTGATGACGAGTGTCAATCAGATTTGAGAAAACCTAGCCAGAAAATTTTTTCTAATAGGTAAAATAGACAAAACTTTGTTTAGATAAAATTTTATGTTGTTTCAAAGGTGATGATTTTGAATAATCTTGTAATTGTTGTAAAACGCAGTCAACTGATTTTTAAATAAATTTTTTTCATTCTAGATGCTCCTCAAAAGGTTGTAAAATTAAAGAAATAGTCCAAGTACGTTGTTCCGATTGCGGCAAGAATTTCTGTTTAAAGCACAGACATCCAACGGATCATGCGTGTGTAGGCCAGGAGGAGATGATACGGAGAAAACGGCTCGATGCCCTAGGAAATAATATAACAGTAAATAGGAGAAATGGCGAAATCTTCAAGAATTATCAAGGCAGTATGAGCGAAGACGAAGCTCTCGCGAGAGCTCTCCAAGCTTCCATGCAAGAGGCAAATACTGCTAAACAAACGCTCGAGGCTGTACCTTCTGGAAATAGAGATAGGTGTAGACTCTCGTAATTCCATACAATTTAATCTTAATTCTATGCAAATTTTTGCAATCGCTTTAAGATATGTTCTTCAGCTGCATAAATGTAGAGAAATTGTTATATCTTTCAGAGATCTTCTTGCGATAAAAGCAATCTAATGACTATAAATTTCCATATAATTCAGCTTAACGTATAACTTAACCATCGAACTTTCTGTATCAATATTTAAAGAAGATAAACTTTTGAGGTTTATTCATAGATCATTTCAACTCATAGGTATATGGACTATAACAGTTATACCTTTTGTACAAATGTAAAATATATATACATATGATATTAATTAATTACAAAACTCAACATTGCACAATATTTATATTATAATAAGATTGTTTTAGTCTTATAGTGATCTGAATAATCATTAGCAACATTACCTGCCGAATATGCGTGATTTTAGAAAGAATATTAAAGGGCAGCCTCAAAGAAGAGTGCCTTAATATTATGTAAATCTAAAGAAATCTAAAGTCCAGTAATTTTCGTCCTCTTTACATCATTTCTTCCTCTAAGGAAATTTTTAATTCCCCTATCTTAATTTATATAATTGGTCTAATATTGAGACTTTTAGTGCCTGATTCGTTGTTCCTTATTTCATGTAAATTGTAATCTATGGACTTATAATAATTAGCATTATGGAATCACCATCAAGAGAATCCTGTAACAATCTTGTGAGCTTATTGTCTTTATAATCAACATATGTTGTAGAATTCTCTGATTGAAATATGATATATCCTAATGCTAATAAGCTTTTATTTATATTAATTCCATCCTTTTAAACTTTGCACCAATTGCTTATATATCTTCTTATTACATCCAGATCCAGTTAAATCTACCAAAAAAAAAAACAAAAGAAAAAAAGCTTCTTCATTATTATTGTTAAATATTACTTTCTTCTTGTTGATATATGTATAAAATGAATATATTCTGTGACTATGAGTGTCGTGTGCATTCATTGCGGTTTGCACGTCCTCTATTTCTTTGTGTCAGATAGACTAATGCTTTATTGCTTTGTAACTTCTTTGTCTGCAAACTGTATTAGTCATTTGACAGAGGCATGTTCAGAATGTGCAACAGACGCTACCACAATAAATGCGTCCTTGTTTTACAAAGCTCGCAAACAAAGAAGTTACAAGTGAAATAGAGATGTTGTGCAACAAGTATTGCAGACAATGAAGTTGCAAATGCAATAGAATGGTGCCTTAGTAGACGAGCTTAATTTTTGTTAAAATGTATATTCAATTCGGCACGATTTTTAAACACATAAAAAACAATATTTCTATTACTCAAATATTTGTATTTTTATCTGCTTTAATAATTCAAAGACAATTGCATTTCTTGAATATAAAGACTTTTTATCTCTCATCACGTACAAATACAATTTGCATTTGTATTCTTAAAAATAATTTAAGACAATTTAGATTTTAATTTAACAGAGAATCTATAAGATGCTTGCATATTTATTAGCAAAATGTAAAATATGCAACTTACTATCTATATTTTTAATTTTATCTTTACATCTGAATATTGTACTCCATCCTAGGAGAAAATCAACTTTATCAGAAAAGAGAACACAAAGATAGCGATTGATATTGAAATACTTTATTAATCAGTTTTATAAATATATATACATTTTAGAATTATTCGATGATTATAATAATTTCTTACTTAATAAATATTGTCAAAATACCTGAATCTTAGGTTTTTCATTAATAAAGTAAACTATTCACTTATACAAGTATATAAAACCAAAATGTTCACACTTCACTTGTTACTAATCTTCAATTAGATTTACATTTGAGCTGAGTGAATTAACATTTCTTTTGCAACAAAATGTAATATACTTTGTTATGATTGCCTTCCTATCATACTGATTTGATTTTTATTTATACCAATTAGATAATATCACTATGATGAAAAGATATACATAACTCTATGTAATAAAATAATTCAAGTATTTCGATTTTCTATAAAGTATCCTATAGAAGGTATAGAGTACATGTTTAAACGAAACTAATTTTCGTGACTATTTTAATAAATAATTACCATTTCTCGACTATACCACACGTTACAATAACCTTGATTTTAAGATAAATAAATAATGTATTTTTTTTTTTAAACTTCTCGAGATTTCGTTTAATATTTTTATCATATCTGAGATACGCCATAAAGTAATATAACAGATGGCCTTATTGACAGAATAAATAATTCCTTTATTTACCAACTTTTCCTAACTTGGTATCTGTCTTAGGATTAGCTGTGACACTCTGCACACGAACAATCACTTCATTAATTTTTGTTTGCAGATTTCTAATATCTTGAATATAAAGAAGAGCAAGGATTTTAGCTGCATTCTCCACTGCAGTCTTCTTCAATTGGAAACCAGGATCACAATTCATAATAGGGAAGGGTTTGCCTCGAATAATTTTGGAATTTGGATTCCTTAAGCACTCGGAATTTAATCTTCTTTGTACTAGTTTACTGCAAGCTTTTAACGTGACCAAATGATTCGGATGTTGCGGAATTCGGAGCAGTTTTGCCACAGAATAGATCCCATTTTTAAATTCATTACTCTCGACTAGTGACCATGAAACGGTGAAGATAACATGTTTATAAAAGTAGGAACATTAATGTTAACAACTTTCAAATGATCAAAATCAAGCGTAATTTGGAAGTTTATCCGTGTATTTGTCAAAACATATAAACACATCAAAGAATAAAATAGAAAACTCAAAAATGTAATTACTTTATACCTTAACAACGTAAAAGATATTAATAAATTAAGTGAAAGGCTATAAAATATAACATATATTTCATAAAATACTTTATAATATTTTTATACAGATGTTTTATCATTTTTATTACTGCTAAACGTACAAAATAGCAAAACAACTAAGATGGAAAATATTATTTAAAAATAAACAAATATACAAGTTGGTAAAAAATACCTATATTATATATACTCACAGTCTAAGTTGTCAAGTGGATTTGTAGACTTAAGATGTGGCACCAGCGCTTCCTGTTTCATTTTCAATTTCATTTCTTTAACACTTTTTGAATACTGCTCAGCTGAAAATTACAATTAATGACTATGTAAGAAATTTCTATTTAAATCTTTGATTTCATTCATGAATAAATATTTACTATTATTCTCTGCCTCCAACCAAATAGCGAGCCCAATTAGCCATTCAAGTTGATCCACATTGTTACTTGAAATTGGACATTTAACATCCTCACAGTATTTGGCAAAAGTTTTAGGCCAACTTTCACTTCTTATATCGCGTAGCTCTTTTCGATCTTGTATACTATACTGACGTATCTTTTGTTCCTCTAACCATAATGTTACTTTACGAAAATGTTGTGGATCTGCAACATTTTAATAATACTAATATTACAAAAATAAATAAAATCTTATAAAAAATATAATTAATCTAAACGAAAATAATTACTGAATGAATAAATTCTTTACCAAGAATTACATATTAAACATGTAAAAACGATTCAGTGACAGAGAAATTAGATCGTATCGTAGGTTACAGCCGTCGAAATGTTTTTTAAAAACTGATACAATATTTTCTTATCAAAAGATATTTAAATATAATATATTATGCAATTTTAAATCTCTATGTTAGACATAATTATAATAACTATTCTAATAGGATAAATTATACCGGTCATTATAACCTATAACAATATAATTTTTTAGCGTTAATAATAAAATAATCCAGGTATTTGCCTGCCATAAAAATATTAAAAGAATGTGAAACATTCTTATTTAAATTTCTGTAACTTATCCTGAAATGAATTTATTCATTAGAACAAGATTAATTTAAAGTCAAAGTCAAATTTTACAATTATGCAATTATTAGACAAATTCTAAAATATTCGAGAAAAATAAACATTCTTCTCGATCTAACTCGTTTAACGAACATGATTTCGAAAATATTAGATTTTATTTGTGATAATATCAATATGTTAAAATTCCTTGTTGATGCAGAACCATTTATATTACGAACCATTTTAAATACGAACCATTTATATTAACTTTGTCCCATTCTAAATATCCGAGTGCTTGAAGTCTTCTTTTAAACATATTGGATATCTAAAATAAACAGAAGTTCTGCAAACTAAAGG
Organism: Bombus cullumanus; assembly: GCA_014737535.1. Lineage (NCBI taxonomy): Eukaryota > Metazoa > Arthropoda > Insecta > Hymenoptera > Apidae > Bombus > Bombus cullumanus. The sequence continues at coordinate 5,976,210 of JACXIX010000057.1, forward strand.
TAATAGAATTTGCAAAAAAGTCTCAATTTTACAAAGACTCTCGATGTACTGACACTACACTCATGCTATATTTAGCGAAGCCGGTGAACATAAATATACCATATACCATATACTCAATTCATTTTCCATAGTATTTATCTCCCATATATAGCATAAATAATGTTTCAATAGATAATTCTGAAGAATAATTCTGCACTTAACTGGTTAAATTTTATTGAAATAAATGCTGTTAGATAATACTATTTATATTACATGACATTTACAAAAAAATATATAATTAAATACAACGAAAGGTGTATGTACACTTTCAATAATTACCATACAATGTATAAACCGTAATATATCGCAATAACAAGACAAAAATTAATTATGTTTCCTTAATATTCAAGTTTCATATCCTTCTCATAATTTACTATCATTCCTGAAATATCTATTATAGAACAAATTTATTACATAGAGAAAGGGAATTCCCCTCTATTATACAGGCAATATAATATATTGAAGTATATTATATATGCTTTTGATAAGGTTTAACATTGTATCCAATAATACGCCAGATGTCAGCACTAGTGCAAATCCAAAATTTCCTCAAAGAAGTAGATTATCTATATATTAAGGACTTCATGAACCCGAAGGTAAAGTTGAGTTGCGCAGGAGCGTTGCGCAGTCAGTCAAGCAGAGTCCACTGGCGAAAGTAGTGGGGCTGCCCAGGAGAAAGATGGCCGCTACCAGCGAGGAACCGAGTGTTATGGAGCCTTCTCAGACGAATTCCGGGCAAAGTCAGCCCGTTGATCCACTAAAGATGCTTTATCCGATGGTAAACGAAGAGGAAACACCGCTGCCACGTTCGTGGAGCCCCAAGGACAAGTACAATTACATCGGCCTCTCCCAAAACAATCTTCGTGTTCACTACAAAGGTACGTTTCTCATTTCGATCCTCTATATCTCTCAACGACTTTTCATTTTGCCACCCAGAGAATTCTCGCGGACGATTTTTAACATTGCCCGAAACGAAGGATCGAGGAACGATCCCGGCCAATAGGATTCGAATTCTTGCTTGATACGGACGAATCGTTTGACGGAGCTGTAATATCGATTGAAAATGGCAGGGCTCCGTTTCGCGTGTGTCAGCGACCTAAACAAAGGAATCAGCTGATCGGTCATGGTCTCTATTCGACTTTCTCTCGATCGCTCGGTTATTATCTCTCTATCGTGTGCAAACATTTATTTTAAATAGCAAGTGAATCGAGATCCCTTATGATTGAAGTGTCGGGGTTCTGGCGATGATTTTTCCGGATATTCATGAGAAAAATGAATCTGCGTAGAGAAGGCGCAATGGCAATGACAGCTGCGATGTTTGAACAGTTACTTTTCTCTCTCCTGCTCGCCCACAGCTTCCACGTATTTACCCTCTCTCGCGCACTCGCTCGCGAGCTCTTCTTCGCTCCTGCTCCCCCCCTGGTCTCTCGTCGTCAATCAGTTTCGAAGTGGACGAATTTTTTCACTATTTTCTACCATTGGTATTTATTCGTATTTATTATGTATATATACACACACACACACACACACATATATATATAGATGTTGAATAAATCCATGAAAACTTCGATGAACGACAAGAATCGTGTTATTGTTATTGTTGTTATATCCTGATTTCGAAATTAAGGTCGAGGCTGTCTAAATATTAGCTATTTTGTGTTTGAAAAAGATAGTGTTAAAAAGTAGCCACAAGGATCTTTCTCTCTTTAAGTAAGAAAAGTATCTAGGAATTGTGTTATACTTCCATTTAATTAATATTGAATGATTATTTGTTTCAGTGATTATTGATAATGCTAGGAGTAATACTTTTAGATTCATAAAATGAATACATATTACTGTATATTGAAAGGTATGAAGGATAGATCAATTGCAGAAGACATATCGGTTAATAAATAAACTATCAGTAAAATGTTTTACTCTATGATTTCATTGACTATATTAACAAATTAATGTAAATGTTTTGCATTTTGGAAATTTTCTGCAGCAAATACCATAAATTAAAATATATTATTTGCATTTTTAGAATTGCATCTTAATAACAAATTGAAATAATTTGTTCGGTTATTATTCACACTTGTCCTTTTCTAACTATTTATTTTCTTATTTAATATTTCTGCCCTGTTTTGCAATTTCATATTCGTTCTTTGTATGTAGATCATAAAATGGCTTTTAAATCCTTTGTGAACAAGTACAGGCATACTCAAAGAAGATTAAAATATAACAACCTTAATTCTTTTCTATTTCTGTTTGTCACAGAGACTGTCTGTCAAGATTATACTAAATCTTTATATAATGAGCTATTGTATTGTTATAATTAAAGTAGAAATGATTAAGGCTATGAACTTTAATTACTTATAATTTATACGATCATTCAAAGTACTGTTAATAGCCGAATAAATGTATTTAACTCGTATGTAATTTGGTATGTCGTTAATATGAGAAATTAATACTACAACAACATTGGAAATTATATGTTTCTTTAACATCAGAATATTAATTACTTCAAATAAGTAATCATTCATACAGTAAGTCTTTCCAACTATGAGGAAATAGCATTGTAACATATCCTATTCCATAAGGGAAATAAAAGAAGTGCAATGAATTCTTAACAGTGTATGTTATTTTGTTACTATCGGCCATAGAACTTTATTCTTCCACAGTTTCCATTTTTAAATAATAATATTTTAAATTATTTGATGGAAAAAATATCTTCTTTGTCTTATTACTTAGGATTTCAAATATTTTATGATTAATGTTCAAATATTTAAGATTAAATATTATGATATTTAAACCAAATTAATTTACTAAAAACTAGTTTAATTTCTAATTTGTCTAATTTATATGTTTTTCTAAATATCTAATTTTTTAATGTAACATCAGTCTTATTTATTCATTTATTCAGCAACTGTTTAACCATAATCGATAAAAATTAAAAAAAAAAAAAACTATATATTTAATAAATTGCATAGAAACAGTTTCCAAATTCTTTAATGAAAATTAAAAAATATAAAAACATGCAACTTATACCTCATCCATCCTTCTCATTTTCTCATTCTATCTATGTTACTGTTTCTTTTTTTGCATTTTTCTATCTTCCATTTTTACTATCTTAAATTGTCTTTGCATTGTACAAATTTTTATATTTATCGTTCCAATTTTTGCTCAATGTTAAAAACAATACTTTATACAAAACTGATTCAAAGTTATTAGCAGAAGTAAGACAGACATAGAGTTGTTTAAATGTACGTGCAATAAATCAAGAAGACAATTTAAACACGGGAAACTGAACTTCATATTCCTCTGTTACAATTAAATCTAATTGCAAACTTATTTAAAAAAAAAAATCCGCGCTCTTCAATTTAATTGATTAATCATCTTGTTGGCACAATTAGCATTTCCTATGAAGAGACTAGTAACTCCGGAAATAGCTATATATGAAATTGAACAAATTGACAATAACATGAAATGAAATTATTACGAGATAGCATCCTCGTAACTATTCCATTAACGAAATCCAAGCATCAAAACATCAAATAATGGCCATCGAATTAAATTGTTGCAATATTCTTGTTAATAAGGCCATTTGGATATCGTCAAATTTAATTGACCGTGGCTGCACGTGCGTTTGTGTTAGCGCGCTCTCTCGTCCGTAAGCGTGCTAATCCAAACTCATTAATTACGAGCCTCTTCATTTTTCATTAACATCAAACATTCCAAGGGAAAAAGTACAGTATTCATTGTCGTAGTTTAGAAAATAAATACTTGTTAGCCGTTACGATGTTTAATAATAAATATTAAGAGAATACTCTGGAGTTGAAGCGTTCATCGGTATATATATATCGTATTTGCCTTTTTACTTTTGTAACGTTTTAACATGTTTTCCTCATTTTGTTATTTTAATATCCGTTTTAATAATTTCACCCATAATTCTTATTTTGCCTGTTCCAATAGCAAATCATAACATACATCCTTATGAATAAATATAATTACTAATCATTATTATGGCTTATCATTATCCTTATTATATAATTATAATATTTTCATTCGCTGTATTGTTTCCATTATTGGGCTATTTAAAATTACCATTAAATTGTTAACTCAACAATTTCATTCGAGATATTCAAATAGCCGCAAGTAGCTTCACAACATTCGCAAACGTATGCATTATCGATTAAGTAAATCAATGTGTACCTTTGTTTATTATTCGTGACAGACCGTGCGTTCCGTAAATTAATTTGTTACATCGATGTTTACATAATTAACGTCCGATTATTTTGACGCAAAATGATGCGCCACAGCCAAGGTTCTACCATACCGTTCTGTTAGACGCGTTAATAATTCTTTTGTACTTAATTATATGTGAAATGGGTAACTGTAGGTTACTAGGTCGACAAACTGCATCGCTACATTGCAAGTGCATCCAAGATTAGCGATTAGATTGTGACGGTCGATCACTTCTGTTCTCGAATTTCGTACCCTCGTGATTTTCGCTGTAGCTCGCTTCCTCCGTACCTCTATATTCAAGAATGAGAGAGAGAGAGAGAGAGAGAGAGAGAGAGAGAGAGAGACAAAAGGAATCAATTATTTTGTAATGTCCGAGAATAAATATAATTTTTAGAAGATAACTTATTATTTTAGGTAATTATTATATTATCTTACTAAAGTATTTCCTATATATTATTTATAAGTTATTATGTATAATTGGAAGATTATATTTATTTCAAAAAACGTTATTTCATTTACTACAATTTTCTGTATATAATATAATTAATATGATGTTATTGACATATATATTTTATTACAAAGGTAATGATTTTAAAGTCAATATTCAATATTTAAATAGTTTTACCATGTCGTTCATTTCACTTCTCTAACCTATTTTTCCACCTAAAATTCTGAATAAAATTCCTTCTAATATAGGAAGCGATTGAAACATGAAATCAATAAACAATGTCGTACATATACACGATTTTAGGTTATGGAAAAACTCACAAGGATGCCGCAAGTGTACGTACAACGCACTGCATACCAGCAGCTTGTGGTCTCTATTATTTTGAGGTGAAGATCGTTAGTAAAGGCAGAGATGGTTACATGGGAATCGGCTTGTCTGCCCATGGAGTGAACGTAAATAGGTTGCCAGGTTGGGACAAACACTCCTACGGGTATCATGGTGACGATGGGCACAGTTTCTGTTCTTCTGGAACAGGACAACCTTATGGGCCCACCTTCACCACAGGAGATGTAATCGGATGTGGTGTAAATCTTGTTGACAACACTGCCTTCTATACGAAGAATGGCCACCATCTCGGTATCGCCTTCACTGATCTTCCGGTTAGTAGTACCAATAAAAATTGAAGGGCTCGTAACAAAGTAAACCTTCATCCGCGTTTGTCTTCCTCCAGAAGAGCTGAAGCTAATATTTTAAATTAAGAATAACGATTTATTACACGACTTATTAAATAACGATTTGTTGATCATTGTTCATTGTATATTTTACAGCCAAATTTATATCCAACGGTGGGCCTTCAAACTCCAGGAGAGGTAGTCGATGCAAACTTCGGACAAGAACCATTTGTATTTGACATCGATGACATGCTTAACGAACTCCGCGTCAAAACAAGATTGCAAATTATAAACTACCCCACACCAGATCACGGACAGGGTCAATGGCAAGCAGTCCTCCACAAGTGAGTTGGATCTCTTTATTTCCCTTACTATCGTAAATATTATTACAAAATGATTGAGGTATAAATTTTGGCCGTTCCATGAAAGAAACGGGGATTGACAATTGTTTGCAAAATTCAGCTAATTATTTGGTTACACACGATCATTAATAGCCGAGTTGACCAGTACTTTCATGAATATGCAAACTAACTTCCATTGTTCTCCAAATTGGTCGAAACTGAACACACAGCGCGTGATTGAAAATTTAATAAATTTAATAATTGCATGCACAGTGCATCTTGTGTAATTTTCTACTACGTCAGTTTAATGTCGAATGACCTTGTAGACATATACTTATATTCTGTCGCATAATAATATGTACACGTTAAAAGTATGTAGACTTAACGCGTACGTCGAAGATTTACAATTAAATTTTTTTCTTTAAATATATTACGAACATGTGGTAATGATTCATGACACAAAAAGGACCATTTCAGAAAATTTATGCACTAAGTTCTAGAAGATTTTGTTTACTTCTTTCTCAGAATGGTGTCAACGTATTTGGTCCATCATGGTTACTGTGCCACTGCCGAAGCCTTTGCCAATAGTACTGGTCAGGGATTCGAAGAAGATCTTAATTCCATTAAAAATAGACAAAGTAAGAAGTTAATACCGTTTTTCTTTTCTTTTTTTTTTTTTTTTCTTTTTTTCGTTCCTCCTTTTATAGGAGGAATATGAAAAGATAATATGCATTGTTTCAGAAATTCTAAAGCTGGTATTAGCAGGCAGAATGGGAGAAGCAATAGAATTAACCAGTCGGCTGTATCCGGGTCTCCTCGAACGGGATCCGAATCTTCTTTTCGCCCTCAAATGTCGACAGTTCGTTGAAATGGTGAACGGCAGCGACTCGGAAATCACACAGAATTCCAATATCAATCAAACTAGTGTTATACAGTCTACGAAGGCTTACACAAAACCCTCAACAAATGGCAATGTTGAGGAGATGAATATGAACAATGCCATGAATGGTTCGACCGAACAACAGCTTATTAATGGACAAATTGAAAACGATGTAGATATGGAAGAGAATGTTATAAACGGCATGAAAAGTAATACCGAAAACGGCTATCAAAATGGTGATTTGAATACCAACGGGTATAAGTGTCAGAACGGGGAAGACGTCGATATGGGTGAGATGTTATTGTGTTGCTTTTTATTCTCTTAATCGTGTTACGTTTGTCGAAGTTATTCTTAGGGAAAAGACAAGAAATTTGAAGTGAAAAAAGACAATGGAACTGTATTATTAAATTATTCAATTTATATATCAAGAAAAAGTATTAAGAAAAAGTATTGCAGTTCAGTTACACCTGGACAAATATTTACTAATTTGTGAAATATTTCAAAACAAATAATCTTCAATTTTAAGATGTCTTCTAATGGCAAATAAATTTTTATTTGTTCCCAGAGACCAATAGTGTTAATCAAATTCAGCAACAACAGAACGGTAATTGCAATATGGAAAATACATCGAATAAGAATAACAAGAAACAGCTTTGTGGCGGGGACAAACAGGCAATCGAAAAGATGTTAGAATTCGGAAGGCAGTTATACTCCCAATCGATACATTTGCGACAACAACACGGAAAAAACGAAAGCAATAAAAAGATGCTTCAAGATGCGTTCAGTCTTTTAGCATATGCAAATCCATGGAACTCGCCGGTTGGTTGGCAACTCGATCCCCAACAGAGGGAAACCGTCTGTGCGAGACTCAATTCTGCCATACTTGGTAAGAAAATTACAATATTTAACTACTGCACAAAGTGCTTGTTAAATGGCCTATTTAATTAGAATGATTATCTAGTAATATATTCAAATAATAATAATAAAACAGCATTTATATTTCTAATATAAAGTATAACTTTTTTAAATTACTTTTTAAAATAAATAAATAAAATTTTAAATTATATTCACGGTATCTCATGTATTTAATAGTAACATTTTTTAAATAAACACAGCCGAATTTTATTTTTGATTCAATCTTTAATTCTAATTCTATCTTATGACGTATCTTAGTTTCACGTATTTTATTCGGATTTCAACAATTTAATGTCGATCATCTGATACTTCTAGAGTCGAGTAACTTGCCACGACGGCCGCCGTTGGAAGTGGCCGCGTCTCACGCGAGAGAATTGGTACGGCTAATGTCACACGCTGGTCTGGGGGCGTGCGGCTTCGCGGTCGTAGACAATATCATTCAATATTGACGGTGCCTACCCCTGCTGCCACGTCTGCTTCTTCTGCCGGCTCGAGTTTGGTTAGTAACTCTCTTACACGTAAATTACGCATCGATTAGAAGAAGCTGGGGATAGTTGATACACGTTACTATCGCACACATTATAGAAATCGCCCTGTAACATAACCGCGATTTATAGTCGTAGTTCTGTATCAACGAGGAGAAAGAGAAAGAGAAAGAGAAAGAGAAAGAGAGAGAAGCATTGTCCTACGTTGTACGTTACTAAATTAAGCCATTACCTTTGTGATAAGAAGAGGATTATACATCGTGGCCCGTTCAAACTATCACGATTTTATTGATTTTGTTCACTTTTGCTGATAATAAAATGTCCGTTCTCTGTGGATTGAATAAAGCATTTTGACTTTTTGTTCACTGCTCCGCCATTCGAGAAATCGGTTCTTTTCATATGTTCTCGTTCTTTGTTCTCCCAATGGAACTGTAATTCCCTATATTTTTCTTGCAATGAATCGCCATTACTATAATTTACATTCTGCAGTTAAAACAACGATGAATTATCGATGTTCTCCTCTGTTGGATGAATTTATGCGAATGAGAGAGTATGTTTCGCTTCGTGGATTTTTGTAAAAGAGTTTTTGGACGACAATAACGAAGTTATATTTACGTTGTTATAATTGAGATATTGTTATTATTAAATATGCCTAAAGCTAGTCGCCATTGTAAGTCGTGCAATTTTTACCGAGGGTGATGCTTTTTCGAGATCTGTCAAGTTGATATGTATCAATTATCCCTGGACTTTCGACAGGAATGTTTCCGCATCTTTGTACATTTTTACTTTCGATGTNTATATATATATATATATATATATATATATATATATATATATATATATATATATATATTTGACTTTATATATTTTTCTAAAATTATAGGAGGTTTTAAAATACAACAACGTCTCATTGAATCACTCTTTAACACCCATAGAGGAATCGTTTTGTTTTCTCATGCGTTAAGAAAGACTAAATTATATATATTTTCTCTTGTTTTTCTCATTTGGTTTCATAAATGGTGCTGTAATTAGAGATTAAGATAATACAGGTATTGTGAATTCGAATTCTTTGTATCTCTGTTCCTGCGGTAATAATGGAATGCATATAATTTTGTGAGGTTAAGTAAGTGCTTTACGAATTTGTTTCTTGATGTAATTGTACCAACAAGTGTTCTTATTGCGAGAAACTATTTTCAAATTGTAGAAAAAGAAAGTTATTGCAATATTCAATATTCAATATACGAATGGATTCTAGTGTTATGTTTGCGCATATTTTCAAAACTATACGTTTTTAATAGCTTTTCTGATCTTTCATTATGGTCAAGCTGAAATGTTAACTAAGTGTACATGGAAAAAATTATGAATATTTTTCCAAAATTTTATATTATATTATACTATATTATATTATATTATATTACATTATATTATATTATACCATATTATATTATATTATATTATATTATATATTATATTATATTATATTATATTATATTATATATTATTGTATCATTTTTTATTTTAATTTTCTCAATACTCATTGTATAAAAGATAGCTTGAAATATACATTAGCGATTTAGTTTTAAGTTCAATTAATTTTTTAATGTTTTAGCAGCCATTTGTTTATCGGCATTATGACTTTATGAAATAGATAAACGCACGTCGACAAATTTATTTTATAATAACTAATCATTAATTAAAATAATATACGATCCTCTTTGGAAAAGATTTTAAAAAACTCTGATTTTGCTTTTTTATTATATCAGGTTTTGTGGTAATCCTGAAAATGATATAGTAATTTCTGTATAACAGAAGCAAAATCGTTATTGTACACCTACGTCATCAATTATATTTACTTTGATCAAGCTTTAATTAGAAACAAAAGTGCAAGAATGAAAATACTATTGTAAATATATCGTTGTAAATTGTTTCGACCAGAAGCTATACAAAATTTTGTACAATTTTATAATGTGAAACTTGACACGTGTGAGATATAATTAAAATCCATGAATTTCACTTTTGGTGCGCAATATTTAAATCGCGTTGAATCAAATGTGCTCATGCGCATCTGCCAAAAACATAAGTATTAATAAAACGAAAACCTTTTTAATAAAACCTATATATTTTAAATATTCATAAATTTTAAATATACAAATGAAGATTCTGAAAATCAACGACTGTATAATCATCAGTGGACTCAATTTTTCGAATAATTAATTTTTTGTATAATAAAATATATCTAGAAGCAAAAAAGAAGTTAAACAATTGTTATCGTTAATTATATAATACAAATATTTCTAGATTGAGTGAATTTTTCTTTCTTTTTTTTTTTTTTTTTTTTTTTTTTCATTATGATGATCATGAATATATATAGAAAAATTAAATATTATAAAGTATATTAAGTACCTATATGAATGTATGTATGTATGTATGTATGTATGAAGATGAGAATTTTTAAGGATGAATGAAAGCTTTAAACTATTATTAATATAACAATAATACTTTATTGTCAATATTTATATTAATCATAAAGATTTTTAAAAATATTTTTCATAAAATTCACTTCTGCCTTCATAAACATCTCCTGTGCTTGTGTCATGATTTGTATTGCAAAATTCTGCAAGCTGATTATAAAAAAGTCAGTCATCTGTTCGATCGTTTCATTTGTATTGTAGAAAGTATTAGAACAATTTAAAAAATAACTCTATTTTTTATATTTTACATATTTTTGCATATTATCTACATTCTATGCATTTTTGCTCCTTTGAATTTGCTGTAAGCAGATAAAAATCTACAGTCTAGTTATGACTTGCTAATCAATTTCTGAAATCATAAAATTCCTTACATCTCTAAATCGTTAGTCAAATTATAAGAAAACAGGCATAAAAGTCCAAAAAGAAGTCAGTCATGTTGAAAGAATCGAATGTAATTGGAAATTTTGTCAGAAACGTGTGCTGATATAGCGATCCTGTTTGTTCTAGGATATGGAGACGGAACGTGGAGCAGATAATATTTTTGCAGCAACAACTTCGCGACATCGCGTGCCTCTTCAGCTAGAGTCCGGCAGTTGGCTCTCTGGCTCGATCTCACACAGCTACACCTGACACACAATCGTCTAACATAATATACACGCTCGAGACCCACCAAAAGTAAACAATGTTACACGGCAACGTGGATGAGAACGAAAATGATCGCTAAATGATCATTATTCGAAGAACGACGAAGATTGATTGAAGTTTTCCAGAGTCCAAGAAAGAAAACTGCTTTAACGAAGTGAAGCACGAAAAAGAAGAAGAAAAAGGAGAAGAAGAAGGGAAACGATCTTAACGATCACGAACGGACGTGTAGAGAGGAAATAGTTAGAATTAACAGTCAAACTTAAGGCAAACGAAGTTCCGAGGACGTAGATGGCGCTGGTGATGTAAGAAACATAAGGAAATATAAATACGGTATTGAGGCTGGAAATGAGATCGTTTTCACTATAATAAAGTGATTTTGGACATGAAAGAGATTGATGATCGAAGACGGTGAACAAGCTCGAGGCGGAGGATGACGCGTAAACGCCTGCCAAGACGACCCTTTTCTCGTTTCCTCTTTCTAGCCCTGTAACTTACCATCATCTCGAGATTGTTCCCTCGTTCCCATAATAGATCGAGTCGTTTTCCGCAATGGGACGTGCTTTCGTATTTTCGTGTAATTTATCATCAACAGACGATGAATAACTCTCTTCAGGTGGGTTTCTAACATCATTCATCTGGCCCTCCTTTCAATTAACATTTTCCTCTAAGTTTCTTGTTTAACCTCACATTCGTTGCTTCTATTCTACGTGATAAAATTTTAATTCATATTTCACGAAATTTGCAGCTCATTCTCTGTTGTTTCGATCTCGTCAATTATAGATGTTTGGCTAAAAGTAACGACTGAAATTTTGGTTCCATTCAATGTTCAAGAATTATTGTAGCACTTTTAAACGAATTTTATTTTATTCAATTTTTTTGTGCACTGCCTCATTGTATATTCTGTTGACTTTTTTTACGTTTGCTTCTTTTTGTGATTAAAACCTTTGACACGTGATTCGTCGCATGATAGCTGACATGCAGTCGGCATCACCTTTTTATTGAGAAAATGAACGAGAAAAGAGTCTCGTCGATACAACTACGATTAATTAATCCCTCGTCGGTTATTTTCATAGCCTTTCTAATCGTATGGTCAACGAGTCGATTTTTGTATCAATTGTTAGCTCTTAATGAAACAAAGAAAGAAGGAGAACATAAAACTCAAAAGGATAATATACAAATAAAAAGGAATATTCTCCTCTTATAATTATCGTAAATTAAGGTTAGAAGTAACGTGAGAATCGCGTTCTCTGTTCGACGATCGTTCTATTTCCACCTGATTTCCACAGCAAACGAAGGAATTAACGATAAAGCAATAATCCTTGACATTTAACTATTTTCTTTCACCTATTTTTTGATATTCGTTTCTCTCTCTCTTTTTTTCTTTTTTTGTAGGTCGTCTTGTAAATTTCTATTATTGTCTAATGTTAGAAAATCGATTTAATGACCGTTAAGTATCTTCGTTTCAATTTCATTCGCCCTAGGTTCGACTGAATAAACGAAAGAAAATGAACAAGAAAAAAACATAAATCGTGTATTAGTGATATGTAATTAAGGAATACATTGTGTGATTACGAGAGAAAATTTGTAAAAAAAAGGAAACCAAAGAAAAAAATAGACAAAAAAATGATAAAGAGTGTGTCGAACTTGAGCGACGAAATCAACTAAAAAAAAAAAAAAAATAAAAAAAAAAAACAATACGGGGAATTATACGAACCTGAATGATTGTAAGTGGTCGAAGATTATTGGAGTTATATAGTGAAAATTAATAAAAGTTATATAATTAAACAGAACGTTGTAAAATATGCGGTGTTTTATATTTCTATCTATCTTTCTCTGTCTAATGATTCATTTGTTTAAAATATTTCCTTCTGTAAATTCTAATTAACTACTTATAAATGTTTCTAAAAAAATCTGAGAGTTTCGATTAGACACAACCTGTGGTTTTAAATTAACCGGGTGGAAAATCGAAAATTTTTATACTTAGTATTAACGCATTAAAGTTTAGTAAATTAAAGTGGCGATCCTCTCGATTGTATAAGTTTCATTAAATCAATTAGTAAATTGATTAGTATAATTATAGAAATGAAATTTTATATTAAAAATTGTATAGAATTTGTTAGTTCGAATTTTTCTAACCAAAACTAACCGTCTCATCGAAATTAGAATTTCTTTATAGTTGCGGAAGGAGGAACGATTGGATGGAACGATGGAACGAGGGAACGATTAACGATTGTAACAGTTTATAACAAAAAAGTAATAGGAGGCGAAGTAAGAAGGTTGCGACGAAAACTGGATAGACAACTGTATAAGTAACAACAATAATAATGACGATGATGAAGTTGCAAAAGAATTACTCAATTAATTAAAAAACAAAAAGAAGGATCATACATATATATATATACACACATATACATATATATATATATATGTATTTATATGTATGTGTGAAACAATCTTGTATTCTACGATAAGTAATTGTATTTTATATGCGACATAGTATATTATATTATATAATACGCGATACGTATATATACATGTGTATGTATTCGTACATGCAAAAGGTATATAAACATGTATATGTGTGTAAATGAAACAAAAAGAAGAAAAAAGAAACGAAAGAATTAATATCGTATGAACTAATAGTGTACGTGTGAGATTTCAAGGAAAAGATGTTTATTAATTCATTTTGTATGTGTGTGTATATGTATAGGGCACACATACATATCTCTGTATGTATCTCTGTATTCGTGTCGTTCTAGATACATATACGCAAGCATAGCAACTGTCTGAAGTTTGAATTCAAAAGGACGAGTGGATTCGAGTGCGTGTGAAAGAGAGGCTGATATTAGTTAAAACAAATAAGAGAGAATGAGCGAATGCTTTGAGCGAATTCGTTGATTCCGTATGAACGATGAAAGAGGAAAAAAAATACAATTTGACGACTTTTAGTGTTAAACGTTTTCTGTACTATAGGTAGAGAGCCATGAGTATCTTGCGAATAATACAGTATGATTTGGAGACATTGTTCGTTGAATTCTGTTTCTGTCATTCACTGCAACAAAACCCCCGCAAACTTTTTCTCTACGTTCACTTTTCTTAAAGAGGATTGCAAGAGGTATTTTTTATATATTTTTTTTTAGTAAGTAATGTATAAGTTATGAAACTAATGGATTATATTAATTTATATAAGAAGTGATTTTATTATTTTATTTTTTTACAATAGTATGTTTTATTAATGATTAGTTAATGTTGATAGGGTTTTCTTTATTTTGTTAAGAATAAATTATTGACGTTGACGTCAACTTGATTCAATTTGACGACCTTTAGGAATTTTAAGGTATCTGTCACATGTTCCTGTAACATTAAGCCTAAGAGAGAGAGAGAGAGAGAGAGAGAGAGAGAGAGAGTGAGTATAATTTGTACCTCTGCTCTTTGGTATTGATAAAATTTGTTCATTAGTAGACTAAAGAGATAGGTTTATTAGCATCGTCTTTGGTTTCTTAATTTTTTCCATTATTACATAATTAAAAAATTTATTTTACGTATTTAAAGTTATTGATGATCTCTGTATTATCCATAATTGATATTATCGGTTTTGTTAAGTTACCACATGTTGATCATCTTCTTTTAACTTTACCAACATATATACAAAAATTAAAGTATGTAAATTGCATTTAAAAAGTTGAATTCATTACAATAAATGTCGTCCAATAGATGTATACAATCGATAATACATAATACAATTATACTTATAAATTATATGCAAAAGAGCATAACATCTAAAGAATTCCTAGAACAGGAAATATGAATTGCTCCTTGAATTTAATTTAATTTATCACGACCAAATGTTTCATAAAATATGCAAATAACAAAATGGTACAATCAACGCTTTTAAATCTGGAAATGCTAATAAATTGGCAAAAAGCTAATAGGTTGTGTCAGAAGGTTAAAAGTCATCATATTTTCGTCTCCTGGATACCAGGGATCTTTTTGACGAGTGTATATATGAAAGGGGTGGAATTAAAACGTAATTTAAGTAACTGATCAGTTATTTTAACATACAAGAAATAATTTGAAATTTTTATGTATTAATTAATTAAATGGAAGGGGTAAAATATTGAATCATATGATATTTAGGAAGAATTTTATTTATAAACATATTTTATTAACACCAACAATAATAATTTCCCTTAAATACAATTTAAACATTAAAAACAATTTAAACTAAATGGCGAATTTTTGTGCAAATTTATAGTTTTTCTGTGTCGTCGTACAAAATTGGCTTTATCTATTAAAAATTACGAATACGTTACTTTGTATGTTTTATGTATATCTTAAATATCGCATAATCGCATAAGAATCCACGTGCGACAATAATTTGCGAATTTGCCAAATCCGACGCATAAAAATTAAAACGTCAAAATGTGCCTTGCATAGTGGTAGAGAATCGTGGTAGGGAAAATTTCAAACGCTCGAGCGCGTTTTCAATCCCGCGGGGCATCAGTCGATTCTCGCCTCGAATCTCGATGAAAATCACGCGCATGCGCGTTGTGTGATTTCTCCTCGCCATCCCATAGGCACGAGTGGTGGGGCCAGTCGGTGGATCGATCGACGTCCCGTCGAACCTCGCGGCCGTAAGCGCCGCTGCGCCTCTGGGCGGGGCGAGAGGGCGCTTCAGTCGTGTACTGGAGCCCACCAGGGTCGCGTCCAGCACCTCGAACGCTTCGGAGTTGCTCGTTCGCTCGGGTCTCTCTCTTTTCTCTCCATCAACCTTTCGAAAAAGAAAAAAGACACTCCTCGTGTCTTTAGGGGCTGTGTTCTGAACTAAACTTCGAAATAGACGCGTGATCCTTCAACGCATATATAAAAAGCGAGCGAGAAAGAGAGAAAGAGAGAGAGAGAAAGAGAGAGCCAAACGTGAGAGCTTAGTTAATATAGTGTTCTATCTCCGATTCGAGATATCCTTTCTTCGCTCGTATATACCCTGTAGTAGTAGTTCGAAACTCGAGGATCGTACTATTCCTGTTAGTACTATAGTACCAGCGACGCGGATCAACCAGTGATCGTTCCAACGCGACGCGGCTTGTATCGTCCTCGAAGACACGAGATCGTATCCGTACCAGGATATTTCTGTTTCCATCGAATCGCTCAATTAATTCGTGGATTCTATAAAGTTGTTCGTACTCGATCGTTCTCGTCGGTTTGAACATTTTATTACGTTCGACTGTTTCGGTTCTTCGAACGGAGCCGGTCGTATCGATTCGAGAGGTGATACGGGCGTACATAGATAGAGATACACGCATAGTGAGACAAGTGAGATATACATTGGAGAGGTGCGTAAAAAGGGTTTCGGAAGTATCCACGGGGGAGAGGTGTCTATGTACGCGGCCGGAGACACGGAGAGCTACCCTGGTACCTAGCGGACGACGCGGGGTGGCTTCACCAGTGAGTCTCAGCCCTTCTTTTCGCGAGCTGATTCACCGTCACGCTTGCTTTCGACGCTTTACAATAGCATTTCGAGGTCTGTTCGCAAAAAGTGATATTTTATTGTTAATCTTGATCTCTCAGAAACCAAATTGATCGATTTCATTCTTTCTGTGGATTGTTTCTGTGTATATGGGATTAATCGTCACAGTTCATAAGAATAAACGAATTACAGTTACCATGAAGTGACCATTTTTATTCGAAAGAAACGTATACACTATTTACATGAATATAGGTATGGGATTAATAGTCAATTTTTAGGAATAACTGAGTCAAGAATAACATGCATAAGAACATCTTTATATATTACATAGAGGGCATCTTATGTTTAACATTAAGTAAAATATATATATATATATATATATATATATATATAAATTTCGAGTTAGATAAAGCATATATAATGTAGTATAACAATAAGATATTTATTACCTAATGTGCAAAAAAAGGAAATACTATTTTGTCATAGAATACATTGACTTTGTAGAGAAATTTTGTAACACTTTGTTTTAATGAAAATGGTCTTTATATAGGGTTTACATAGAATATTGTGGGTGACTAATAGTGATTATACTTCCATAAGTTGATTTATTATAAGAAAGTGACATGTATGATATTACAAATGATAATGAATTTTTGGATATCAATGTTATCATTTTTGTATATTTTCTAATTAATGGAGTTGATCAGTTTGGCGTCTGAACGACTCACTTAGTATTAGAGTTGAAGCAAAGAAATCAGAACGAAAGCTTGAAATCACTACGTGTTTCATGGAATCTAGTAGTTAAGAATGCTATATTTGTTGCTAGAAAAGCTTTTAGAAAAATATCTATCGGTATAAAGAAACTTTCGACTGATTTTGAATTTACGACGAAATCACCTGAAAATTTGATATGCGATAACTGAGAGAATGATTTCAGGCTTTCGACCGGTAGTGTATATATGAAAAAGAATATATAGGGTGTCCGATAACGTGCAGTACTAGTGAACAGGGTGTGATTCCCCGTAGAAAAATAAATCAGTAATAAAGAATAAAATTTTCTAAGACGAGATGATCAAGTTTGAAAATATATCGAACATACGCGAGTTCGATTTTTTTTAAACCGGAGTTTTATTTTACAGAATTATATTCTTCATACTCGATTTATTTTTTGGGTGTAAAATAACCACCTACTGATTTTTTTAGGTGTGAATGCGAATGAAATATGTATACTTAACAAATTTTTCAATTCGATTTTCTTGGAAACAAAACCATGTTAATAAATTGTATTCTTTATTTTCAATTTATTTTCGCATGCAAAATAACCTTCTACGGATTGTTTAATAGCAAATATCCTAATTTACGTGTATTCATATGTTTTTCTTCACCTTGATCTTCTCGAAAAACGAAGCGTAGAAATATTTTGTTTTATATTTTCGACTTATTTTTCCACATAGAATCTCCTCCTTACTATACCACAATTACCGAGACACCGTGTATAACGAGTATTTTTAGTTTGAATAATTTTACATATAATATAATGTTTCTGTATTCTATGCAAATTGTACTATTCTTCATACAACACTTCTTGCACCATCCTAACCTCACTATGACTATAAACTTTAACAAATTATTTCAATCTAATTAACCAATTATTAAACAAATTTACAAAATGCACATAATATTAAATTTAATGTTTAGATAACTGCGATTTTCTAGAATAATCGCGAATTCCTTTTTTTAATTCAAAAGTTGACATAGGTTATAGATAGGTTATGATTCGCGATATGTTTCTATATTGGGACACGATTTTATACAAAACGGTGTTGTGAAGTGATATATCAATATTATGATTTGACTATTAAGCCTCGTTCAGTAAATATAATTGACGTTGCATAGATGTTACGTGTTGATCTGTTTCTGAATAGGATACGATTTTATTACGAAACGATGTCTCGAAGTGCTCGAGTGTATCAATACCGTGATTTGACTATTATGTCGAATGGCACAGTATTTCTCAATGTTCGATGTTAAAGCGTAATTCAGCTTTCAAAGTGTAAAAAGCTTCAAGTATTTTTTACTTCAGTGTTTAATTTTTCTTATGCGTTTGGTATATCAGCTTGTTCGTCGACCCGAGTTTCAAACAACTTCGATAGGTCGCGGTTTTAGTTAATATCGAATTTTACTCCATTATGAAATATTATACATATTTATACGTATATGAAATAGAGATTATTATATTTTTGTTAATTTATTTCTTCATTTTGGATTGAGTTTCCTTTCTATTTGCTTTTAAACAAATAGTGATTGTTTCAAGATGAATCTTGTGGCTAGAGTTGAATGGTAAATCTTTAAAAATGGATAGAACACACTGGAAATGAAAGATAATTAATAAAAGTATGAACGTAAGTTTATATATTTAGAGCGTTTCCTGTTATTATTCGCTCTCCATTATTTCCAAGCGAAACCAATTTTTCACGAACTAAAAGATAAAATATTATTTTCAATATGAAGTAAAGATTTGAGTAGCGTTCATAAACGTTTTATGGCTCTTGTGTTATCTATTGTTCTCCAAAATATATAAGCGGTATACAGGATGTTTTAATAAATGAAAGGAATAACAGAAATTTTACTATATTTCACCACAAAATATTCTTTTCTCTATAAAAGTGTAATATTTTTTAAAAAAATATAATTTTAATATACTATACTATCGAATACTTTTCTTTCTTATTTTACGTAAGTTTATAACCTTCTGCCTCAAAATATCAAACGTTTTATTTTTCCTTAGAAGCAAATAACAGCGTACATATTAAAAATATCTTATGGAATACATGTCTATATATATATATATATACATAGTACTTTTCTTTTCTACTTGTTGCAAAGTTCTGTCTTGTTTTTTTGCGCAGTGAGGCATTTTTTTTCCTTGAAAAGAAATAATAACGTAGCATAGCTGCTTATATCTGATGTAGGCTATTTCAACAAAATTGCAAACTTTCTTCTTATTTTATCTTATCTGTTTCACGAAAATAAATAAACATGAATTTTTTGGAAGTAGAACGTACTCTGCATTTTTCTTAAAATCTTCAAAGAAAAAAATTGATTTATTTTATCGATTAGAAATGGTGTACGAAGTGCATCATGATGACTGTATGTGAATGTATCTGATGAAAGCCATCCAAAGTTGTTAACACGTTGGCTGGCCACAATAAAAGCGCGCAAATATCACGTGATATTTTGTAAGAAATAATTGGTATGGTATGACATATTTGAATTGGGCAAATTGGGCAAATCTCCAGGGCAAAATATAGAAAATTTGTGTAGTAGTGAACATGTTAAAAGTAATGGGGAAGACGCTAATTCTGTAATTCGCTAAGAATCTCAATATCAGTGCAGCATATAGAGTGTCTGAAAAGGAAACCTGCATTTCGATCGAACATTTTTTCGCTTTCGTTCACAACAGAGAAGTAGTTCTTCCTTGAAAACGAAATCCTTGAGTTGAAATTCTGGAAAGCATGCGCCACAGAGGTTAGAGATTGAGAAAGCGGTTTGGGAGACGGGGGAGAAAGAAATAGAGAAGGACGGTGAAACGCGACATTACCGATGTTACAACGTTTAAACGTTTGCCTTCAAGCCGAGGCCTCGTCCCCTTTTCGAAACTTCCGAAAAGATGCTTTTATGTGACGGATCGTCAGGCGAAAGACGTGTTTTCTTTGATGGCTCGAAAGAAAATATCGCCGGCAGCGCCAACTACGAACCGAAAGACGTCCACGATTTATTATTGATACTGTGATTCTGAATGAGTTACGCCCCACCCCTCTTCTACACGAGAATCGAATCTTTTCTTCTTTGTTTCAATACATATGGTTAGGTTAATGTTCTTTTCTTTCACATTTCCACTAGTTTCGTTTATAAATCATTAAATTACGAGGATAGTGAAAGAATATTGTTAGTAATCTTAATCTATAATACAGCTATTAGCTTTTTTTTAAATCCTCGAATTGTAAGAATAGTGAAAGAGCATTATTAATAATATTAGGTTATATAATGTGTATAGTAGATTATATATATGTATGTGTATATATATATATATATAATTACTAATATAATAATATAAAAAATGGAATCGAATTTAAGACAAGTAAAAAAAAGGAGCAATAAGTTAAAGTTGACAAATGGAGATTTCTTTACTTTAAAAGAACACATTAGTGAGAACGTCGAGCGATTAAAGAATCTCTCTTCGAGTCAAAAACAGCAGATGTCTCGCGTATGTATTAAAAAGCTCTGCCAACACCAACAAGTGGTAAGAAATAGTCCAGTTTTAACTCTTTTTATATATGAAAAAAATATGAATTTTTTAGAGCACAGTTCAAAACATGAATTGATATTTTCTATAATACACGACAGGTCGTTTTATTGTTATTTAATTGCATGGCAATATAATACGTGTGGTACTATACTTCGTTATAACAATGCATATGTTAGTTGCTTGAAATTTTCGATCATATTGGTATAATTTAGTATTTAAATTTAGTATAAATAATACAATAGTATGGAACAATTCTAATTTTCTTACTTATAATAGTAAATTAGCATTGTTTAATCGTGCAACAATAAACCACCATGTGCTGTAGAATAATAATCAGAACACATTATCCCCAAAATAAATATATTTTCAACAACGCGTGATACGTATGTATGTACCGTTGAATAATTAATTATATCGCGTTACAGGTTAAGTAATTA
Organism: Bombus cullumanus; assembly: GCA_014737535.1. Taxonomy (NCBI): domain Eukaryota; kingdom Metazoa; phylum Arthropoda; class Insecta; order Hymenoptera; family Apidae; genus Bombus; species Bombus cullumanus. Next base: position 5,997,542 of record JACXIX010000057.1, read on the forward strand.
ATCTGGCAACTTACATCAACAACTAACAACTTATTGTTATGTCCTACGTACGAATTATTATTGCATATTTTTACGATTATGTGTCGAATATATTTGAACTTTATCGAATAGCGATAACCGGGCAAAATTGGCTGAAAAATGGATGCATTCGTACGCGTCGATACGCGTTGCCGTTCTAACGTCGCTAATTGCAAACGACTTTATCAACCTAGAGTTCGTTTGCATGCTCGATAACTTTTCAGCGCGATGAGTAATTTATTTGTTGCGTTGGTAAATCTGACGATGCGTTTTAAAAGCTGCCTATTTCAATTTTTCTAAATATGCATATCGTAATCATAATTTCTTTTACTAAATTTTCTCTACTATTTCTATATTTCCTCGTAAAATTATTCGAAATTATTGTAGCCGATACGAATTTACAATATATTCGTTTTGAAATGTATTTTAATTTTGCAGAAAACTAATATCCTTCAAACTAACGAAATTTACTACCAAGCAAACACCACTATATCATAGTCGTAGTGAAATACATCTAATAAACTAATAATACATGTAATTCATTAATATTGAGTTATTATTCGTAATTAATTATTATGGAACATTAAACTTTGTTCCATAGAAAATCATACCTACTGTGTACAACCTTGTATCGTACAAGTGCGCGGTTGAATTTCACTCTTTATACCATATGGATATAATCATCACCTCCATATCTCCGGGACTAAACCGAAGTAACGGCCGTAGTGACGATTGCGGTTCGTTTTCTGCAATGAGATATCACGGTTCTTCGAACTTCAAAGTCTCCAAGTAGGCTCTCAACTCCGAAAGCTCGCAGCCAGATAGTAAATGCCTTATCGTTAAACGCGTGAAACACGTTCCCTGACCGGCCAGAAATAATCGTTTGAATAGCTTGATTAACCCCCTTGCCTTACATATAACAGAGCTGTCCAAGCTTTACTTACCGCCGAGCAAACGTGTTCCACCCTCCTACTCTTCTATATCATCTTCTGTTTTAAGGTCGAGATAGTATGGTATATCCCATAGTACGCGAGGGTGTTCCAGGCAACGCGATACAGATGACAATATCTTTAACTCATTCGCTAGATACTCTACACATATACTGAAATATAGTTACTTCTACTTAGTATTTATTTTTATTAGAAATTATTTATTATTCTGTGTTTTAAATACTTCGTTGTATTTAAAGTACGTTGCTAAAATAAAATAAATAAAAGAACATATTAATTATATTTAAATATTTCGTTGGATTAATTTTTAATTAACTTGTAGCAAAAGAAATTTCAAATTCTTGATATAATTAATAAGCCTAATCGATAACAAAATTGAGTATAGTATAGTATAGTATAGTATAGTATAGTATATAAGTTGAATTTGAATGTCGCTTTTTCCCCCGGTCTTCTCCCAATTTTCATGGGATAGCAGTTTGAACATAGTCAGCGAAGCTTTTTAATTACGATTCGTTTTGAAATTCGTTTCATTCATTCGAAAATTATTCGTGAAATAAAAACTGTTTTATGTTTTATGTCAAATTCAGGGATTGCTCTTTTATACTTGAGAAACGGTTCTGTGAAATAATAATTCGTGAATTTGCTATAGAAATTATTTATACTATAAATTACGAAATATATAATTGAATTGTAATTGATAATAAATAAAATTGAAGAAGTAGGTATATATGTTCATTTAATTCATCAAACACAATTTTTATCGAATAAACTGGAGTCAATTTTCAGATCTCCGTTATTCAGATATTATCTTTTAGAAAAAATAAATATAAAGCTGTGTGAAAAGCGATTATGAAATGAGATCCTAAGTTAGGTATAAAATAGAATTTATGACTTAAGATTTAAATAAAAATTCTTGGAAGGAAAAAAGATCCGTTGCAAGGAGAGCCCGGTTCTATATTCCTTAAAATAAACCTATAATGACATTCTGAGGCATAAAGGATTCACGATAAGATGGAAGTTAAGGTAGTGACCCGAAATCTATGTATGACCTGGCGTGTATAGGTTAGATGCAGCGAAACGATTCGATCGATTTCCAGGGTACATTAGCTCCCATTATCCTGTTAATATTTCAGCGAGAAAAACCGCAAATTGAACCTGTTCTTTTCCTTACATTGTTGTTTACCTCTTTCGTCGAGTTATCATTTCGTCCGAATCGGAACAGTTTAACGGTAAAGAGGCTAAAAAGAAAGAATTTTAAGGCTACCTAACTGTAGCCTTAAATGTATTAATTAAAAAGAATAGTTATCGTTATTACAGTGTGTAATATTTTATATATTATGTAACATTTTCGCGAACATACGAACCTTACTTTCGGTTCGCTATGTTTGCAAGCTTATGGCACGAGGTAGGTAAATAGGAAAATGACATACGGTTGTGCAAATTTGTAGCGGATAACTGCATACAAAGCGTTCGCTTTATCTAGAAACGTTGCAATATATCTCTGTCGACGATTTTAAAACATTTGTTTCGTCAGATGCTATTATGAATGAAAATTTGACAAAATGTTTACAATACAAAAAGTATGCGAAAGATATTTTGATCGATTCAATCGATTCGCAGAAAAGTAATATGACAGAATAGAAGGACACGTATGAGAAATAAGATGAAACAGTAGCTGTTTACGATGTTTAAAATGTATTGGTTTATGCAAATTCAGATTTTTACGATTATAACAACAAAACGATTATAATAAAAATCCAAACGACACAAGATTATAATAATCAGTATATATTAACATAATCTTGCATATTATTTACATTTTTGCATCATTTACATTTTGTCTATTGAAATTTTTTGCAAATAGTTGCAAAGATATTCATACGAGCAAAAAATATATGGTTACAATAATAGAGGGTTATCTGCGCTTTCAATGCTTTTAAAAATACGTGGTATCAAGCGTAACTGTTTCATTAGTGGAGTGTAGAGTCGCGAACCAGAAGCTTCCTCGTTTGATAACAAGAGATACATGGTAGTAAGCCGAAGCAAACAAAATAGGAAAATTAAATGTCCGCAAAAACTTGATTCATTCCTTTATATATACATATATGATTATAAATATAAGGTTAATCGCAATAGAAGAAAATTTTCTTATTTTTTAAGATAAATCTTACGGTAAACACGGAGTAATCAAACATCGACTATTGTATTATAATTCAATTTTCCTATTTAGAGATGAGAAATAAACTGAAGTGCAAAAATATATATAAACAAAACTGCAAATTTCCATTGTTAGGAAGCTAGTGCTCGCGAAAGGATTAAACCGTCTTCTACATAAAAACTGATATTTTCCAAACTAACAAACTTATATCACCAGCAAACGCTATTATATCGTACTTCAACTTTCCTCTTTTACAATTTAATATAAGACAGAGTACAAAAATATAAATGAAACTTTGAATTCTCGTTGTTACAGAGCTAGATCTCGCGAGAGCGTAACTTCGTCCCAGGGTGGCGGGCTCCGTCAGCAGGAGGCGGCGAGCGTCGCGGAGCATCAGCTAGTGTGGAAGAGGCAAGATAGATAGATAGATAGAAAGAGAGAGAGAGAGAGAGAGACAGACAGACAGAGGGAGAAAGAAAGAAAGAGAGTGAGTGAACGAGTGAGAGAGAGAGAGAGAGAGAGAGAGAGTAAACGTGACGAAGAAGACGAAGACGACGTCGTCGGGGTGTTGGTGTCCGAGGGTGGCGGCGGTGGTGACGCGCAGGAGGTGGTGGCGGCGGAGGAGGGTGGAGGCGACCGTGGAAGAAGCTACGACTCCTGCGACGTGAGTCGCGAGCCGTGCTGGTTGGGCGGTGGTGGTGGTGGTGGTGGTGGCCACGAAGAGGGTAGAGTAACGGTTTCCTAGCCGCCGAGGGAAAGGTAGAGGCTTGGTGGTGGCGTTTGTGAAGGCAACCTGTGGCAAGATGGGCTGCGCCATGTCCGCTGAAGAGCGGGCCGCACTGGCCCGTAGCAAGCAGATCGAGAAGAATCTCAAGGAGGATGGTATCCAGGCTGCTAAGGATATCAAGCTGCTACTGCTTGGTGAGTTTATTCGCATATGTACGGCATTTATATTTTTAGGCAGGAATGATATAGATAGAGAAACTCGAGGTAAGACGATGGATAGTAATGGTCTCCTCGAGTATATATACATTATACGAGGCGTATTCGGGACGGTTACCGAATTGTAATTGGCTATTACAGAAAAGTAGAAATTTGTTTGCAAAACCTTAAACTACTACTTAAACTACTACTTAAAAAGTGACAAAAGTTTTTATCATTGTAGATAACATAATTGTCATAACGGGACACCTATATCTCTATCCTCGCTTCGTGTTTGTTATTTATTTATTTACCATACCTAGTCCTCCCCTTTCAGGTTTGGACGGACTTACCGATTTGCACTACGTATCGCCGCTTCATAGAGCGGTGTCGCCTAAAGTGGCACCCGGCGTCGACGTAACTCGAAAAACTTCACACGTTTTCAGACACAATTTCGTGGAGCAGGAAAATTTGCGAAACACGAATGGAAAGTGTCAGAGTTGCATCACACCGGTTGGATTTTCCAAAGATACGCACCCGTCGGCTACCACCTTAACCGGGGTCCTGGCTGCACGTTTAAGCGCCATCGTTCTCTATGAAGCGCGGGTGCAAAAATCGGTGCCCCGTTAGTCTCAGCCGCGACTGTCTCAATGAGGGTAAAAGAAAAAGAGGGAAGGCAAATTAATTTCTGCTTTTCTTTAATAGCCAACTGAAACTTACTTTATGGATACGGGGCGTATCCATACATCGCAAGTAGGTTCGAACATTTTAATACTGTATAAGTACAGTAGAATCCCGATTGGCCGAATAATTACAGAAAGACCTGACGAATCTAAAGTAATCAGAATTGTTATAGGGCTCTGTAAATTATAAATAAAGAAAAGTTAAATGTATGTATATGGTAGGTAGGATGTCGAGACTCGATGTTTAAATTAAATTATACCGAGCCTAAATTAATCACGGTATAAATAACGAATATAGATCCACTAAAGAGACAGGTGTTCATTATGTAATCACCGACTGGCCATTTGTAGCTGTTTAAAGAACACCTTTCTAATTACAATATATAACCATTAAAAAACATAATAAATTTAGTCTTTTTCACGAACTGCGTTTTTCTTAACCGAGCAAGCGTGTGATCAAAAGATGTAAACGTAACTGACAGTTGCTACGAAAAGTTATATTTGGCACGTGGTTAGATCTGCAGTAGCATTTATGCATTAAACGCGTTTCAATAATTATCTCAATTAATAAAATTGACCGAATTCGTCTCCGGATTACTTGTTCTGGGCCCGGATTAAACTAAATCTTTGTTAAATGTAATTACGTATTTTTAATGGGGGGGAGGGGGAGGGGGGTAACGTGTCTATTCGAACATTAAATATAAAAGTTTCAAACGCTATAAAATTGAATAGATTTCCCAAAGCTTCTTTTAATCTGAACATTTTGTACAATCTTTGCGTAATAGCTTAATAATTTTCTTAAATAATATCCAAGTATATCTTTAAATAGCTTCTTCTTCTTCTTCTTAATTTATATTGCTATAATAATGATCTAATACGTCGAATAGGAAACACTGAACGATATAATTAATCGATTACTTAATCACGCGCGTCATTTTTTCAACCGCGAGTGTTGCGAGAAATTTCGATTCGAAGGAATTTCAGCAGAGAGCCCTACAATTCGAGTATCTCCGTTAATTGGTTGGCTGTTCTCGTAAATTCAGTTTCTGCCCGGCTTTAGTCGTTTGTTTTTAACGACTGGTCTGGATAACGTGACTCGAAATTAATGAACCAGATGATAATTGGGGTGCAATTATTATCGCGGACGTGCTCTTGCAAAATGCCTGATTCTGATACAATCGCGTTACTTTCGCGCCAACGAGGAATTAATTTTCTGGAAAATAGGGCTTTTATCTAATTTCTATTTGTTTATTTGTTTACTTTTCTCTGTGAAACGTGACAAATGATTTGTGAAAATTGGAGAAATCGTCAACGTTAATTTATACTCTACGATTGTTTCATGTTCGGCGTTATTCATTTACGAAAGATTCACAATTCCTTGAAACGTAAGATTCTTATTTATGCCTCTTTCTTTACAAGAGTTATTAAAATTAATTGGCTATTCTATAATTATTTTATTCGCGGTATTATCGATTAGTCGATTATCGAGATATTAATTCCCTAAGAAATGGAATTTCGTCTATTTCGATGAAAAATGGAAGCGACAAGTTGTAAATCAAGATAGTGAGAGGATAATGATTATTAAAGAGACAGAAATTTACAAGTATAATGGACTGCCAATTATTTCCATGGGAAGAAAGAAGTGAATTTGGGAGAAAAAAGTGCCGGCTTTTTCACCGGTTGTTTCACGCGTGTTATTAATCGACAGACAGAAATTAAACTCGCGTTCAAATTAGCGAATGATATATGTACACGGAGTAGAGAGACTGGGAGTAGAGAGAGCGACCGTGTGCGTTTCCTGCAGCATAAATGGGATGAAAATACTCGTGGAAGACGCAAGCAAAAGGAATGACGTCATTGGTAACACCAATAAACAGGACCCAGATTTCCCTCGGATAATCTCGGGTTTGAATACCAAGCAGAAAATCAGGAATTCTTTGTTTCTGCCTCGATCGATCGAATTGTGAGAATTTTCGTAAATCGATCATCACCCGATGCTTCAACATGCTGCGAAATAGCGTTAACTCGTTTGGTTACTTATTACTATATTACTATAAAACTTATTACTATAAAATACTTTTATTACGTTTACATTTTATATTTGCTACTTATATCGAAATTAAGAAAGATACGATAAAAATCTGTATATAGGAAATATGGATTATCACGAATTTCGAAAATAACAGAGTAACGAGTATAACATTTACTATAAAAAGTAGCTTGATGGAGCAAGTATAATAAATCTGTTGTATCTCCAAGCTCTTTATCGCTCGAATGTCGTATTAAAAAGAAGAATAGAATGAAAATTGATGATTAAAATCGTGATTGCAAAGACTCGATCGGATCTAGAAATAAGTCAATTGCTGAATTAACTACCTAGCTTTTAGCGATGTAAAATTAGATCTGTATAGACCGATTCTCTGTATTTTTAGCGTATTGTATTCCAGAATCTTTCTTCGTACATTTGAACAAGACTGATATAATACTTAAATCTGAAAAGTTGTTCAATTATCTACTTTGATTCTTATCGCAAAGAATTATTGCCACTAAAGATCTTCCAACGTTCCTCTCCTATAACGAAATTCTTTTCCATTTTAACAGAGGCTTGTAATTAAATTTTCAAAAATACAAATTTGCCTAAAAGTCCATAGTCTCATTGTAGCCTTTATATACACGTATATACGTGTGCATATATATATATATATATATATATACATGTATGCGTGTGCATACATTCAGAAAAATATAACGTATTGAGATGTATTTAGAAGAATGTTGAACATGGCGAAAGTGAAATAAGGATATGTGCAAATAATTTTCGTAGTATTACGAATTGTAAATTGGAAAATAAGTTTTCAGTTAGTTAAAATACGTGTCTCTATCATCGCCAGAAATACGAACGACAGTACGTACGATCATTGTTTCCAATGACTCTAGCACACGAACGATAATTTATTTATTTACGTATTACACTGTGCGTCGATCACGGTGTTGCCTAGAATCGTAAAATTCGTATCGTTCGTGATAACATACGTAACAACAAATAGAGTGAAAGCAAAACGAGGATATCGGTAATATTAAACGGAATAGTGATAAAAGCGATAGGGTATAAATAATGGCGCCGTTTACGATAATTGCGTTTTCTGAATTTATTAAGTATCACTCACGACGTGTGTGTGTGTGTGTGTGTGATATGTATCTGAATAATTTCACGTAAATTTTCTTTTATAAATTATTTCTTATTCGTTCGTATTATTCTTTTCTCATACAACTTTCATCTCTTATTTCTTAGTTTTCTCGTTGCTTTATCAAGTCACCCTCGTAAAAGATGCTAAGCGTTCGAAGGCTTAACAAATGTGAGGGTTTTCGTGTGAGAATAAAACCATTTGGGTAAATGATCATTTAATTAGTTTGAGTAGTACATACGCGTTATGACAAGTGTGACACAGTGATAGTTTCGAGTATAACCGGGCTTGAGTGAATCAACTTGACGAGTTCGTGGCATCAATTAGATGACGCAATTGGTTTTATCGTCAAACGAGCGATTTTTAGGGATTCCTTCTTCGTATAATAGTTAGAAATTTCGTTTAAAAACCGGAAATTCCTCTCTAACTTAGCACATATCGATATAATATAGTAGATCAAACAATTCTCTAGTTGGATTCCACTTTTCTCTTTTTTAGAAATCATATTTATAAAAACATGAATTTGCATAAATACCTGTATCCTAATTGTGAGAACAGAACAAGAATTCGAAAGTTGATAATTCAGGATAGTTAAGCTTCGACATTCTGAAGATGTCGTCAGAGTTGTTTACGATGTTGAGACATGTCGTTTCGCTGTGTGCCAGATTCGAACAAAGTAGAATCCGACCGGTTCCAGACGATCGACAGAAGTAGTACGTAGTAGACTGAACGGGTTCGGGATGAAAGAGCTTTTTAAAACAGGGGGAGAGACTCGCCACCCATAAGCAGGAAAACAAGTTCCGCTGCCACAGTGTGCCACGTCATTTCCGGTCCCCAGCTTCCGCCCGTGCGCACTTCTTTCCCTGTACATAAATATTATGACACTTGTGGGAAAAATGAGATAAACCTGAAAATTTAGTAGGAAATTATGGGGAATTGTTTAAAAGCTAAAAATCCTACCATCTCATTTTGAGATATTAGGCTATTAGCCTGTAAACATCTTATACATATATAGGGTGTCTTGGAGTTTTTCCTACAAATCGTGTTCTTTGATTTTTTATTTCTTCAAGAGTTTAAGTTCGTTTACTTCGTTTCTATTTCATTTTCGTCTCTACAGTTTTACAATATTATACAGGGATAGATAAATTGACTCGATATAAACGTTTCTTCTGTGTCGCCTCGGTAGAAATTTCAGTTTCGTTATTTCTTATTATTTCCAATCGAACGAAACTGAACCTTTGATCCACTAATATAATAAATAAAGATTAAACGAATGAAATGGAACGAAACGACCTATGAATCACCTACTATCCAGTGACGTTAGCCAATTATATTTTTGTGCGTTTCTTACCGATTGTACATTACTGATTATGCGTTTCATGCTTACGTTATTCTTTTCAATTTTCAGGTGCCGGAGAGTCTGGCAAAAGTACCATCGTTAAACAAATGAAGTAAGTAGCTAACAAATTTTTTAATATGTTTATGCAAACTCGTATCTTTACGAACGAAATTTAAAAAAGCTGCAATCTAAATGAAGACTTTCGTTTACGCGTAAAACTTGATAATTATTGGTTCGTTTGCGTCCCTCCGCCGTACTTTAATTACGAAATCACATGTAAATCGAGTTGCGTTAATTTTTTGTACACGCATGTTTGTACATACACGTGCATACGAAATATGTGTGTAAATTATTATATTGAATTCTCTGCAGAATAAAAAGAGTTTCATTAACGCTATAACAAATCGGTTGTTCACCTCGAAAAATCCGTCATTTCAGCGTTGAAAGACCAGCGGCTGGTAGAACGTGTTTGAAATCTTGTTTTGCAGTCAATGGACCCATTCATGGTGTCCCATGAACAAAGGCATGCGTGTTCAACCGCGGAGAACGTTTCTGGATTACTAATTTACCGGTGACTTACTAATGCAAAAATGCCTAAAAGTGTTCAAGGAGAAACTGTAGATCTCGAAAAGTACAATGATTTCGAAATAATACGAAACCTTAGAATTAAAAATAATTATTATGAGATTCTAATGTAAGAGTGAAGTTAGATTTAACTTTCAACTACCTTTACTAAGTAGAGTTCACTAAAATGAACAACGTTTCGATATAATAATTTCAGTATATAGGAATCTAAAAATAAACAATATGTAGAGATACACGAGTCCGTATTAAATGCTAATGCAATTTTTACAACTTGATAATAATTTTTCTCTAAACTATCTATATTATCGTAGAAACCCGAGTAAAATTAATTGCCAGTCACCATGAATATATGGATGACTTATGCCGAATTGGCCTTAACAAGATGTCCGTCATTTATTTTCCCAGAATTATCCATGAAAGCGGATTTACACCCGAAGACTTCAAGCAGTACAGGCCCGTAGTATACAGCAACACGATACAATCTCTAGTCGCTATTCTCAGAGCGATGCCGAATTTGGATATCAACTTTTCGACCAATGAACGGGAGGTAAGTTGAAGTGATCTCTGCTGTATTCTCTGGATCGTTTTCGACCGAATAGTACTCTTAGACAATTTCTTAGGCGTCAGGTAACTATAAAGGAATGGTTACTGACACCCGTCATTGTCAAGACTTTTTTTTCTCAACATTAAAACGTCTTCTTTTCGTTGAAACGAGAGCGAGATCGAAAGATTCTAGGACCGAAGCAGTTGAGTTGGTTTGTTAGACGAGTGACGTAATCCGGAAAAGGAAATCGGTTTCAGATAGAAGATTTGCAGTACATATATAGACAAAAATTTATGAATTTATTAGACGACTATAATAATTTATGTTAGATTACCAAAAGTTTTTCTTCTTTTTTTCTTTTTTTTTTTTTTTTCTAATGCAACAAAAATTAAACGAAATGAAAGATTACAGGATTAAATAAAAACCGAATCAAAGATTAATGGATAAGCTTCGTAATTTCTTCTGAAATAGAAGTAGATAAGAGAAGGCAAAAATCTGCAAAGTTAAGAAATAGACAGAGTTCCGTTAGGAAAAGCGAAAGGCGGAAGTAGGCGGCGGAAGCGGTAGAAATTAAAGAGTAAAGGTTAGCGGTCTGCCGGGAAGTCAAAAATTATCGATAACCCGAGCACTTAAACGATCGATGCGCATCTCGAGCCAGGTTCTGAAGCACCCTCCTCGGCATATTTACCGATCGTGCAGCATCGCGGCTGCGTCGTTTACCTTAGAGCCAATAAACGAGCCCCTGCCTCGAAAACAACGAGCACGATGGGTTGCCTCGAGTGCCGATTGATCCGGCTCCTCGAACCCAGTGTTTCTCAATCTGATCTCTCTTCGGTAGCCTTTCCTTTTTTTGTTTATTAATAATATTTTTCTTATTAGGCGATATGAGCTCATTGTTCCCTCCCTCCCCTCCCCACCCCTCCCCACCCCGCTCGCCGCCCCATTTCGTACCATTTTTATACTTTCGTAACATTTCACAAGCTTTTTTAGTATTTCTGGTAGCTTGAAATGGCTTTGGTCAGATTCATTGCTCAGTTATCATGATGCGCTTCAAGTATCAACGTTATAATTAAATAATACGCTTCAGGTATAAAGAAAGGAAGAAAGAAAGGGAAGAAAACACAATAGAGAAACGTATGTTTCGCGGTTCTAAAATCGCGGTTGAAGGGAACAGCATAATAAATACTGGCACACATATAACAAGATTTATGTACGTCGTATACACCTCCACTTGCTCGTCTTGCTATATCTTAAGTGTTTAAGTAGTGTTCACTTGTTGAAGCATTTGGCAAGGGCACATTCAAAAAGAGCGTGGAGTGCACATCCACTTCAGCATTTTAACCTAATTTCGATAGTACTTCCGCTTTTTAATTAAGTCGTATAAGCCTTTTTCTTCTCAATATAAGTAAATCGAAATAAATTCAACTGATTTTAATTTCCTTTAACAATTCCTTTGATAATTTTGTTTGATAGATCGAAATTAATCCACACGATCTTCGTAGCGTTAACAAGCAAACATCAGTTAAAGAAAAGAGAAACACAAAATATTGTTTTAATATTGGAAAAATATAGTGTTGTCAATGTTTATTTTACATTAACTGGTATATATGTGTTCTGTAAATTGAGTTAACTTGAAAATTGCTTATCAGCCGGACGCGAAAATGGTGTTCGACGTGATCCAAAGAATGGAGGACACGGAACCATTCAGCGAGGAGCTTTTGGCTGCGATGAATAGACTTTGGGCCGACAGCGGGGTACAGGAATGCTTTGGCAGGAGCAACGAGTACCAACTCAATGACTCGGCGAAATAGTAAGTAAATTTGTCACATCGACTATTTACCAATCTATAACTTTTCTAGATAAAATCTAGAGTTCACAAAATCTTGGAGCCCTAGCTGCCCTAGCTCGAAGGTAATTCGTCAGTAACATCAGGAATGTTTCATTAAACTTTCAAAGAAATCGATCGATCATCCTCGTCTCTAAGACCTCAATACCGTCTCTACTGGAAAAAAAAAAAAAAAAAAGAAAAAAAGAAAAGAAAGAAATATTTCGTCGAGAAGAAAAATTTTCATGCTACTATGAAAATGTAAATGTTGTGTAAATTGGTGCATTAAAAGCGGGCTAATCGCTGGACAGATACTGTATCAAAATTATCTCTACTGGGTTTTTTTCAACGGGCTGGGGGGCTTAAGGGGTTTTTGAAAGCATAAAGTCAAGCTTTTTAACTCGAGCTTCAGCTTCGATTCAGTTCAATTATTAGACAGAAGAAGAAAGATGAAATTGTAAAATTGATAATAATAGAAAAAACATAGAATAAGAAGAAAAGGAAACAAAATATTAATTCTGAATCTTATATTATTATATTTCTATATATTCGATTTTCTATAGTTTCTTAACTCGACCATCGGCACAGTTTTATTATAGGGATAATATTTACAAATAAACATAACCCAGGAAGAACCTGCCAAAGTCCTTGGTACCTCTAACGCCTAATTTGGAGTAGATCCAAATCTAATAGAAACTGAACCTTTCACGGCTCCATTCATATTCAACAGCGAGACTTGCCAGCCACCAAGAAATTAATTACCGTTTGGCCGGAGATCAGTAATTTAACGTCATTTGTAATTCTATCGTTTCAGTATACATTACACTCGTACTATTTATTCAGGAGACGATAACTTCTAATTCAAAGAAAACCAATATTTAACCGTAAAGAATATTAAAATCGAGAAATCGGAAAATGCAAAAAATGAAACATTGATTTCCAATCAATTTATACTATTACAAATTTAATGTTTTAGTTCGTAAAATCGAAATTCAAAAAGATTTAAATTTGTTAAAATAGAACATCTTGCTTTATTTTGCTATTCTCTTACGCGAATATTTGCGCAATTACTAATTTTCGCAGAAAATAATTTTCAAAATTTTCAAGAAGATTTGTATTTTTCCGCCTATATTAAACATAAAACCCAAATATGTTATATTATGCAAATTTATTTTCAAACTTAAATAAATTTACCAAACCTGTGTACATAATAATATTAATTTTAAAAGGTGATGTGACACGTCACTGAAAAATATTATATCCAGTTGAATATTGAACTGCCAGCAGATAGAATAGGCAAGCACAATGGCAATGATTCCGTGATGAAGACAATAGATGGCGATTAGGTTACATCTAATCCATCTAGAAAGCATGACACATCCTCGGAGATAGTAATCTTGATGATAGTAACATTATCCCTCGCAAAATACCTGTCTCTATGCATTTAAAATATTGTCTTTATATCAACAAATTGGTAAAAAACTTATGATTAATGTATAACTAATTCAGTTTATGTTAGTTAGTTATTAGTTAGTTATTAAAGTCAGCGCGTAAGTAATGATTGAAATTATTCATTAGATTTTCGCAATTGAACGAGGTAGGTACTATGACGTCATATGGCAAATTGTTTAATGACCAGTCTCTGTTAGCAACCTGTTGTGTCCTGATTATAGTGTGCGTAGCAACAAGCATCGAACAGAAGGGTCACGATTTATTGCATTACTCCTCTGCCGATATTTTCGTATGTTTTCTAATGCATATAGCTATAAAAGTACTATTTTCTTGTGTTAGTTATCAACATTCATTAGGAATATTAAATTACGTTACATAGAAATGGAAAGATAAACATTGTTTTGAATAAAATAAATAAAATAACAAATAAAAGAGATTATAACATTTTCTAATGTTAGAAGAAAATTATTATCTGATAATTTGATGTGTCAATCTCAGTTTGAAATTCGAATTTAGATTTTACAAGATACGAAGTATCATACATAACTACAACTACATATCGGGTGGGACTAAATATACTATTCACGGTATAACTTAAAACGAAATAATTGCTTGGAAAAACAGCAGAGCATGTAAAATGAAATTTTTTAATATCTTCCCTTTTCTTTTTTTATTATAAAGAAAAGCTTAAAATCGCACCATTTTTCATAAATAAGATTCTGTGAACAATACATCGTGGGACCCTCAATATTGAAAATATAAAAATCTTCTAAATTCGCGCTATTAATACATTAACAAAACTACGTGGCCCTAAATATACACAGAAAAAAATTTATATAAACAAATCTGTATAATTTACAATATCCCACATTATATTCTCCCAGGAAAGTAAATTTTCCAAAACAAATGATCAATACCCTGGTACGCGTAATCTTTCTTTCGAATCTCCAGAAATGTCCCTATATGTAACATTAATTTCAACCTAGACAATTGTACTCGACTCTACAAATAACCAAAAAAGGGAGAGAGAGAGAGAGAGAGAGAGAAATAAAACTCCAAATTGCTCCAAAAGTCCGAACGTTCTGAAACGTAAGTAGATCTAACCTAAAAGCTTAATTCAAGTTTTACCGATCGTAAACCACCGGTGGACACAGCACTCGAGACGAACCTAATTTCGCCAGGCAATGTAGGCAATAAAAAATAGAAAAAAAAAATAGTGCAACTGGAGGGATCCGAGCATTCTCTTTCGTCTTTTTTCCCCTTTTTCTTTCTCTCTTATTTAGGTTCAGCGGCGTATTGATCGTCAATGACGTCACGCCACGCCCGTGTCACGTGGCCTAAAATGGCCGCCGACACCATCCCCACCACTCTTTCTTCTCTGCCTTACTATGTTCCCTCGTTTTCACCCCCCAACCCCAATTGTTTCTCTTTTCATTCTATTACCGCTGCTTCTCTTTCTGTGCCCTGTACGCTCTGAGAAAGAGTAAAAGAGAGAAGCAAGGAAATATGTGTGTATAGCGATACGCAAGAATGTCGAAGCACAACGGGGTGGAACGTACAACAATAGGGACAAAATATCACTCGTTGTTGGAAAATTCGTAATAATTGGACACTTAATAATTAGCAAGCAAGAGGAGGAAAAAATGGGGTTAGGATAAAGCGAGAAAATCGGGTGCAAGGACACGAAAATTCTGATAGGCCTCCCGGGAGCGTTCCTTTTGATGAGAACAGTTACTGTACGATCTTGTTAATCTATCACTACCCTGTTTAGGAAAAAATTTTTTTCAGAGTTTTATTATATTTTAGAATTTTCCTTAACAATAATGATTATCAATCATAAAGTCTTGTCGTACGACTGCTTTTAACAATAATAATTAAATTAAAAAACTAATATTATAAAGTAATCGTTACACTTTTTATCGTTTGTATCATATGTTTCGAAGTGATTGTTTTATATTATCTCTTGACACTTTTGACTTTTGTATACATATATTGTTCGATATAAAGATTTCAATATAAGTACGAGAGCGCTAAATGTATTCGATCACCCCATATATTTGAACTACTATACCTCATGCCTTATGGTTGTAAACGCTAGTAACCGAAACGCGGGTGATCTACGATGTTTTCGAAAAGCAACTGGTGATAAAGTCACGTTACAGCTCACGTATACAGGATGTCTGCAAGTGTAAATATGAGATTTCTTAGAAATGTAAGCTGTTTCTTTCTCGGTTATTGGTTATCAGCGTTTCGAGTTATTGACAACGAAAGATGATCCACGCGTGTAAATCTAACCTCAACTAGCGTGTTGCATACTTACATACTTGTACATACTTACTTACTTACTTACTTACTTACTTACTTACGATGGTTGCGATTGCGGATCTATTATGATAAAACATTTAACATTTCAAATATTAGATATTAATATCCATTTATGATATCATTATTAATATACTTTCAATATTCTTATAATAACGGTAATATAAGCAGAACAAAATGACAAGGAATTATCGAATAAAGCATGGTAACGTTTTGCTATTTTATATTAATAGCGTGCCATTTTTTCTGGACACCCGATATCGATCAGCCTGGCCGATATCCGTATGTGCGAGCCACGAAAACCAATATAAAAACCATGCAGCGCGATAAGATGAAAGTGCTTGTGCCTGGCTACAGGTGCATCCAACTTTGGCAATGAATGCTAAATCACAAGATGTGGGAAAATCGATCGAACACGATCTCGGTTACGACCTGAATTTAGAACGAGGGGAATGTCATTTACTCTCTAGAAGTCTCTGGAAACACTTTACACCACGTGTGAAAGTGTCACTTTAAGTAGATTATATAAATATCTTAAATCTTTTATCAATGAGAAGTTAACCTAAAATATAGTAAGAAACAATTATAAAATACTTTTTCAGAATAATTTCGAACACTTTTTCTTATTTACTTTTATTCTGTGATCTTATTTCCTTTTATTCTAGATCGCTTAATCTGTGATATTTTGAAGAATTCTCTAAAAATATAACTAACGGTCCTGCGTTTTGCCTTGAAATTCCAGTTTCCTGGATGATCTAGACCGATTAGGGGCCAGGGATTATCAGCCTACGGAGCAAGATATTTTAAGGACCCGTGTTAAAACAACGGGAATAGTCGAAGTCCACTTTTCTTTCAAGAATCTTAATTTCAAGTAAGTAGCCGGGTCAGATGTTTATTCGTAAAATGCACAAAAACGATTCTGATAATACACGTTAAACATAATAAATGTTAAACATAAAATTTACATACGTAAGAAATATTACTAACCATAGCATTATCCATATTATTGATCTTCTGCAAAACTTCATGAACTTATCGTCTATTTTTAAAGGACACATATCTTTCCACCTGACAGGTTATTCTCCTTTTCGACTATGTCATATTAAAGTGCTCTCTTATCGCCACCAGATGGTATTGAAATCATACAATGAAGGAAAATGAACCTTTAAATAGAGTATTGTAAAGAATAGTTGATTTAACAGAAGGATATATTTGATACAATTATCTAATACGAAAATGAATATAATACAAAGAAACAAGGACAAGAAAGTAAAAGACTGACTCGTTTTGATCCAATCCTTACGATCGAAGGTGGATACAGGTGTAACTTTATCAACACCACTGATATGAAAAAAATGTTATCTTTTTGGAGATTTTAGGGTGTACCGACAACAGACAGGAGATTGTTTTCTATTCGGCAATCGAATGATTATTCCTATCTTGTATGCGCATAATATAATATATAATAATATAATTTTTAGATAAAAATATTTGGAGATTCTGGCATGGGAACAACATTAAAAATCAAGGAACATATTGCCACGGGCTATATTGTTAACATTGATCTCAGTGGTTAAAAAAAGAAATTGAGTAAGGAGGCAGGAGAGGGGTAGGCTAAAGGGAGAGAGCAATGACTTATGAATGATTGAGCATGAATCATTGGGATGACAATTTAAGAAACTGAGCACATGCATTCCCTCTTTCAATTAATGCCACTTTAAGAAATGTTTCTTTGTAGATATATTTCACACTTATTTATATCTATTTACATAGGTGTATAATTTACATTTGCATTTAGCTCTCTTAACAGTATACTAACATTATTTATATACGTATAATTATGTATTTATATAGAAATATAATTTACATTTACACAAATATTATATAATTAAAACTGACAATATGTTTTGTGCATATTATTAGAAATTAGAAAACTGAAAATTTGTATTATCGTGTTATTTTTCCATTGTCTGTAAATACAATTTCGATTATTCTCTTTTTAATAAAATTTAAAAGAACTACATTTAGATAAATGTAATTTTCTATAAAAATATAATAGGAGGATAGAAATAAAATATCAATAAAATCAGATTGATATATTTCAATTTGTTAATTAATTATCCAATGAATTTCTGAACGCTTGTTCATCGGTATACCGTTGCTTCTTTACAGATTGTTCGACGTGGGCGGCCAAAGAAGCGAACGTAAGAAATGGATCCATTGCTTCGAGGATGTTACCGCGATCATATTTTGCGTTGCGATGTCCGAGTACGATCAAGTCCTGCACGAAGACGAAACGACGGTAAGTATTCGCACTTTTTTTTCACTTGACACTTTCACTTTTTTTAGTAATACATAATAAACAAAGTTTAGTAAATGACAATAAAACTAAGATGATATTAAACGATATTTTTCATTGAAATAATTAGACAACTAGTTTATTTATATTAAAGTCATACGAGATCATAGTGTATACACAAAAGGACAGGTGATATTTCACGGTGCGATGATGAAATTCGTAACAATAGAGTAATTCAAGAAGCCAAGGAAAACTAAACTCCACTTACCGTATCAAGGATGTTGGAACTTTACAAGTGAACAAGGGAATTCTAAAGTATATACAAATTTCCAGAGTCTTCGGATTTTCAAAAAAGTCTGCTCTTTACGTTACGATAGGTATACGATATACGATAGAAATATACATAGTATATGTATCATTTTAAAGATAACATATCTACGATATATTGTAATGTTTTATTTTCTTTTTTTTTCGATAAGAAATTACTAAAGAACGATTAATATTAACGTTAAGAAAAATTTACTTTATACTTCCACTGCATAGCAGTGAATTAGCCTGTATGAAAAGTCGAATCAGTCAATTCACTCTCGAGTTCACACAATGAAACTTGTGAGTTTTTTCTTTGTCATGTCTTTGTTATGTATTTCACGAACCTATTTTTGTTATGTATTTGATATTTTTCTCGATGCTGTTGAAGAATAAAGTACTTCTTATGAAGTGATCGTGAAGAAGAATCGTAGGTGAAAAAGGTCCTCTACATATCTAAGTGCTTTTTATCTCTTTGCCTGTTCTACCAGAGAAAAGGAAAGATTCGAACATTTTTTCGCACAATTATATATATGCACACGCTACTTATGGAGATGCATATGGGGAATTCTACGTGGGAAGAAAACGTGATAAACTGCAATTGTTGGAAATTAACGAGTTCTCGTGGAACGACCCCATTGATTAACCCCTCATTCTTCAATCCATTGGAATGATTTGCTGTTTACATTATTTTACAAATTTCTTTCTATACCTCTATTTTTCATGCGATACTTTGTACATTTAAAATCATGTTGGATTATAGTTTATTATATATCTTTGGACATTAATTATTATTAATGTTTGCATGTTAATTATCTGTTATAGAATCGAATGCAAGAAAGCTTGAAACTGTTCGACTCAATTTGCAATAACAAATGGTTTACTGACACCTCGATTATTCTCTTCTTGAACAAAAAGGATCTTTTCGAGGAGAAAATTCGCAAGTCTCCGCTCACCATTTGCTTCCCCGAATATGCCGGTAAGAAAATATTTTTCACATTTATATCCATCGAATTTTGTAAACGAAATATTAAAGGTTAATCAGTATTAAACTTTTTATTTTTTTATTTATAGCGAAAATTACAGTAAAAAGATTTTATATCGTTCTTGTTAACCTTTATTAATCTAGTGAATAATGTATGTATTGCATTTCAGTAAAAAGAAATTAACGGTTTGGAATAGAATTTCGAAAATTATAGCGTAATCTATTAGCGAAGATCATATGTTACATGTGGTGTAAAAATAAATGCGGGAAGTTCTCATTGTTATAAAAAGTCCGTAGTCTGTTGCTGCCCTTGGAATTCCTTCACGCCCCACAAGAGAGCTACATCCTCTTGTTTGAGGTACACTGATCTAAATACGTATCGTTCATCGTATGTCATCCATCTTCTGAATTTTCGGTACGACTGTGAACATTATTTTTAGCTAATAGAAGCTGAAATTTTAGAATAAATTAAATAATTTCAATTTCAATAATCTCTTTCTCGCGTTTCTTTCTTCTTTTTTCATTTTTACGTAATCGCGTAGCTTGAAATATATAAGAAATAACATAGAAGTGATCTTTCAAAGAACATTCAAAGACAAAAAATTACAATTTTAAACACTATCCATTCAAATATTATCAGTTTCTTTTCTTATTTATAAAAACAAAACGTTCATTAGACAGAAAAGATTCAAATCGAAAATAATCATTTTCCAATTTGTCTCACTGAAGAAACAACAAATTCATATTGCGGCACATTCCTTAATCTCTCCCGTTTGAAGAAAACAAATCTAGAGCAGAACTTCCTGCCAACCAGATGTTACCAACCTCGTTCATAAGGGGTTAAACTTTCGATTTTTTAAAGAAATTCCTGAAACACCCAGTAAGAAAACAAACGTAATGCGAAACAAACAAATGTAATCTCTTGCCGTTTTTATTTTACTTACTTATGTTTCGATGGAATAAAGAGCGTATAACGACTTGGAACAATTTTTCGCATAAAATTAAGAAATCACGCATGCCAAGAACGATTCTCTCTTATTTCCTGAAATTGAGAAAGCTTTTTGTAATGATAGGGGAATACAATTCAGTGAAGCAAGAATGGCCTACATCAGAAGGTTAAATGAATAATAAGGAAACGTGTCTGTCTGACCGCAGGGGCGCAAGAGTACGGTGAAGCAGCCGCGTACATCCAGGCGCAATTCGAGGCGAGAAACAAGTCAACCACTAAGGAGATCTACTGCCACATGACTTGCGCTACTGATACCGACAACATTCAATTCGTGTTCGACGCAGTCACAGACGTCATTATCGCCAATAATCTCCGTGGCTGCGGTCTCTATTAGGATAAATATTCCCGTCGTGGAGCCGATCGACCGACACACACTCACACTCACACTCACACGCATAAACACGACAGACATGTATTGCGAGAACGGGGGAGCGCGTGAGAATGAGAGACTGCGAGATTGTCAGGTTGCCGAGAGAAAGATCGCGTGACAGAGGGGGAGAGAACGGCTGAAAGAACGGGAACGAGAAAAAGAGATACACCTATGTACCACCGCTACTACTACTACCGACCACCTGCGGATACCTTCTCGACTTTTTTTATCAGACACCTCTTTGTGCCAGCTCTTTCAACCTTTCCCCTTATCATACCGAATGATTCGAACGCAGTTGCACAATGTTTACGCAACGCTATGCATTATGTGCTGCTAAAAGTGCTGCTATCTAAGTAGGTTCACTTGTACAATTCCTGGATCCTCTTGCATAATAATTGAATAATTACTATTATTAGCGAACCGATAATTCATCAGTTATACGGCTCTCCTCTATCATTTTTCATTGAATGAACTTATTATTTGTAAAATCTTATTTATTTCATCAACAAATTTGTTACCATTATGCAAGGATAATCTGTAACTTTTGAATTGTAACGTTTCATTAATAGTAGTATTTAGTTCAATTGTCCATGGTGATTGAATTAAGATCACATGAAATTTTCAACGGTTCTCATTGTGTTATACGCAATCTTTTATGGGAAAGTTAAAGGCAAATGAAGGACGTCGTCACTCTAATTCAATGAACAGGGATTGTAGAAGTTAGGAACTTCTCCCTGAGAAACATTTTACTGACTGAGCAAGCAGAGAATTGTGTAGAAACTTGAAATATCAGCAGCATCAAGAACGTTTCTCTACTAGAGAAATTCATCTCTACTAGAGAAAATCATAATCAGATTCGATTGCTGTATTAATTGCAGAGGACTTAATATTGCCTTTACTCATTGGTCATTTTCTATTTTAAACCGATTGTGACTGAGTCAGTTTATCAACGTTGGACTATTATCTATTAAACCAATACCGAGTACTGTGACCAATCTTTTTGTCAACTGTCAGAACTGGTGAATTTGTCATATATATAAAAATCTATTTTTGTGTCGATATTTCAAACTAAAAAATTATATACAAACGATTGAATTTCATATTTTACATTTTCTTAAGATTCAAAAGCTTGTATAATATTACTTGTTTAATTAAAAGAAATTATATGGGTCAAAGGGTCAATAGTTAAGTCCTTCGTAATCAAAAATATGGAATTAAGGAATATGTTGAAAGAGGGCGCACAATGATCAATCCAGATTTTTCATACATTTCGCGGTAAATCGCACAAAGACCAATCATCACGAAGCACACTCGAATCTCGAGATCCTTCATCTGATTTTATTGTAAATTAGGGAAAGAATATAGTTATCTGTTCAGGTAGAAGATTAATCTGAACAACATTTTTTTAACATAGCAAATAATTCTAGTTAATAGTTTAACTTTAACATTTTTTTGACAAAGGAAATAATTTCTTTAAAAAAATGTTTCATTTGACAAACACTTTAATTTTCTACCTGGAAAGAAACGATTTATAAGCTAATAATACGGTTTTCCTTTTTCACGAGTAGTATAATAATATTCAACTATTTTAACTTTAGTTGAATAAGCATGTTACGTTCATCGCCGATCGCACAAGTCGCGCACAACAAACTGACGAGAAAAGTATATTTTTCTCTCATACAAAATATTTTATATTTTCCGTGCAAATCTACAATTCCTACATCTGTCGAATACGTATAATATTATACTATTCGGTTTTCGATCAGTTCCTTTCGGTTAGAAAACTAAACAAAAAAAAAAAAAAAACATGCGCTAAAATTGTGTAAAAAGCATACAAACGCCGTTGATTGAAACAAGTGAGATTTAAGTGAAACCATAAAAATTCGATAGATAAGGTCAGAATAGTGCAAGATTGCGCAAGAAGCATGCAGAAAAAAGACGTGAACATCTTGATGCGTAGATATTTAATTAAAATTCGATTTCCGATTCGTCAAACATTTTTTTGCCAACGATTCGAGCAAGATTCGTAACGCTATGGACAAATGGCGCACCGTATTGCATCAGAAAGAATTCTTCACTGTTTTTCCCTTTAATTGAATCAACAGTTTCGTTTCGTTCCATTGTCACGCACATTTACGCGACTGTACGCACACGATCGCACAATTATACGCAACGACGCAATCACACACACGTACACACGTTACACGAATATACAGGGTATTCAGAAATAGGTGGCCGAACTGTGGTATAGCGTAGAATACGATATCAAAGTTTGGCCATTTATTTCTGAAATATTCTGCATAGGACATACGTTGAAGTGTTTACATTTGCGAAAAGTGAAAGAGGTTCCACTCAACGAAGCTAGGATCCTTGAATTTCCGAATTTTCTTCGTACGATTTAGTTACCTTCTTACGCAATTACGTTTTACGTTTCTTGATTAGGTCAGGTGTGTTTAAGGAGCTTTCAATTGTTCGATGAAATCTTGACTTGACTATTAAGTGATAGCGTTTTTGGGATCGACAGAAGCCGTGTCTTTACGCTTCTTTTTTCATCGAAGCAGTCCTTACTGGCTTTAAAACGAATATCAGTGCAGACCGAAACATTCCACGTACAGTCAAACGCAGTTCCCCGTTTTCTATTTTTCCTTGGTTCGTATTTAATCATCGCACAATGTACCAATATTCTTCTTTTTTTTTTTTTTTTTTTTTTTTTTTTTTTTTTTTTAATAATCTTTCCATTTGAACGACTTTTTATTTTTGTTTTTTTGGAAAAGATTTCACTCTCTTTTCCAGAATTGCAATTGCGATTGAAACGAGGAGTTGTGGCAGAATTTTTGGCAATCTTTTCGTAGGAATCTTTTTACCAAAGATATTTGTTTAAAACTTTTATATTAAAAAATATCATATTCTAAATTTATAATTAATGTCTGTTGGGAATTCGAGATTTTTTATAATTTATTTAAAATAGTTGCAATTGCAATTCGTCGCTGTTCAATTGTAATATAAATTAAAATATCGAGAAGTGTTTGACCAAAAAGAACCAAAGAATCGAGTAGAACAATAATTACAAATGTAAAGAAAAAAGAAAGGGAAGAAGGAAGAAAGAAAAAAAAATATTCTCAAAATTAATCTGAATTATGTATATATGAAGGACAGATTTTTTTTCTTGAAGAAGGCCAAGAAGAATTTCACTACTTTTTCTTTCGACGACGAGTATCAAAAGAAAGAACACCTTTCTTTTCTACGTTTCGATTTTGATTTTTCCTAATCTTTCTTTTTTTTCTCTTTTTGTTTTTATACGTCGATTTTTGCGAATTATTTTTATATCGTTAGTTGGATCTAGAAGATAAAAACAAGATTTAAAAAAAAAAAATAGTATTACTGTCACCGCCGTTGCCATATTACTGTAAAAGTTAATATATAAATTTTAGGGCTATCGATTATAATTAATTAAGTATTCCTATATGTAGTAGCCATAATTATGTATAAATAAGTACGCATATAGAACTTCTAGTCAAATAGAGAACGTACTAGCTCGTACAAAAAAAAAGAAAAAAATTGTGTAACGATCGGGAAAGTGATTGCTTTGATTTATTTCTTTCGCAGCGAGGATTTTTATTACTCTTAACTATTATTATTAATTTTCAGTTCGTTTCAATATCTGTAATCGATAATAAATTGACAGGAAGATGTAGCTTTTATATTTATACTTACACTATCGGTTAGAATATTTGAGGCGCCAAATTGAAACTACTGATTAATGATTTGATTGATTTAAAGGAGAAAAGAAAAGTTTAAGTTTCAACCGACAAAGAAGAAGCAACCAGTGAAATGAAAATAAAGAATAACAATAGATTGTAAATTGAAATAATTGTAATACGTAACGGGTGTGCAATTTCGAATTTAGAAATTGTAATTCAATTATTATTATAACCGCCTAGGATAAATGCAATGAATTAAACTGTGTATAGCAGTGATTGCCTTGATATTCTTCATTCTTGTTGGTTTTTCCCCGATCAGGCTCGCCGGTAGCAGTCCAAGCTGCTAGTGAAATTTCCCTATATTTCTTGAGGGTTGCTTCTGAATTTGAAAAAATGGGAAGAGCCACACATTCATGAACATTTCTACATTAAAATTTTTTCATTTATCGTTTTCATTTAAATTACTTATTTTTTTTTTTTTTTCGCTTATTTCGTTCGTTTATTTCAATTTTCTTTCTATTCGCTTACCAGCGTGAAATTCAGGGATTTTTAAGAAAAAACCACGAAAATCATTTCTCGCCTTCGGACGCTCTTTTATGCCATAAGCTATAAATTGTTATTTTACAACAGACCCAACGTTATTGTTTTGTAATAAGCACACACTCTCATCCGGCTAATTATTGAACTATGGCAAGCCGCGATTTTTCAATCTACAACTTTTTTACCAGCTCAATCAGTTAACTTAACAGCTACCGATATATCTTCAACAAAAGGAATTTGAAATTTTGAATTTGCATTTGGAAGATGACAAAGAAACAAGAAATTCCTAGATTGTGGATCGAGAAATCGTTATCGTTGCTCCCAATTATCGAGAAGCAGCAGTACACGGTTTGTAAGTTCCAATGAGAATTAGAAACCGAAAAAAAAGAAAAAATAGAATAGAATAAAAACCTACAAAAAAAATACGAAAGGAGTTTTAGTAAACGGGATAACAACGTACGAACTATAAATTGCGAGACGAATACTAACGAAGNAAAAAAAAAAAAAAAAAAAAAAAAAAAAAAAAAAAAAAAAAAAAAAAAAAAAAAAAAAAAAAAAAAAAAAAAAAAAAAAAAAAAAAAAAAAAAAAAAAAAAAAAAAAAAAAAAAAAAAAAAAAAAAAAAAAAAAAAAAAAAAAAAAAAAAAAAAAAAAAAAAAAAAAAAAAAAAAAAAAAAAAAAAAAAAAAAAAAAACAATAAAATCATCGCGAGATAAGAAGAAAACGTTCTTTATAGACGAACTAACCAAGAAAAACTTAACAAACGAGAATAATATTTTTCACGAGGGCAAAAATAAAACTCTTATTAAGAAGAATATCGAGTACGAAACGAATGATGTGTGGGCGAAAGAGGGTGAAAGGAACAAAAATGGGTCACGAGATGATTAGAAAACGAGAAAGGTAAAAATTTTAATAGGAGAACGAAGAATAAAAACGGTATCGCGGTATATGTAGAAATAAACGTACTTGGATCGATAAAATATTACTATCGATCTTTCGAAATGTGAAGGATACACGCAATATGAAAATAAAGAAAGAAAAGAAAGGAAAGAAAGGAAATAATTGACAACTTTGGTGTGCAACAAAATTAACTGTAATTCAGTATTTGAACGTGTCGTCAGGATTCCTGGGTGGGGGTAGATGGCCACGTGGTGGGGATAGATGGATGAGCGAGACAAGTACGGGAGTAACCAACACTAGTGTTATTATTGTAATTGTAACGATTAATGGTAACGTTCATAATCTTATCGAGTAAACGCTAAATGATAATAAGATGACGTGGATGGAATAAAAACATAAAAATAAATACAAAAAAATAAATAATGAAACATTGTGGGAGGAGTACTATATCATTCACATGATCGTGAAATGATTAGAAAATAATGCGCGCAGCAGAAAAAAAAAGATCGTTTCGTAAAATCATCCGTAGACTCGACGAATCGACGCCGTTTCTTTCTTATTACTTTTACCTTTTTTCATTCTTTTATTGTGAAAAAGAGAACAAGAGAGAAAGAGTGTGATGGAGAGTGAGTGAGGCACATTTCTGGCAAGGGGGACTTTTTTGGGGGTGGAGGAAGGAAAAGTTGCGAGAGGAGGATGCTCTCTCATTATACATATATAAATATATATAATTATTATGTAATAATTGTCCATACATCTTGAAATGTCGAAATAAACGAACAAAGAAAGATAAGCGGTTTTTATTGTCACATCACGCTGTTTTACATATGTATATGCAAGAATGAATAAACGGTTGAGTCAAAAGTAGCGATCATTCTTGTCGTTATAAGCAAGTACTTATATACCTGGTATTTTGATTTCTTAATATAGTATTTCTCTTTTATTGTTGCTGTATAATCTGTGCAGATTTTTTATAATATTTTTACGATAATTTATGATTATCAAAATCAAGTGTAAGTTAATGTCTTGTTTATTGATATTTTTGGTAGACCTTTGAAAGAATCGGGGATCAAACATTAAAAGCAATATTTCTCAAATTTTTATGAAAAGAGTCATGGACAAAAGTGTAATTTTTGTTTAAATGGGAAATAGTGATGCTAAACCTAAAAAAAAAAAAAATCTTTTTAATTATCGATAACCATTATCGATGACGAGGACTGTTTTGGTTACTTGGTTACTAAGAAAATTTGACACAAAAATTAACAGTTTAAATAAAGTTTAACACCATTATGATATATGTCATGATTATTTTTCGTTTAGTTTAAATTCTTTCCTCGGCGTATCGTCGTGGCATCAACGATCAACTTATTGGAACAACTTATTGGATTGATAATGTCGCATGCGACACGAAAATGGTATAGGGAGTCAGACCGGTAAAACAGCAAGACGTCGGTAGACTAATATCACAAATGTTACGCCTATCCTGTATCTCGTCGGTGATATAAGAGAAAAAAAGTGTTCACCACCAGTAATTCTAGTTGTTTCACGGTACAAATGCTGCATCATGCGGTCAACTGCTGACGGAAACGAAACAATTATTATTAATGTAATAAGAATTACAGTAATCTACTATTTCGTCTGTTTTCTTGATAAACTCCTTCGATAATAAACTTCAATCAAATGAATGTTTATTAGCGTTAGTTAATAATAATTAGGTATTACTGGATAACAAGTAAATCACAGATTATCGTGTAAAATCCGAGCAGATAAATGGGCTACTCTGCGATCCAATAATTGGAATCGTTGAATCGTTGAATCGTTGAATCATTGAATCGTAGAATTTGTTAGAACCGCCACGCTGAACTCACAGTCTAAATAAATTTCATTAAAATGCAAATCTTTGTTAAAGTACTCTATCTATTATAACTCAATTTTAAATATAAATTATTGTTCAAGTTAATCTCTCTCGTTGTGTATTTCTCCGCTTAAACGTCGAGTTCGTTTTTCGAATTGTCTGAAGTTGTTACGCGAACAGAGTGCTTCAATGCCAAATGCCCCAAAATCTTGGAAAGGCCATGCAACAGGACATTTTTCTTACAAAAATATAGAAACATTTAACGAAATACGTACAATTTTCCTATCTTATGCTAGTTATTTTATTCAATAAAACGATATTATTTGAATTTTTTATTCTTTTGAGACTAATTGTGCAAGAAAAAAATATTTCATTTTCATATAGTATTCTCACAATATCCTAAGTTGGTAATACCTACGTAGAGCTAAATGATAAATATTAAAAGATAGGTTATACCTCACGTGTCCTTTTTCAAAAAGGTTGCAAGCAACATTTGTGATTTCTTGTTTTTTTCATCTAATTCTCTTCGTATAAATAACATTATATTATTATAATGATATGTAAAAATAGATGTAATAACATATATAATAATATGTTATAATAGAAAATGTAAAGGTTGTATGCACGAAATAAAATATCACGTTCCGTTTCATAAAAATATCAAAACTTGTTTAATAACAATCGTGGCATAAAATATATTAAAATGGGACGAAAAGCTAAGTTTAATGACAGAACTGCGTCGAGTGGTCATGGAAGAAAAGCAAAGAAGCAAGGAGATCCAACATTTCCAAAGGGAGTACTAGGTATGCAGAGAAATTTATTTATACACATACATATACCTTAAGTATGAGTATATATATTGCATATTGCATGAGTATATAGAGTAATAATAATATAACTTTTATCTAATAAAAGAAGAAAAAGAGTTAAGTCATAGACAGAAGCAACGAGCAAGGAAAAGATTATTAAAGAAACAAAAGTTAAATGAAAATGTAAGGAAATTACAGAAAAAGAATGGCGAGAAGGTGGAGGACGCTGTAACTGAAGACGTAAGATTTCCTTTTTTTCTCTAATGATTAAGTCTTAACTTATATGTTTATATATTTATATACGTATATAAGTACACAACGACATTAGTAAAATATACCGTTTCGTGTATTAGGATGTAAAAAATATCTCAAAACTATTAAAAATAAAGAAAAAGAAGAAATCTCTTAAAGAAGGACCAAGAAATGACAGTTTCAGTCGTAACAATGATCAAATGCAGTTTGACAATGATATTAATATATCTGATAATGAAGGAGTGATGCAAGACGAGCAACAAAAGATTAAAAGAAAGAAATTACTGGACAACGACACAGAGGATGAAACTGATAAAGGATCCAGTGACAATGAAGAATATGGTCAAAATGGAGAAATGGATTATGAGGAAGTAGATCAAAGTGAGGAAGATGGTGATAGTTCTAGTAACGATGATGTTGATCTACTTCCTATTGAAAAAGCAAATAAAAAGTTGAAAAAGAAGCAAGAAGAAGAACAGTAAGCATGACTTATTATTCTATTAAACTTTTCATTTAAAATCTAATTAACTTTCTCTTTATTAGAAAGCTAGCAGAGGAGGAAATGCATGATATGACCTTGCAACAATGCGTCTTTACTTTTCCCACTAAAGAAGAGCTTGCAGATGTTACTAATCTGAAAGATGTACAACAACGTATAAGAGACGTTATTATGATATTATCAGATTTTAAAAGGTTGCGCGATATAAATAGGTATATGTCTTAGGGTTAAAGGATTTTATTTCATCGAGGAATTTCAAGGAATTGTACACTTTTATCTTTTTTGAAGATCGCGTACTGAATATATGGACCTTCTTAGAGGTGATTTATGTACGTACTACAGTTATAATAATTTCTTGATGGAAAAACTGATGCAAATATTTTCACTGGATGAGTTATTAGAATTTTTGGAAGCAAGTGAAATCCAAAGGCCTATGACGATACGAACGAATATATTGAAAACACGTCGTCGCGACTTAGCTGAAGTATTTATTGAATGAAATATGTAATAGATAGCTTCAATATCCTTTAATTTATCATGGTATTAATATTGCAGGCTTTGATCAACAGAGGGGTCAATTTAGATCCTATTGGCAAATGGACAAAAGTTGGATTAGTGATTTATTCGTCGCAAGTTCCTATGGGTGCGACTCCAGAGTATTTAGCAGGACATTACATTCTTCAGGGTGCATCTAGCTTCTTACCTGTTATGGCTTTGGATCCTAAAGAAAACGAAAGGGTTCTTGATATGTGTGCCGCGCCCGGAGGAAAATCATCACACATAGCAGCACTTATGAAGAACACAGGTGTACTCTTCTCAAACGATGTAAACGAAGAAAGGATAAAAGCAGTTGTCGGCAATTTTCACAGACTTGGTATCACGAATTCAATCGTTTGTACTTACGATGGGCGAAAGTTACCAACAGTTAGTATTAATAATATGTATGAACACGTTGAATATATGATATGGTCAAATTAATTAAAATGTATAATTTTCAGGTGATTAAAGCTTTCGATAGAGTATTATTAGATGCACCATGTACTGGTACTGGTGTTGTTTCAAAAGATCCAAGTGTTAAAACAAACAAAGATGAAGTAGATATACAGCGTTGTTGTACATTACAAAAGGAATTACTTTTGGCGGCTATAGATTGTGCTAATGCACGCTCGGAATCCGGTGGGATTATCGTTTATTCTACATGTTCGATTCTTCCGGAAGAAAATGAATGGGTTATTGATTTTGCTCTTAAGAAACGTGATGTTAAATTAATACCTACTGGACTGGAATTTGGCGCCGAAGGTTTTACCAGTTATAGACAATATAGATTTCATCCTTCGTTGAAATTAACTAAACGATTTTATCCCCATGTGCATAACATGGACGGATTTTTTGTAGCGAAATTAAAAAAGTTCTCCAATATTGTTCACAAAAACAAAGATGCAGAGGAAGAAACTTTTGATTAATGGTCGTTTTCAAAATAAATCAATATTTTTATAATAGTTGTAATATTTAGAAAAATGCTGTCCAAGCAATTTAAATATATTAAAAATATATAATTCGTCTGTACAGATTTTATATTTTACATTAACTTTATATATAAATTACTTCCATAGTTACAATGTTATATTTCAGATTATATATTGCTTGTATGTTAATTAAAAGAGTGAACAGCCATTTTAATCGTCATATAAAATAGTCGTTAAATTTGTATACTTAGTAAATTTATGAGGCCTTTCCATTAATGGAAAAATATACTTTTTAATTCCTTTTCACATAGTTTTTTCACGTCATCTGAAATAAAAATTATTACTTATATTTATATAATTTTATGTATATACATACATACATACATACATGTACAACGTATATACCTTCTATTTCCATTATACTTGCACTTTTCTGTTGAATAACTACAAAAAATTCCCTCAAGTTCGATAACTTTCCAACAACCCAATAATCGCTCATAGTTTTTATAATTATTTCTCCAGCTTCTTTTAATCTGAAGTTATAAAAAAAAAGTGTATTCTATTTGTAAAATAATAATCTTACATCAAAACATTATTGTGTTATGTACTAACTTATTGGTGTCGTTATATATATCAGTGATAACTCTCAACACTTCGGGCGTTGTAAGCACATTAGAACATCGCCTGTTATCCGGATGTATTGTACTTTTATATGCTAAATTAAGTTTATTAAAATACAGGTATTTGCAAGATTCCGACGAAACTATTACGTGTTTAGCACATTGTTCTGCAACCGAACTAACAAGTGTAGTTAATTGTGGGCCAAGAAAACTATCCAGGCTTTTAAAGAAATCTATTAACAAACTTGTTTTGCCTGTAAAATAAGCACTCCAATTTTAAAGTTTTTGCATGATTATTTAAAAAGAAGAGAGGAGAAAGGGAAAGGTACTTACTGTCAACAAACAAACATATTGTAGCGCTTAATGCTCTGTAAACAACTAAATATAAGGACACCGGTTTCGTAGAATAATTGATATATACTTTAGGAGATTTACCAATTAAGCTTGGTTCATTAATACTAGACGGGCCAGTGACAAATCTATAAGATATATATATATATATATAAAACTTATTATTTTGTTATATATAGAACATTAAATTACTTTGCATGTACTAACTTTCCATAGTGCGTGGTAGTAAATGGTGAAGGTGAATTTCTGGGCGTTGAACCCTCGTGTAATTCTTTTTCAAGATGAGCCGGTAAAAGCGTACTCACTAGATAATTATAAACTACTTGCATATCCTCCGGTTCCAAGCCACTCCTAAGTGAAAACGGGCATTAATTCTTTAATTGTTATACATATATTATATTATAATAGGATGACAGCGTTTACATTACTAACCACACAACTTGATCGTTGTAAAGAAATGCAGTATATTTCACTTGAGAAAACATGGCTTCTACAAGATTCATGAAACACTGAACCCGTAAAAATGTTATTTTGTCAAGAGGTAAGAATTGTAAGCCTTGGAAAACATCCAAAATATCACTATTATTCAACTTTAAAGACATTAGATACTGTGAAAAATACACGATATTGAAAATTATATCGAAATATACAGAAACTGTACATTTTAAGAATTCCCCTTACCCTTGAATAAAAATGTTCAAGTTTGTGTTTTAATAACGTTATCGACCCACAATCAGGCTCATTAATAATGGTGTCAAATGATCCCATAAATAGTCTAAACATAACATACGCTTGCTTCAATATAGATTGACAAACACTGCTAGAAACTTCATCGTATTGATATTCTGTATATTTGTTACCATCTTTCTCTTTCCAAATGTAAGGTACACCGACAATCTATGAAACAATTGAAATCTATGAACAAATATTCATGAATTTGATTTGATATGATATAAAATATTATATGTTATATTCTTTTACACATTTTCTGATAGCAATAAAAGCTTACCATCACCATCCAAAAATTTGATTCTGGTTGATAATAAATTTGACGAGTTTTATGTGTATGACAATAATCGCACGGTTGACCAGGATTAAATGATCTAAAAATTTGAAATGCAAGAACATAATCTTAATACTGTACATAAAGATAGAAACTTTAGAATCTAAAAAAATATGTTTATACATACTGCGCAAATTTAATAATTGCTTCACTGAGTCCTATATTTTTAATTTGAACATCTAAGTCTCTTTCTGGATAATAATAGAGAATCTTTTTTTCTTCCTGCATGCAAAAAATACACAAGAACACACTTGCATTGTACGTATGTAGTGTGTAAGAATTTTGTAATTTTTGTATGTAAATATTTTATTGATAAATTTAATTTACTTGCCTCTCCTTCTTTTTTTGCATATGTGCCATTGAATATATAAAAATGTTCTAATGTAACCTCCGTTTTCGATGACATTTTGACAAATAATTTAAACAAAAGATATTTAGCCCTTTTTTCATATAAAATGCAAAAACGTTACCGCAATAACTTATCGATTTAAACGCTTATTTGCGTTTTCTTTGCCGAAACATTTTAGCCAACAAATAAAGAATAACTTTGAACAATCAGTATGCAGTTGATAAATTATTTTGAAAACTTAATACATAGATGCTGAGGTGGCAGCACGCTTTATCATCACCAGTGTCATATGATGCATGATGTGTTTCTCAACATTAAATATTATATACGTAGAGATTTTATAATAAAATTAAATATACATATTACATGTTATTTATATTTATTATCGTTTATATTTCTCTGTTATGTTAATTTAAATAGGTAAACCTTTATGACTTTTAACATACAAAAGATCGATAATATCACAGACAAGGCTTCTTGTATCATATTTAGTTCACGAGTAATTGTTATTTATGTGTGTTGTCGGGAGCATGTTATAAATTAACAGCCTAATTGTTATAAATGAATAGCATAAACGTTATAAATAGACTGCGGATTTTTATGCATTTATAAGAAATTTGAAAGTGCAAAATTACATAGAATATACGTAATATGAAAGAATATGTATGTGAATAAACAAAGTTTGAAATACAGTGCTTTGTATAATACTCGATAGGTAAAATAGTTTTCTATCGAGATTCTACTTTTTTTTTAAGCATATTCTCAAATATAGAACCTCCATAGGAATTCACGGTCTAGTTATAAATGAATAGCTTGAATGTTAAAAATCGATAATTTAAACGTTATAAATTAACAGCCTGTACATCTGTTTTATTAAATGTCTTGCTAAAATACAACAAATATTAATATATATATATCAACATGAGTAAATTAGTTGTAGATTTTTCAAATTTAGTCATGAAATTAACAGAACTATCGTAAATTTGATTTGTAAGAATTAGGGACATGAAAATCTTTTCGTGTTTATAAAAATCTTCTTCCGTAACTACAAAAACGTGTAATTAAATAAGTTCGACTAATAAGTGTTACATCTTGGCGACATTTCCACGAATGCGAAAAGCCCACGAAACTTCTATCGATAACCATGTAAAATCGAAACTCGTGTTATTCGATTATAACCAATTTCACGTATTACGTGTACAAAACTGAACATAACAAATTTGTCGTGATGTGGGTAATGATTAAATTTAGATAACGCACAGTAATGAGCAACATGTGATAATAAAAAATAAGGGCGAAGAGTCTGGAAAAGAAATTGGTCTTTAGGTGTACAGAAGATCGTAACGATACACCAATGGCCTATCAAACTTTCCGGCAGGAGTACATGCAAATACCTGTGGTGACACGAGCTTACACAACAGCTTGTGTCATCACGTCTCTTGCTGTGGTTTGTAAAATGTTTTTCTCATAAAATAGTTTTATATCTGCAAAATGTCATTTTCAAAATGTAATTATCAAATTATTTTTACTTTCCCACTTTAGCAACTAGACTTGGTATCACCATTTCGATTGTATTTTAATCCCACGTTGATCATTGAACAATATCAGGTAAACAAGCATCTATTAATTATTACTCCTTAGCCTCGCACCAGCTTTGTGCATTTTACGATCATTATCTTTTGTAATATAAACATTCTTTCAGCTATGGAGATTGATAACTACATTTTTATTCTTTGGGAATATGGGTTTCAATTTTCTTTTCAATATGATCTTTACTTATCGATACTGTCGAATGTTGGAGGAAGGATCGTTTCGCAGAAGAACAGCTGATTTTGTAATGATGTTCATTTTTGGGGGCATATGTATGATTGTATCCTTTTTAACACTTCATTTATTGTCTTTCTTAAATTACAGATAAAGTAAATATAACCCCAACTGTATTGTATTATGTGTAATTATCCTAAGCTTACTATAGACATTTGCATTTTTTGTTAATTTGTTATTCCTGGGCCATGCATTGACAGTTATGTTGGTTTATGTTTGGTCTCGGAGAAATCCATTCGTTAGATTAAACTTTTTTGGACTTTTAAATTTCCAAGTAAGTTTTTAATTTCTTATTTCATAGAGGGAGAAAGAGTGAATTGTTTTTAAATGTATTTTTTTATCAATAGGCACCATATTTGCCTTGGGTGCTTCTTGGGTTTTCTGTACTTCTTGGTAATACAATTTGGGTCGATCTAGTCGGAATGGCTGTGGGACATATGTATTACTTTGCAGAAGATGTATTTCCGCGTTTACGAGGAGGTTTCCGTGTTCTTAAAACTCCACAAATACTGTAAGTTACTTGGATAAAAGGGTTATCGTTCTAAATTATATGTCGTAAATGCGATATTATCGTTTGTTGTTTGTTCACAGTAAGACTTTGTTTGACGCACACCCAGAAGATCCAGATTATACTCCACCGCCTGAAGATCGTCCTGGTGGATTTAATTGGGGTCAAGAAGCCAATATGCAATGATTCTAAATTCGAGGTCCTGCTTCCAAACCGTCTCTTACCAATTGGCATATCAAGTAAACTTTTACATTGCTACATATACAACATTGTTCCTTGATTTTCCCAATCACTAACAAAAGTACTAAACATTTGCAGCCTTGATATTATGCGACATATAATGGAAAAATTATAACAAAGATAAGACTTCCAATTTTCTACAGGGGTTACAATTTTTCTACAAAAAAATTTCTGTATGTATCTCAGAATATATTATGCAAGTAATATACATAAATGAAAACAGTATTTCTCAGATAATCGACTATTGTGATATATTTATAGTGCTTACGATTTTCCGAGAATACAAAGAAGTTTCATATTGATAACATATATGTTAAAAACGAAATATTTTGGGGTATATCTGTGTTCATTAATTAACATAGATTGTATCAGATATAATTTGCGAAATTTCTATATTGTATAAAGTTTAAGATATTTACATGGAAACAATGCTGACTGTCCTACTCTAAATTTTCTTTGAAACTTCATTTTAGTAAGTATTTAATCTATCATGAAATTCGTTTAAATACTGTTTTCGTAATAATTATATTATGCACAGCATGAATTTTTACTACAATCTTGTGCCTGATACGATATACAATTTTAACTGAAAATAGAAAATTACAACTTTTAGATTTTCGCTGTGTAACATTTTGTTAAACAAGAAAGGACTCGTATACTAGAGTATAAAATACTATTTTTAATGTTTGCAGAAACACAAAATTGAAACCCCTGATTCCAAAAGATTCTATTGTAAAAATCTTACATAATCGAATGATGTAAATACTTTTATTTATTCTCCTGTTATAAATAATCCTCCAGTCTTTTTTAATTATGTAATAATACATTTGATACCATGTCTGAGGATATATAATATTGTAAATAACAGAATACATCACAGTTTCTTTTTTCATGGGCATTTGATAAAAAATAATATAAAATATAGTGTTGTTTAATTTCAAAATAACGATAACATAAAATGGCATTCCTTTTTTGTGATGTTTATAATTTGCGAGTAAGAATGAAAAAGAGATACTAGTAAATTAACAAAGACAGTTGGTAGTTCATAGGTAAATGTAGTTGTTTTCATTTTTCTGTTCTCTCCTAGTAAACTAATGACCTTCACCGTCAATTGATTGCTCGATTTAGAATTTAGAATATCATATTACATGTTATACTGTGATGTATTCATATTACTTATCAAATGATTGCATTCTAGTATATAATAAAACAATACATTTGTTAAACTTAGTATGACAATGTGTACATCGGCAAAAAGCCAAAGTATTACAAAGAATTTCCACTTGAACGATTATGTATTACTTACTAAGTAGAGGATAGTTAAAACTGCGAGAGACTTGCGCGCGTAACTCGCGTACTTTTGGAAAATAAGCGATGTTCTGTTGCCAGCGCAATTAAAAATATATCTTATACTCTAAGTATACTGTAAGTGTGGAAGTTGTAGTTATATCGTCCAAAAGAACGCAGTTAATATACCGAAGACTTTAACAATTTTAACTGCAAGAATCCAGGCCATAAAAGCCTCGGGGATTTAATTAGATAGTATCCCTCTTGTAAATAATAAGTAAAACTGTTATTTATATGACCATTACAATGAAATAAAATGGTTCAATTTAGTTTGAAATTATTATTGTATAAATTCATGTTATTAGTCTATACATAGTAGTATAAGAGATCGAATGCATTTAATTCTCATTCTTAAACTTTAAATACATTTATTCTTACATGACCGTTCGTGAAATTTACTACAATTTTTTGAATATTTAATCCAACGAGTAATTTTATTCGATACGAAATACGATTAATGTATTCATAATACATTACAGTGTTGCATTATTATGTTATTGTGCCATATGATATGTACTGTTACCGTCCGCAAAAGTAACAACTTTTGTAACTTCTTGTTTGCATACTTACATGCAAACTTTTACTAATGAAAAAATGAGTTTAATCTACGATGTTCTTTTTGAAAAATAACGTTTTTTATAGTGGTTATAGAAAAAATTAATTAAGGTGGGAAATGATTTACAAAACCATTTATTTAGATTTAAATAATAAATGATTATCATAACGAGATATTATGATGTATAACTAGGTACATATACGCAATGACATGGACTATAATACAATGATCAAGACTCTATAGTACATACTTTATTATATTGCCACCGTTGCTAAAAGCACTGTAATGTCATCTGGTTTACCACCTAAAAAATAGAAGAAACATGTTTTGGATATACACATCAATGTTTATATGTTTATATTAGTTGGTTTATCCTACAATAAGTGAAATGATTATCCTATTTAAACAAATTAGTAATAAAATCCCTTTTGAACGATCAATGTGTTTACTTTGAGAGATAGCTACTTGTTTGTTAGAAAATGAAAAAGGGAAGAGTAAAAAACAAAAAAAACAAAAAAAAAAAGGAAAGAAGGGAAAGGGAAGAAAGAAGAAGGAAAAAAACAGCATATTTGTATAAGCTTTTTATTCTAGATGTAAGAATGAAGTAGTAGTTAAAGAAGTACAGAAGGGAAATTGCTTTGTTACAAAGTTCTTACCAAAGTAAACAACACTCTGTACATGCATAAAATATATAAGAAAAATTGTGAAATGTGTATGGTACGAATAAATTGAATATATTTTTTATTAAGAACTATATGTTTCTATAACTAGAAAATATTAAGACTACGCATTCGAAGTCGGCTCTGAAATAATTATATATGGTAGTTTTAAACGTCGACATGGTTTACATACCTATAGTGTCAATTCCGTTCTCTCTAGCACTTTGTGCAAATGGAGACATAAATGCGCCGTCAAAAGCTAAACTACGAGCCATCCAGGCTATCGAGTTGGCGACTCCTTGTATCTTAGTAGGATCTCTTTCTCCTTGAATTTTACGCATTTCCGTGATAAGTAATTGATCAGGCACATTATCAAATACCCCATCTGTTGCTAAAAGAATTACATCACCATCTTCAACTCCAAAACTCGAAGTATCCGCAGATTCTGGACTATAATTAAAATATACAATGTTGTAAATAGGGAAGTATGTTAACGAAACGTTATATTAAATACATAATGTAAGTTGACAATGTACTTGCGAAGCATAATACCTGTCGCTAAGCACCAGACCAGAATGTCCTGGAGGTGGAAGAGACAACTGAAACGGGGTATTAAAGTAGTGTTGTTGTTCGGAAGAACGATGAACTACTTCTCCTTTTCTTACAACTACAAAGCCACTATCACCGATATTAGCTGCACAAATGCTGCTTGTTTCTTTATTGAGAATTATAACGCATGCAGTACTGCTACCTGAAAAAGCCACACAACACATTACATTAATTACATTAATGTAACCTTGTTCCTCGCATTTCCCTGGAAACATAGAATCTTCACAAAATATGAAAAAAAAAAAAAAAAAAAAACGTGTAAACCACAAGTTGCTTCTAATACCTAATATGGGTTGTTTACTTTCTAGTAATTCATAGTAACTACGTGCTAATAAACCAGCTGGTTCAGAAGGTGTGAACCTGCCCATAGAGACCAGTCTTTCACAAGTTCTCATGAGGAAACTAGAAAACTCTCCTGGATCGATTCCATAATGCCTCCATCCGCCTACACCATCCGCTACGCCTAAAAAGGTCGAAGAATTGTAAAATTCTACTATTCGACGAGAAAATGTCCAATAGTAATAGCCGAGATTAAGATTCTTATGTTCTACCGAAATGTTTTTCTTTTTGACAGAGAATTGGTATCGATGGATATAATTGGAACGGCAAGAAAAAGTATAAAAAGTAAAACATCTAGGAGTTTTGCAAACTATCAGTCATGTGCGAATACAGGACAACGCGTTGCAACGATAGGACTGTTTTTCCATGGGTCTGGCAGACTAACATTACCTATTACTTCGACAGTCTTGAATTTGGCACTAAACCAAGCGTCATCACCGAACTGTCCCTTACGTATACGTCCTCGTGTAAAATCTTTCGGAAAGCCACACACAGCCGAAATGAAAGATGCTTCGCGGCGTTTATTCACGTTAGTATCAACGCACGCTGTATAATTTGATATGCCATTCCATATCGTCCGAGACAGCAGCCTCCCGGTCCAATAAATGGACTGCATTGTACGGTGAGGCTCAAACTTTTGTGACGCACATCTTTATTAACTAAACGACGAATCTGCATGAATCGTGCAGTCAATTCACAAGCGTATCGGAGGCATGTTTTGTTGTTTTTATTGGAGGTGCATGTAACATTGATCAGATTTATCAACTATTCGCTTTATCGCACTTGGCATCGATCACTCTGTTCTCGAATTCCGATTCACGCGAGAAGAAACGAAGATCAGCGTGACCGCGATTCCAATTGAAATTATCTCCTGGTACCGTGTAACTCGAGAAAGTACCTACTGGTGCTACAGTGCTTCTAGCTAATCGACTTGAACACCGTTAACATTGCACCTACATACATAACAACATATGCATGTACGTAATATATGCTTTGCATCTGACTTCAGACTGAGGTACACGGGAGGTCTGATAAGAGCAAGCTCCTAATGTCGTCAAATCTGCTTTGGAAATCGACTGCTAAGTCAAACAGCACTGCAATCTAATAGGTATTTTCATTGAGTAATTTTTAGTTTTACATCTAACGCCATCCTTGGATGAAAACGGGAACTATGCACGGGATCGTTGCATACGAATATCGCGAAGTGAGAAAGCTCAGTTTCGAAACGATTCGATGTTTTTCAAAATTAAATATTAAAATTCGAATCACCTCGAATAGAATTCGATAGCTTGAAACTTTTGAAAGTTATGGAAGTCTTGTCGATCTGTATCGAAACTTGTTCAAAGTGATTCGGACTGTTTGTCACATGCACATACATGTGCGATTCGATGTGCTTATCAATCCACTACTAGATGTAGCTTAACTATTTGATTGAAAAGCTTTACGGCTTGGTAAACAAATTGAGAAACATTTGCCGATCACTAAAAATCTTACCTAAAATCTTCATCATATCACCGCGAGAGTTGCCTGTGTTTCTGTGTATGTGTGCGACAGTTTTTCCATCATATCCAATTGTTGAAGGACGAACTTTTTGTAGCGAGATTGTCGTTAAAATAGGAATTAAAGAGCAAATTAAAAGATCATTCGTCAAAAGAATAGACAATTTTGTAAAATTTATGAAGGTATAAAAACGTAAGTCTCTTTGGATTCTTAGTAGTAAACGAAAACATATGTATTCACATACGTAAGAGAAAAACAGGAAGGTAGTTTTTGTTTCTGCTACAATATTGGTATCACGTTTAACCGTTGTATTAAAAATTGTCGCTACTGTTACAATTACTATTTTTATTCGTAGGAAATCGGTTTTGTTGATATGATATGAATTAATATGAAATTAAAAGTTTAGATCGTGATCGATAAAAATGAAATCGTAAAGAAGAGGCTGAAGTTGGTTACGCAAGTCGGAGGACGCCACCTGCGATTCTCGAACGGTGGCGCGTATCGAAAGTTCCACATGTGGTGCCGGCATGTTCGCGAATGACGAGTTGAAAGTTTGATTTGAAAGAACGTTGTTTGAAGAAAAAGACCAGGTTTTTGCTCGAATTGCGTGGAAATTTCAAGATCCGTAACAGCTTGCAACGAATCAGTTACGATCGGTGAGTGTGTATTCGTTCTTTCTATTTTACTTATTTTTCGCGTAAGCAATGTTTCGAAGAAGAAATTCTAGAATCCTTTATACGCATTCTGTATACGTTTTTATAACAAGACGAGATAATATTGGCGAAAGAAAGGATGCGTTCGTGAATTCGATAAAAAATAAAGATATAATCGGTCCGGTCGTATAGTATATACGTATAGTATATATATAACGTAGTTATAGAATACAGCTAGTAATTCGAACAATAAAATGATCCAAAGCTATCAATTAAAGACATTACGTAACGTATGTGACACCTTTCGTTTTCATCGATATTATACATAGCAATTTGACGATAAAGTCGAAGAAGAGATATCAAATTACAGCAAAGGACACATAAAACAACTATCAGAGTTTACTAACCTCAGGCCTCTAACTCAACTAAATAACCGATAATATACGATATAGATTAAAAAGATACACACCACTATCCAGATGGTACACTAACCAGATTTAATAATTGATATTTATCCTCGTAATAACTTATCGTATATGTATATAAGTATATGTATATGTATATGTATATGTATATGTATATGTATATGTATATGTATATGTATATGTATATGTATATGTATATGTATATGTATATGTATATGTATATGTATATGTATATGTATATGTATATGTATATGTATATGTATATGTATATATATATATATCAGCTGTAAAACAATCAACTATAAATTGATTGTAAATAAGTTGGGAATAAACATTCGGTGGACGGGCGAGAGAGTATAAGCCAGAGTTATTAGTTTTGAAGAAAAGCATTTATAATGCTATTCAAAGTGCAATGTAAGCCGAGGACGTATTAGATTTTGGATATACTATTAGCTAGTAGGATTTCAGTTAAAAGAGCGTTTCAGTAAAAGAGAACAATGTAGAATATAGATATTGGCGTTATCCTGCTTTGACTAAAATTCGTCCTACACTTTTGAACCGATCCACCGGATGAATAGTCCAAGATATTTTACTTGGAAAGGGGGACATACGAATAACAGTGATGCGTTTCTTCGAGTAAATCGTTTTACTAATGTTTATTAATAAACATTTCATATAGATTATTTTAATTCATATAATTTAATACCTGTTTGCCGTTGTTTTTGTTGTTCTTGATGTTGCGATCAATAGTTTATCGTTATTTACACTATTCAGTATAAAATGCGAGTTCAAGATTAAATCACACCACTATGTTTTATAGACACTATCTGTCATCGATTAATAATTATCAATGCTTGTACTCAGGAAAATGCGAAGGGGGCAGTAGGGCAGTATTTTCGTTATCACTAGTGTTGTTGGTATTTAATTCTTTAGGGGAACCATTATTTATGTTACAATCTAGACTAAAATTATCGTCTAGTGGGCATTTGTTAATATTAGGCAAGTGATTAACATCGATTCCACGAACGTCGGGGAGCTTTTGTTGGTGGGATTGAGCATTTTCAGTCTCGTCGTTATCGAGACCGTTATCAGTGTGGGGTGGGGATGGATAATAACCGCGTTGCTGTTTTGGCAGTTGTTCCACCGGCAGTTGGTGGTGGTGTTGTTGTTGTTGTTGTTGTTGTTGGTGTTGTTGTTGGTGTTGATCTTGATGTTGCGACGACGGTTGCTGCTGGAGCTGCGACTGCTGCGCGTGATGGTGGCAATGATGCTGTTGCTGCGGCTGTTGACGATGCTTTCGTTGAGAATGATGCAGCTGTAGCAACTGCACCGTGCTACCAGTCATTGCAGGTGGCGGCGGTGACGGCGGCGACGGCGGCGGCTGCTGTGGTGGCCGGTGTTGCACTCCGTCCACACTAGTCCGTCGGGCTAGTTGTTGAGCTTGAATAAATGCATCACTAGAAAATAACAAGATTACACGAGCCCATTGGATCTATTCCACGACCACTAATGCTGCATACACACGCTGCGGACACGCGGATTTTACCCCGCCAATAAGCTTCTAATCCTTCTTCCCCCTTCCCACGCTCAAACTTACCTTTCGTTTCCCTTTTTAACACACGAATCCGCGCGTATACAACTGAGCCATGTATGCACGCGTTACCGATTTTCTCAAACCAAGTTCAATGCTAAAACGTCGTCTTTCATTTTCATCGAAGCAGAGATTGAAACGGTCCCGAACATAACTGTTTCAAACTGTTGTATTTGTTTATATCTACATTGCAACTGCACGAACACTTTTGTCCCTCATTGTATATCGGTTCTGAGTGAAACAGTTACGGGGATCGAATTCTATCTGTACGTGGATATAAGAGTTTTTGTCTATATCGGTTTTTATCAATTCCCCTGTTCTGTCAAATTCCAAATTTTTTATGAAAATATTAACGTGTATTAGACATTCCAATTAATTTATTCAACTCAGTTTGAGATTTATCTTTAAAAATGTATTTTTATAAATTGCTTAAAAAAATTTGATCGAAAAATGATATTAGAACTGTTTTCATGCGCTGCGTGGGAGGATAACGCGTGCGTACACGCATCCATGTGTTGCGTAAAAAGTAAGCTTTGTCTAGCTATTGCGCACGTGCGAAGCCTTGCAGTTGCGGCTGCCAACAGTTGCACGTGAAAATTATGTACATACATATACATATATAGAATACAGAGATAATTCAAGTATCGTTTGGTAGCTTTGTCGTACGATTAAAGCGTAAAAAGGTGATGATCGATCGACGAGGAAGGAAATCTTCAGATAAGGATAAGTGCGGCGTCGTTTTAGCGCGTCTTGAACCGCAGATAACCGCCTGTCGAGTAAACGTAGACGTTGCTTCTTAAAAGAGATTCATTGCGGAAAAGAAGAGAGAGAGAGTCGCTTCTAGGCTCGTCGAGTATCGCTCGTGACTCACAAGTTTCCACTATCGCCACTTTGCCACGGATATACGCAATGAATGCTTGCAACAACCTAACTCGGGTTTCTGGCCATTCGCGAGTATAAATAGAAATAACAGACGTCTCGTACGTAATTTGCAGCACATTCACAGCGCATTGCACACAAGCAACTAAAAGGATAAATTAGCATGCGAA
This sequence comes from Bombus cullumanus, assembly GCA_014737535.1. NCBI lineage: Eukaryota > Metazoa > Arthropoda > Insecta > Hymenoptera > Apidae > Bombus > Bombus cullumanus. The sequence continues at coordinate 6,042,196 of JACXIX010000057.1, forward strand.
GGTTGGTGTGTTGAATTTTGTCGAATCTGATCGTATCTTATTTTCCCCCCCCTTATTTGTCATGTGGAAACTTTGGAGGCAACGGTACAATTTTTCATCAGCTTCGGGATACCTGTATGTTTTATATACTTTTATACCGTGGTTGGTCCTTTCGATTGTGCTCGTTCAGTGATCTTGAACAAGTACATAGTAGCTGGCTAAAAACGGACTTGCAACTCTCGTTATACGTATGTAGAGATGTAAAACCACGGAAGTATGCCGAGTCTATTTATATTCCGTTTCGATCGTCGGACGTTGAGATTTCTTTGGTTTGAAGAAGTTTGGGATTTCTATTCGATTCGTAAAACCGTGAATTCGTAAACCCATCGAGAGCAATTTCGGTGAGTAGCTTTCACTCGGGCATGCACCAATCCTTATCTGAATACGCGTTCATCATGGCAATGGGAATTATACGTACTACCGTTCATAAGTAACCGGACACTTTGATCGATTCGAAGCAACGCTTATAATCTTTCTATCTGACTTGCAATTGCAAGATCCTTTAAAAGATCCAAAGGCAACAAGTTGGTGAAACGGCAGAATAATTTTATAAGGGCTAAAGCTTACAAACGTCAGCACTTAATAACGCATATTGATTTTAGAAAAATCGTTTAAACCGAGTCATAATATGTCGTTATACGTAGATTATACACGAATAGTATATACGATGATTACAAAGAATAAAATCGTCGCAGTTTAATTCGTCCATGATTTTGCGATTGAAACACATCTGCCGAAAAATAAGCCAGTGTTCGGATACTTTTGAGCGTTCGGATACTTTGAGCGTGCGATCACAGTCTGTCTACATATGCACACTACCGTGCATAAGTATTTGAACAGTTGCAAATTATTGGAAATATCAAATATAAAATACGAATATATAATGCTCGAAGTAAAGCTGTTTCATTTAGCTATTTACGCAAATCTTTCGTTTGTTTTTGATCTCATTTCAGGCAACCATATACACAGTTAGCAGATATTAATAACAACGATGGTTGGTGTTAATTAGCATAAATAAAAAAAGTTAAGCGACTTTAAACGTATCCGTGGCACGTATCCGAGATCTTGGAACTCTAAGAATTTCTATAGATTTGATCACGTGTCAGCTATTTATCAAAGATAGTAGGTGTATCGCTTGTTTCAGCATCGATTTATGGGAACCCATTTATAGGAACAGGTAGAGACTTAATTGATATACGGAAAAATATCAGTCTTTCGATATTATCGCGCAAAGTGTTCAAATACTTATGCACCGTAGCGTATGCACGTGTATACGCTGCAACTTGGATTCCCAACGCAAAACCGCGGAACGCGTTCGGGGGAACTCTCGTAGGATTGCCAGGGGGATTTGCACAGATCTCTTTACCGAACGTCAAGCTACCAAGCCCGTGTTCGTATTGAAAAAATCTGCGATACCTTTCGCTATCGGGCGTTTCACCCCTAGTATTCGAGCCTCTGTCAGGATCGGCAGTTGCATAAATACCCTCCTCCTTGTACATTTGATGGGAGTGTTGAGAGTGCTGATGGGTGCCGTAAGGACTTCGAGACGATGGTTGACAATATCTACCGTAGGTATCGTCACGGCCGCGGCTACATCTTCTGCTTCTACGTAGGAAATCGGATCAGTTCCTTGACAAGTGTATCACATTTTTTTTTTTTTGTTTTTTTTTTTCAGTTTTCGTTCACGCACGTGTTCTTTTCTATTTCTCTGTTTTCGTTTTCGTTTCTATATGGTTCCTCCTTGTCCGATCGTCTCGCGAACGTACGTTTGCCTAATACCAAAGGGTCCCTCGGACGATCACGGAAAACGATCGATAGACATATATGTATATTGCCAATATCTCAAGGTTCTCGATATTATTGTACGTGTAAAGAGACCATCGGAAAAGCTACTTCCTTATGCGTTTCAACACTTTCTTATTCTTATTATTTTCCTTCTTATGTATTTGGGTTAGCCGCGATACGCAGCTCGAGAGGCGTTATATAGAGGTTAAACACTGCTGTCGATCCGTATCGAACTACGCGTGGCCTTTATCCGTATCTTCGGTCAGACTCCTTTCGGTCTTCGCGGAGTAAGATGTTGGAAAACAGATTCGTAGCGTTTGTGCCAAGGTTGTTATTAATAAACCATTCAAAAGTGGATTAAAAGTACGGAAGAAGTAAATTTATATTTATCTGAAGTTTTCGATAAAAAAGACGAACGTTTCCATAAAAAAAAAAAAAAGAAGAACATATAAGTTGCTAGAAAGATGGCAAAAAGTCATTGATTAGATAGAAATCGACGGTACATCCGTTCTTTTCCAAAAAAAAAAAAAAAAAACGCAAACCCATTACGATCGATCTAGTGCGACAATTTACACGTACAATAACGTTAAAAAGCTTGAAATATCGACGATACCCGTTCATATATCGACGGACTGAGGGCCCATCAGCTCCAACCGAACCGAATCGAGGAATGCGTGTTCAAGTTGCTTCGAAATATCCCATAAATAAGTGAAGTAACACGAGAGGGACACGGTATAAACAGACTCTGCATGTAAAATTCGTAAAAGCTGCACGTGGTCGGCGATGCAAGTCAACGTCGCCGAGATTTTACCAATTATCCGTGTGATCGCGCGTTTGCCTGTAACGTATAACTACGCTAATGCTACTATATCCAGACGCTTGTTACGTTTGTCTGATAGCTGTAATATGCTGTAATATGCTGTAATATGCTGTAATATGCTGTAATATGCTGTAATATGCGCAAAGTTAGGAAGCAAATATACGTATTGGCGAGAGAAGAAAAAAGTAAGCAACGACGCATTGATAAAAATATTGGTAAGTGAGTAAGTGAGTAAGTAGATGCGACGGTGAGGTGCTAGCTTGTGAGATGTGTTATACCGATCAAGTTACGTTGACGACGAGTAGATGAGATGAAAGTAGCACCGTGAAGCTATACCTACCTTGTCACGTGTGTGTGTGTGTGTGTGTTGCTTACATCAGACCGATAGCTACAACTACAGATAGTCGATTTATCCGTTTTCTTTTCTCTTAGTAGATAGTACTTGCGAGTAAGTCCAAGCTTTGCAGCTATGTACGTCGAAATTTCCTCAAGTACGAGAGATTTTATGCGATATAGTTGTAAATGGTTTGGCGACCAAGTTAAAAACAACTCGGTCGCGATCGCGATCAAAGCTTCGTGAAAGAAGAGTGTACCGATCGGATCGAATGACACGTAATGCTAGTAGAAGCGACGAAAACGTCGAGATGAGAAAGTAAAGCATGGCGAAGCGCGTATTTCGCATTAGTTCTTACCCTTGGGAGGACTCGCTACAAACGGACGAATCTTTTCTGTAGGGACGATCAGCCTCGCTTTCGGACATGCGCATATCCTCGGAGCCGTTCGGACTTTTGGTTTTAGAGTGACGCTCCAGCTGCTTGATTAGGTCTTCTAAAGTGCGTATGCGAATTATACCGCAAGTCGGCATGTGCTCCTCGTACTCCTCGTCCGTTTGGTTTTCGATATGCTTTATGATGTCTTTGCGATACGAATCCGTGGGATAGCAATCTTGCAGAGGTTCCGTTAGCATTTCCGCCAGAGCTTCGTCGTCCATCAGATTTCCGCCAGTCGATGTCGTTCCCGATGTTTCTCGTTGATTCGCCGCTATTCTCAGTGCCTCGATAATGTGCTCGTGATAACCGTTCAGTTGATCCAACGTACGCTCCACGTTAGCTACCGCTCCTCCTCCCACACCTGCTCGATTTTCGTCCTTTTCGTTAATTTTTACCCTTTGTACGTATCTTACGTGCATTTGCACCGTACGTAAACGGTCGATGCAACCAGCTGTATCGGTTCGCGCGTTCGATGCAGCTGAATCGTAGGCATTTTTTAGAAATTCTTTGGAAACGCTGTATTAGAAACTTCATCGGTTCGAGCTCGTTGCATCTACCCTTTACGTATCGGCTATTAGTTTACTCAGTCGCACGACTATCGATCATCGCAATACCGTAACTACCGTGTTTCTTTAAAATTCCCTTCCCACGAAACTGTGAAAGATTGTTCTGCTGCAGATCGATGAAAGAGACAACTTCGTCCGCTCCCGTATCTCCCTCCTCCTCGCTTATACCGGGCTTCTTCACCTGCGATTTATGCTCCCTGAAAATGTCGACGTGAAAGAACATTTGATCTCGTTGTATCTACTCGATGAATCCGATTCGAGCTAATCGGAGAAGACGAAACGTTCATAGGCTCGGTGTATCTCAATACGTATGTTTAACACTTATTACCGCGTTCTTTCGTTATCGAAATTGGCGATGAAAAATCGGAATTTCGTTATCGAATCCGAAATTTCGAATCGCACACCTTTGAACGTCGAGTCTTCGATTCGACGTGACCATTTTTGCCCCGCAGAAACCACCCATTTGGTCGCACTCGCGAAAGGCTCTCTTTAAACCGGTGCAGTCTCGTAGTTAGGGTCACGTTCGTGTTTGTGCCTCACTTTTAATCGAACTATCGATTAAAACGTGACACGAACGCGAACACGACATCGTGTCTTTTCCTTTGACTCTGGTTAAACGCGGAGAATTTTGACAAAATGTACACGCGTATCTTTTTCTTTTTCGTCCGAAATGAATCTGCTGCTTGCCCTTTGTTGATAGTTTATTTTAGAGGCTCATCGAATCCAGGCATGCTTGAAGCGAACGGTATATTGGAAAATTCTACGTTTGATCCTTTGCTCGCAAAACACGTGACAAAAGTATGTATTTTTCGTTCTTTTTTTTTCTATTTTTTTTTCTTTTTTTTTTTTTTTTTTTTTTTTTTTTTTTTTTTTTTTTTTTTTTTTTTTTTTTTTTTTTTTTTTTTTTTTTTTTTTTTTTTTTTTTTTTTTTTTTTTTGTATTTTCAAACGATTACACAGCTGCGGTCGGGGCGTTCTACGTTAAACTATGGCGAATGCTAAAAAGTAACGACCGAAGCATGCTCGGTGTATCAAGTAGTAGGTATATGTTCTGTGATCTGTAATTGCAAAGAATTAGTCGTTCTAACGAACTAGTGATGAAAGTCGATGATTGTGCGGCGCATTCGAAAGGAAAAAGCATGCAGTGCAAAGATGAGAAGACATGGCGTGTAATATTCTGTGCATGCACTTTACTCTTTTCTACTCGAATCGACCACAACGTGCGTGTCGAGAGATACGATAGAGCAGACGATGAATTAGGCTTGCTGAAATCAGAAGCGTGTCACACACGTGAGTATTAATATGCAATCGCGTTAGAACTAGATTTCCCACTGTTTCCAACGAAATATTATACGGTACAGTACCAGCTACCGTGAAAAATGTAAAGTTTGCGAACGGAACGGAAAGTTTGCGAAAAGTCAGGTGGTCTTTGTATACGAGTTCCTACGTTGGACAGATGAGCGAACGAATTACGAGCTTAATCTACTTAAAATCGTTGGTAGAAAGAAATCGAAAGATGCCCACCTTGAACGTTGTAGAAAATCTGGGCCAAATGCATCGTGCCGTTATGCGATATCAAAATATCTTTTTTCAACCGAAAATCTAAAGGTAAACGGAAAGAACAAAATACATCCGACAAACGTAAAGACAGTCCCTTCATCGTCTCTTTGTGTTTGCTTTTTCAATAATTGTACAAAATGTATCGCTACTATTGCATTCCTAATCAGTGCTGTTAAACAATGTCACGTTCACAAATCCATCTTACGTATCGTGTACTATTATCACAGTGTATCTCTGCACGCATGTACAGTGTACAGTGGCTCGCGAAAACATTCGTACACTTTTTTTCCGGATATATTACATGCGTTATACGAAACGTTAAAAAATCTCATTACCACTATTATGGCTACTATCCAGATCCAATTACTGCCCAACTATCGTAATTATATAATCGGACAAATTTTGAACGGCTCTGAAAACGTTAGTTATATAGATATCTTTGTTAGATTCTGAGAAACAGCTTGTAGCGCCTCGTTTCAACCACTGTGTATATTTCCTAGAGATTAGAAAAGTATTTAAACAGGCAATCATCCGTGATACTGAATGAGTAATACTAAAAAAAAATTAAGGCCTAATAGGTCTCGGTGTCGACCGTCGGGACCGTCCTTAACATTTCAATTGATCTAATAATAAGCGATTGCTCTTACACTGTATACCAACGTTTTATTAAGTACGAGTTTACTACAATATACGGTATATCTTGCAACATTTACATAAATACATATGTACGTATATCGTGGCTGTAATTCTTCTCTCTCTCTCTCTATACTAGTTGGAAAACCAAGGATATTGTAATTCAAAGTTTATGAAGTCTAATTAAATTATCGTGCCGAGTTAGGACTTGAAAGAATCGAATATTCGTTGTTTTCTTAGTAGAATTTTCATCGCGTTATCACAAATTTGTATCTTTTTATACCAATCAGACGCGTGTGGATCGGTTAATTACTGGGAGTTGTCAGAAACATGACAGCTGCGTCTCGTTACAGTGTCAATAAAATTTCGATATGTTTTATATACAACGCGCACGGTGGGCACGGTATTTCTATGGTACGTGTACGAATACTTTTTCGAGCCACTGTCCATCTCTGTGTACACAGGTATGTACGTGTATGGGTGTGCGTATGATGTAGATTTGTGTATGTAGGATGTGTTTGCCTCTGCACGCGAAAGATATTCAGCTGAACGAGCTCGACGCAAGTTGACGCTCGTGAGCGATATCTTTATCCGTGCGGATGTAGCAACGTTTGCGACTCATTCCGCGAGCCGAGCATCTCTGCTCGCTTCGATAAGGTGAAACGAGCCAGGCCAGCGAAGCAGAAGTTTCCAAGATCGCAGACTTTGTGGTCGCGTTTGTATTTGAGCCTTTGAATTCTTTCTAGAAGCTGGCCTGTCACGTTTTCGACGACTAGCGTGTTCGAGTCTTGAGATCATCGATCAACTATATGGTGACATAACGGCGAGACACATGAGACTTACTTGACTCTTGGCCCGTCTGCGGTGGCGACGCTATTCGGGGGTCGAAACACCACGCGCTGGGTCTCGCCGCGGCTAGAAATATACTAATATAGGCATGCCGCGGGTATTTCACCACGAATTTAACCCCTTGCGGTCGGATTCGTCACGATTTTGCCAACAAACGAGCAATCGAAAAACTATTCTTTTCCTATCGCCGATTTCTAGAATCAGACAGGGAGGTAAAGAGGCGGAGGTGGAAGGGAGGGAGGTAGAGAGAGAGAGAGAGAGAGAGAGAGAGAGAGACGTAAAACAGAAAAAAGATAGAATTCTCGACCAAAGTTGCGAGATGGAACACCCGGCTTATGCACCACGACCACAAAGGGTTAAAGGTGTGCTAGATATCGCGTAGTCGACGGTGTCGGCGTTCTCGATTTCTCATCGTCGACGAGTCGTCTTCGTTTTCGTTCGCGTCGCGTTTTTCTTTGATCTTCCTCGAGCGATGTTGCGCGACACGCATGACCGCGCGGTAAAGAAACAAGTTATAAGAAATCAAACGAGAAAGATGAATTTTTCCAAGATCGTCGACTCCGAACCACGACATCGAAGGATGAGACACGTTCCACAAAGAAAGTGACCAAATATGGGACTAGTATACGTATACGCTACAGGATACGCTCGCTGAATACGCTCCGTGTGTTTACTTCGTCAAGAACTTTTGTTGCGATATTCCAGCCGATAAATACTTTTAAATATTTGGCGCGAATGACATTTGCAGAATAAAATGGTACTCCGTTATTTGGCTACCCTGCTGTAACGCGCCGCGAATATATCTCAACTTGTTTCTCTGGGGAAGCGAAAATTTCCGAGAAAATTTTGCGGAAAACTTGTTCGATCTCTTTCAGCGTACGATGTTAAAGTAACTGCTTGCCGTTTCGAGGAAACAAGATGAACTCGGAACGCCGCGCCAAGTGGAACGACAGAGAAGATGGCTCGTCGCGAGAGTTACGACATACGGAACGCGGTCGCGTATGAAACAGTGTCTCTCGAGAACTCGGTGAAAATTCTTTTACGTCTATGAAAAGCAGCGCGAACCGAATCCCCGTCGAATGATTTTGTAAATGTCGAATGAATGCCGTGTGACGTGAATTCGTGTGACGCAAACATTAATGGAAAACCAATGTATAAGTAGAAGCGAGATGTGTCTTTGGCGATCGTTGATGGATCCTTTTTAAACACTAGTTGCAGGGGTCTTCCCTAGATTATCTCTTAAAAGCGTACTCGAACACGTACTCTGATCATTTCCAAAGTTTCACTCGTGTCAGCTTAGGATCATTGGGATCAGCCTGTTTCTCGTTTCGCCGTTTTTCGCTTTGTCATTATTATTATTATTATTATTACTATTATTACTACTACTATTATTATTATTGTTGTTGTCGTTACTATCATCATCATCATCATCATCATCATCATCATCATCATCATTGCCATTGTAGTTTGCGAACAGGCTGACGAAGAACGATAGGGGAAACTGAGAAACAGGTATATAAATTTGACCGAAGGGCGATAATAGAGCTGCCGATTATTATATATATTATATAAATTGCGTCGTTCGAAAGATCAGCCGGTGATCGGGTCGAAAGTAAACGCGCGATCGAATCTAGAATCGATCGTGTCCGGAGAAACGTAACGAAGAAACGCGTGAAACGCTCGAGCGTCAATCTGTAGCCCGACTGTGTTAGCTAGGTAGGCAACGAAACGATCGTCATACCTGGAATTAGGCATACTGCTGAAGTTGAGGATCTTGTCGTGGACGTTGTCCAGGACGGCGTGTCCCGGATGATGGTTTCCGGCGTTTCCGGAAACCATGTAACTCCTCTGCGGCGGTTTCTTCACGTACGGTTGCTCGTACTTCTGGACGGTGCTCTTCCTTCTGCGGGAAATTGGCCGATTACGAGAATGCGAGGCTCGCGATCGTGGTAACCACAAAGAACGATTAGGAAGCGCATGCAAACTACGGGAGGGTGACTTTGAACGAATTTCTTCGTTCCTTCGTTCCTTTCGTCGTGAATAGTTGCACGAGTTGTCGTCGATCGTTGCGCGTTCAATGACGTTTTGAAATGCGTTGACCGAACGAAAAGGAATTGTAGTCGACTCCCTTTCAAGATATAACTGGCCAAGTGCGTGCTCGCGATATTCTACCATAATTATGTACACACGTTCCCGGTTTAAACGTATATAAACGCTAATATATTAAAACGTATATAAATGTTGTGCGCCACGTTAACATTCAGTCCTAACGTAGCGTCTAAACGTAATAGGCCGAGGGTAGATATACGTTTAATCCGTAAGATCTTCTTTCGCAATGAAATGGTTGACGCTAGCGAAGCGGGCGCGTCTACGGACTTGTACAGGGAGCCGTGATAGCATGCATTAGAACGAAAACAGATAACCAGTCGAATGGTACACCGGCAGCTTGCCTTGCGGCCACTCGTGCGAGTTCGTCCTCCGCTGGCAGTGGACCCGTCAACCAAATACTCAAAATCAAACGATAACGTGGTAGACAGACAGACGGGCAAAGTGTCTCGAGACAATGTATCGAGCTAAGCATCGTAACACACGCGTGCGTTCCACGGGGCTGAACATACTTTGCTCAGCATTGTCGGCAAAACAAGGGAGTAGCACTTTGGTCGATCGCCATCACCCCGCTGTAACGCGGCAACCTTTAACCGATACCAATACGTTCGGATCATTCGGTCTCTCGTCTCGTCCTTTCTTCTATCGATCGAAACGATCGTTCCTTGTTGCACGAGCCGTCAAGGATATCAGTTAACGGTAACGAAACGCACAAGTCTTTAGTTACTTGCGGACGAGTAACGATACGCGTCGAGTAGCCAATTTTGCGAAAGCGATTCGGAACCAACGTAAATGGTTCGCGGCAAATGCGAATTTTCCGGCAATCGCTTAAGCTGCTTATCGTTAGCATAATCGTAGCAACGATCAGGTACGGTACGCGTGCAATAGACGCGCGATCGATGGCGCATTTCCTACTCGGCAAATGGAATAGGACGGTTCCTCGTGAAAACGCGTGGCACGCGTTTCGATATCTGTTCTGTTCTGTTCTCTTCTGTTCTGTTCGGTTTGGTTCGGTTCGGTTCGGTTCGGTGTTGTCTCTGTTCGTTGCAACGAGTATCAATCTTTGCACGATCGCACAAGCGTGGCGTGTATCTGGTATACGGAGCGATACGGAGCGATACGGAGCGATACGGAGCGATACGTTGCGACTTATTGCGGCGCAGATTATGCAGAGCGTTTGATCGGCACGATAAAAGAAGATACATCGAGACAAAAGAAAAAAGAGAGAAAGAGTGTGAGAGAGAGAGAGAGAGAGTGAGAGTGAGAGAGAGAGAGAGAAAAGAAAAAAAGTAGAAAGTGTGCGAAAAGAAGAATAAGCGGAAATAGTAAAAGAGAAAGACGGTAATATAATACGGACTCTAAAAGATATACATGTAAATATATATGTACGACGTGTGGATCGTAAAAAAAAAAAAAATAAAATGACATACATATATATGTGCATATATATACATACATACATATATATACGTACATATATATATATATATATATACGCATTCAAAAGAATTTCTACGTGTATGTTTCTGCACACTAACCTGAGACAGAGGGAGTAGTTTTTATGTACTACGACTGACCTGTAGCAGAGAGCCATCAGAGCAAATACTATGAAAACACCCCCTACCACCGACATGAGCACACCAACTAAAAATACAGTGTTAGAGCCGTGGTAGTTCTCTGTGACGATCAGACGTGTTAGTTAGTTACATCGTTAGATTTGCATGGTCGTTGGTCGTCACGTGTCAAACATCGTCGATATCCGACACGATATCAAGATCGAGTACCATTGTTCGCGCAGCGCGCGGTATACAGATGATATATTTTGGTATCCGAGCGTCCCACAGCATGCAGACAGACAGAGATGGCAGTGACAGACAGAAACAGACAAGAAACAGAGAAGCCAGAATCAGCACATATACATATACATGGACGTAGTTTGTTGTACGCACACCATTCGCGTGGTACACGCACCATCGACGCACCATCGACGCACCATCGACGCACCATCGACGCGGCATCGACGCGGCATCGACGCGGCATCGACGCGGCATCGACGCGGCATCGACGCGACATCGACGCGACATCGGCGCGGCATCTCGCGATACGAGTACAATAGATGCGAACCAGTTCTTTTCCTCTTTCTCTAGTTCTAGAGTCCCTAGCGCCTCTTTTCTCGCTTCGATCCACTTTCCGTTTAGTATCTCTCTATCTATCTTAGTTTAGAGATGCCCGCGATCCTTTCTCTCGTGTCTTTTACGTTCGAGTCGGACGACTCGTTGTTAACTGTAATACTTTTCCGATTCACATTCACATTGACATCGACGAAGACACGATATCACGTGGAGTTGTCGCGATCAAATAGTCGTCTGGCTGGTACATACGCCAGTTGGAAATTTTGTCGTTAACGGTTGCTTTCCGATCTCAGACTGTCCGAGGGGACGACGACGTTCGTTTCTTCGCTAATCAGCCTTATTCATGCTTTTATAGGGCATACAAGCAGCTGGCACATTGGCGTTGTAATGGATCGTGTATCGGATATCGCACCCCAAGGGACGAATCATGTAACATGCTCTCTCTATATAGCAGTTTCTTAGAATAGAGATACACATTATCTTCCGTCTGTCGTTTTTTTCAATCACGATCACAGACAATTCAACGTTATCCTATACAAGATGGGCTAATCTATCGAGTTTAATCGAGTTTTGGACCATGAACGTACATGCATCTCTGATGCTGACATCGTATACCACCTCGCTCCGACTTTCAACCACTCTTACAATTACAACTTGTTAGAAAAAGTGACAACAACGTTTTCTTTCCAACATTATCCGTTATCCGTTTCATATCCCCTCCCATATTCGTATTCGTATTCGCCACTTGTTAATTTTAACGCCACAGCCCCCGTCCCTTCAGAAGCGCCAATGGTCTTTACGATAATGAAAGCTGGAATCTTTAACATTCTTTAACTTTCACTTCCGTTTCTCATCTCTATTACTCGTATTCTATCGTTTTCCTTTTCTCTTCACCCTATAATGTAAAATATAAAATCTCTGCGCGCCATTACTCTCCGCACACTAAAGCGACTATTTAACAAATCCGGATATTTAACAAATCCAGTTAAATTCAATTAGACTGTAGAGACTCTAGACGCTGGAACAAGCGCATCCGCTGCCCACGGTTTACGCAACAACTTTTCCTTTCGTCCCTTGGTATGCGACACCAAGTAGAAACGTAGATCCCTCGCTCGTGCAGCATAGTCACGATCGTAGTGATCATTCATACGCGCTATGCGAGCACGAGCACATTCAGAGCACACCATCGAAAAAAACATCGGTATATGTATATATACATATATAGATAAATATATGTATATGAATAAACATCGAGTAAATAGGCTAAGATGAATCAATATTACGAGAGCAATTTGACGGCCGCGTGCGATGCCTCATCATCCAGCTAGCCACGGAATTACTTGACAATGACAGGCGTTGGTCGAACCCACTCAACAACTTTATTTTGCTACTGTACCTGTAGCAAACGGCCATTAGCGCAAAACAAATGAAGACTCCTTTGACCACACCCACCAGGATTAATACCATCATTCCGGTGCTAAGAGTGTTGTTAGTTGTTTCTGAAACGACCATCACATTTTGTAATCTGCGCGTATCGGAAAGGTGCATCGCGTGTTTCGCATCTCGCACGATCTTTTCAAACGTTCGAAACTCGTTTATCTCGTGGTAAAAGCAAGTTGCGAGGATCGGCTGGTCCGGAAAGGATAAACTTGTATGCAAGTAAGAGAATAGCGCTACGAAAGGAAGAGAATTTGTTCCAAGAACAATTTTCTTCGTTTCCTCTTATTTTCCTGCCTCTCCCTTTTACTCCCTTTATCGTACCCTGCGCGCGTACGATATCGCGTACACTTGCGTAAACTTGCAACAACAACGATTACGTATACTCGTGTTAGCAGTCAAGTGAATTCGAATTTCCAGCCTAACGATTCGATTGGAACGTCACAGATTGCGTTCAATTTGAGGATCATCGGAAGATAGATCGATAGCGCGAACAGCTGGTAATCCGTTTCACCGTAAAACAGTGAGAAGGCTCGTTGCATCGTTGGTAAGGGGGAAGCGGGCCCTTATTGCCCGATAAGGATCGCCGTGACCACGTGCGTAGTTGGCATCTGCGATCGTTCTTTTCTCTCGAGATGGTTATGGATATGCACGGTTCGTGAATCGAAAGTGGACAAGTGTAATCGAGTAAACTTATCGGCCCGTACTCCATATACATACGTATAGACGCATTGAATTTTATGTGCACAGCTGATGGTATGGCCCCAAATAATCAGGCGGCTAACCGGTATCCCGCCGGGATACGGGACGAGTCTTCGTCTTATCGCGAATTAAACACATCTACGCGATCGACAAATGTCTGCCTTTTTAAGATTACCGGTCACGGTAGAAGGTTTCGCTTATAACAGCCAGTTGAATTCCCCCGGGGTACCACATCCATCTTTGTTATCCACCCCTGTCTTACCCAAGAGCCTCGCGTTTTCCTTCTTCCTCTCCGCGTATTAAACAGATGAACATTTAATACATTATATTTAATACATATAAGATAGGAAGAAGGAAACTGATTGATCACGCGGCTCGACGCGGTGAAACTGTAATCCACCGTAACCGGTAACCGGCGCCGCGTATCTAGGCTTACTCTACTATTTATTATTTTCACTATTATTTTACTCTATTCATTTCTTATTTACCGTTGTCTGCTTATCGTTAGATTACAGGCTAGAAACGATCGCGCGAGCTACGCGAAACCGAGGCTGGTCGAGCGATTCGAATCAAACGATTCGAGCAAAGTGGATCGATGTCGCAGCTTCGGTTTCTCGTCTCGTTCGAAATCGAAATTCGACATTCGAGTTCGACGGTTTTCTATCTTTTAGAGTTTTTTTTAGAGTTTTACGAATCGCAACTTACCGTAGGGGGTCTCTTTCTTCCCTAATTTAGGATCTGAACTATTTTTACCAGCTGATTCGGTGCTAGACGTGGTTGGCGGGGAAGTCGGAATTTCCTGCTGTATGGAGCAATCTGGTCCGTTCCATCCAACGTAACAGAAGCATTTATTCAAGTTGGTGCATACCTACGGGAACAAGCGAATTTCATTTGAAATCGGCCGATTTTTCAGCCGAACCACTTAAGTCGTTTAGCCAAGTGTCAAAAGTTTTGCTTACGCCATTCCCCGAGCATTCGTTATTGTTGTGATTGCTAGGACACTTGTCGTTGCCTAAGTTCGGCGGCAGGTTTATGCACGTTTGGTTCACGCAAATCTAAAACAGAAAACAAGTACACGTGAACGCTGTCGTATCGATATCGCTAACGATCGATCGTATCACGGTGTGCAGCTACGAGCTAGAGTAACTCTCCATACGACGGCATTCGACTCTGCCTAATCCGATTCTTATAACAGGCATAATTCCCATGGAAACTATTCGAAACGTAACAACATCGGAAAATTCGTAGAATTCGCGGCTTTTACGGATTAGAAAGTGGTCTCTCTTACCGATTGGTTACCGCAGGATGTTCCATCCCGAACCAAACCCATGCCAGGTATCTCGGTTCCATCCACCTTGCCAGTCGTAGACCTTTATGCGAACAATCGACGGGAACGTTATTCATATATACAACAGGATTCTTACGATCCGATTGCGATAGAAGGATAATGAGAAATTTAAACGGTTTGCTTACTTGCACTCGTACTCTGCGCCCTTTATCGAGATTATGGTTATCGAATGATCCGCTTCTGGCAACATTGGCTGTTTGCCACCTCGCTGACACTGCAGTGACCCGCAACGAACGTTCCTACGATTACGTATCATTACGTATTACGATTACAGCATTACGATTTAACCAGAAATATTTTTCGGCCTTCTCGATACTTGATGTATTTCCCATCGAGTTTATACAATGAAATTATTATTAATTTATTAATTCGAACCAGTGACAAATTTGTCCTTCTTATCCTGCTTTTCTCGCACTTTCTTTATTACTCTTTTCTCCTTCTTCCAAGGCCCGGTTTTCTCGTACCCGGTGCACACCTCTGTGACCGGCCGTGCCACCCATCGCAAGCTTTACTTTCGGCTAAGGCTTATCGCGATGGATCAAAAATTGCAGACTTTTTGTTATACCGTTTGCTAGTGTTTTTGACGAATGCGGTGCAACAGCTTAACTTGGATAACTTGGACGAATTACGGATAGAAGCGAAGAAAGTAACGCGACAAATACGTGCAAGATGCTTGGTTTTACCCGTGGCATTTGAATCTTAAACTCAAAACTTGCGTTTCGAAGTGAAAAAAAAAAAAAAAAGGTTTACTTACTCTATATCGCATTTGATGTAGTGACCAGAAGAATCGGTGCCGCAATGTCCACTGAGCGAGCCCTTGGAATTGAATTGTATGAAACACTCGTAGTCCGCGGCAACTCCACCGCGTCCCCAGATTTGATCGCACTGAACATCCAACGCCGGGCAAATGCCGTTATAACAATGTCCAGCATCGTTCCCGCAAGGACTTCCGTTTTTCTTGTAAACATCCGCCGGACATTGGCCGTTCTCTCCGGTACAGACTTCCGGCAAGTCGCATTCGTTGGTCGATTCCCGGCACACGACGCCACGCGGAAGCAGCTACGTTGTCAAAATCATTCGAGATTAGATGGATCCTCGACGTTCGAACGACGATCTCGCGGCGGACAGACAGTAAACGTATATACGCGTTCGCTTGAGAGTAAAACATATCCAACATCGAATTGACTTTGCACTTGGCTTACGTATATCACGTAACTAACTATAACTCGAGGGGTTGAGGAAAATGTAGAAAGCTCGGGACGTGGAAAACGCATTTACACGAGTGACTAGCAACAGCAGTTTCGGCAGTTTCAGCAGTTTTAGGACATCGAGGTGTCGTACCTATTCGAGGTGACTCGAATGTTGGCAGTCTTGAAAAACGTGCCACCGTTCCGAAACTGATCGTGAGATTCGAATGGCTGTCTATTTACTCGACTCGAGAGAAACCGATATACCAGACGTTCTGTCCGCCTGCGTTTATCGACGCGTTTGTCGTACTTCTCGCCGCTATCAGTCACGTACATCTTTAGCCAAAGAGATATAGATTTTCGATATATGGTATTCGAGATTCGTGACGAACGCGAGGAGAAATATTTTACCTTGCAATCGCTGCAACAAGGGCCGGACGCGCATTCCGCTTCCGAGGTAAGTCTGCAGGTGATCGGATCGCAGCAAGGATCGAGCTCGTGACACTCCTCGATCGATCCGCAATCGCATTGTTCCCCGTCGTCGATTACCCTGTTTCCGCAAGACGTCCTTACCACCACCTGTCAATGAAGGTCGTTCCGAGGATAGGAGAAACGCGTTTACGTTCTTTTTTTCTTCGAAACAACGCTATCGTGGAAATTAGTTTGCGGCGCAACGAACCGAGATGAGAAAGTTCCACGAGATTTCATTGAAACCGCAGTGAAAAAGTATCTCGTTGTGAATCTCTTAGGCGTCTCGTGATTTGCTTTTGCACGCTCGTAAAGCGAACGATTCTCCCTTTAGGGGACGGTTCGTTTCGTCGTAAACTCGGCCTCCGTTCAATTAGCCTCAACTAGAATCCTCTTACCTGGTCTTTCGTCTTACCTCGTTTGGTTTATTCAAAAGACAAAAGCCGTTGCCGCTTCTTAACGACTCTATGTAATCTGTTTTACTACACTCGGAAAACGTGTACGGCTGAACGTTTTCCAAACCCACGATCGATTGAGCCATGATGCATCCGTGCCATTCGCGGCAGATACACTCGCTCCCTGCGAACAATTCGAATATCAGCAAACTGCGCCATCGCGCATAAGTATTTGGACACTTGCAAATGATCGTAAACATATAAAGTACAGTCGGAGCTAAGCTCTTTAATCTAATTTCCACCTCTGATCTTATTTCTGGCAACTACGCGGCTAAATTTAATAGATATCGACGAATAGTTGACGTCAGTTGGTGTAAACGAGAAAGCGACGATCGGAGGTGGAGGAAAATTGCCTCTATCGATTGTTAAACAGCCGATTCAAGTGACTTGGGCCTTATGCGTAGAACGTTTCCAACTACGTTATAAACCTAACCTTTCGATAGATTTGATCGAATGTCAGAGCTCTGTCTGTCTATCAAAGACAAATGTGGAACTTGATCGATGCAGGTACATCGCGCCTGTTTCAGTTGTTTCTGACAGTAACGTTGAGAATATCAAATAAAACGTTTCGAAATGTAATCAATGTTTCGATTGGATTGCAGCAAGCGTCCGATACTTATGCACGTTAGGATGCCATGCGTTACTTTTGTCTTTTCCTTTTCTTCTATTATACGTCTATAAGTTGTTGATAGAAACTAACTTCCGTCGTCGTGGCTCATGCCGATATTGTGGCCGATCATGTGAGCCATAGTACCGGCTAAAAGATGAGGCTCGTAGGTGTTCAAATCGACGCTGATTCCTACGGATTTTTGTTTGCAAACGGTCGACGGTATAGCCACCCCCGATTCTCCACCGTAGAACGTTTCGCCCCTGCGTGTTCAAGCATGGATTTTCCATCTAAAATTTCTCAGAAACGATCCCACGCTACCTGACAAACGAATCGTCTCGATACGTACGTGAGTAATTGAGTGGTATCGTGAGGGACATGGAACATCCTTCGCATCGTGTAATCGTTTAAATTGAGCAAAGCGAGACTGATATCCATGCCCGCGCCGATGTCTGCCTGGTTCATGCCCTGCCACGTTTCGATGTATATGACGGAGACTCTAGTGTTTAACGTGCGGAAATACTGCGAAAAGATAGGAAAAACATTGAGCAAAGAATACGCTTTTCCGAAAGGCCTTTTAACAAAGGTCCGATAGAACGGTTCGCACTCACCATGTCCGCTATATTAGCGACTTGGATGGCATCATGAACGACCTCGGCTCTGGTGCTACCGTTCCTCTTCTCGAACTGAAGCAAGGAAAACGAATGTTTCCGCGTAAAGTACTAAAGCAGAGGAGAAGATGGTGCCTGGCGATCGATTTTACGTTTTCATTTACGACAATTGGCATCGTTAAAGCCGATCGTATCGTTTCGTTTTACGGAAACGCGAAGCGCGACGCGCGATATGACAATTATCGTTGAGTTAGGCGCCGGTTCAAGCACGTCGAAAGGTTCCAGCGAATTTACTATTACTAGGCTGCCTGGAAACTCGGTTGGAACGACGTCGCGCGTTTTCCTCCAACGATTATGATCGTGATTGGCACTCCCTTGACTCCGAACTCGTCTGTTCGGTTTTGGGAAACGCATCGCCAAACGCCAGAGATAACTTTCGGCTCGGATCGGATCGGATCGGATCGGATCGGATCAAGGATCGGAAAATGGGACAAGTAGTCGAAGAAAATCGTCATACCATAGCCTTATCGATAATGATGGCAGTTTCGATGTATTTGGTTGCTTCACGGACGTCTCTCTTGTATCGATCGGAAGTGGTCTCCGATAGCCCCAGAACATGCTTCTGCCGGCGGTTCTTTGTACGCCACTCAAGATTGCCCGAGTTAGCGCAGCCTTTGTTAGCCTTTGTTCGAGCTTCAAATATAACGTGAGGATGTTTCTGCTAAAAGAGAGGTCTGCATATAGTTAACATTCTCCGAGCAGCTCGCTGCCCGTCTTTTTTAACGCCTGCTCTTCTATTCGATTATGGCTCATATCGCGCGGGCTTTTTCTTCTCGCATCTGCGCCAGGACTATCACCTACTATCCGCGTTCAATCTTTTCTCGGTTAATCGTCATGCCAGCGTTTCAAAGAATCGCCGAACCATCGTGCGTCCCGAATCCGTCCACGCAGCCCATCTCTTTTCAAATTGGTTTTACCTATTCGTTTCGCAATCGTAATCGATTCGTATCGGCAACGGCTGCGTGAATTCCCGGCTCCAGCGAGACTCGAGATCCCGTCGTCCGTCAAACGGGGATGGCAAAAAAGTGACAGGTTTCTGCTCCTTCAGCCACCTAAAATTCTAATAAGCCCTAAGTACGATACGATCGTTTTCCTTTGAAATGACGATAACTCGAAAACGAAGACAACTCAAGGCTTGGTATTACGACGCAAATGTTCTATCAAGTACACCTGTTTCTAATTATACTACAACTCGCTTCTAAAACAAGCTCTGATGTATCGATTACGAAAAATTCGTCTATGTTTTCTACGACTTTCTCGTTACATTTGCCACAGATGATTGTACTACTTTGACGATACCTTATTAGAATTTTTGATGCCCGAAGGCTTATAATTTCGACCATCCTCCTTTTCCGAGAAAACCACGACGACGACGACGACGACGACGACGACGACTAGCCGGATGCTTACGCGGCATCCTGATTTTCTCGCGACGCGGACAATTTATTTTTCTTTTTCCCGCCACGCTGCTACTTCGAGATCTCTTCATGAATAATAATGCAGGAACAGCTCATGCATATAAGAAGAACGTCCCCACTTAACTCGTCTCTGCTAAGCACGCGACGGTTGCCTGCCTAGCTATCTTCCAGCTCCCTCTCTCTCTCTCTCTCTCTGCCGCGTTGTTCCTTAATCTTCGATTACGAAACGTCAACGTTGCTTTCGTCCAAATTTCCCGTACACATTTCATTCATAAATGTTGCACGGTAAATTTATCCCTTCACGGGATAAATCTACACATGAAAATAAGTAAAAAAACGTCTTACGAACATATCTCAGTTTCCAAGTTATGGACGTTGCAAGAAAATATTTCAGGTATCCGCCTCGTGCCTCGATACACATACACGCTGTTGCATTCAACCTTCAGTTCCGTAGTTGCGCTGATATCGCTAAATCGTACCTCTGATACGTTGGTATCGAAACTATCGAGAAATTAGCTGTGGTTCGGTGATTTCGACTGTCCTTGTTAGTCGCCATCAGGTAGAACGTAGAAACAGCTGTGCGACAACGCAGAAACAACGAAAGGCGGCTGCGAGTTAGAGAATTTAGCGCTGCAGCAGCCGATTACTCGTTTACGAGTCGAGCAGGCTTGATAGCGGCTTAACTCGATCCTCTCGCTTCGCCTGCCGTACTAACGAAACTGGATCGAGCGGCCTGGCGTCGAGTCGCGTCGCGTCGCGTCCTGTCCTCGTGTTTGCCATTCTCGAAACACTCGCTGCTCGGCTTCACAGGATCCGGCCAAACATTCGCGTTTAGCCAGGACCCTCTGTGTCCACACCGCTCCCTGTATGCTGCCCTGGGCTCCTCCAAGACCCTGAATAACCCGTCACGTTCCCCCAGGGAAACGACATTCTCCCGAACGCTAATCGAATTTTCTCTCCCTACAATGTACGTTCGGGCGCTCCGAAAGTAGTACTTGTTTTGAAATAACAACGGTACAAATGCGTTTCGAAAAGTTTTCTTTACTTTTAACTCTAGTCTATATACTTGTGTAGTTATCTGTATACCTTCTGTTAGGTTTTCTGTGTACCTTCGTTCATACAACCATCGTTTCGTGCCCTCCATAAAATTGAGATATCACATCTTTCTGACAAGTGTTATTCATCTAAAAATTCCTTCATTTTTGTAAACAAAAAAAAAAGAAGAAAAAAAAGAAGAAAAAAAGAAAAATAGAAGAAAGAAGATATACAGAGTTTCTCAAGGCGCATTCAATTACCGCATTCATTTACAGCAATTCATTCGTAATTGCTGTAAACTGCTGTAATTGCAAGGTGAATTCCTTTTCGACGAACGTTTTCAGCATTTAAATAGCGTAAAAGCGCGTTTGGTCATTTTGGTCATCGGCGGAATTCTCAATTTCTATCGATATTATACCGTCCAACGTATCTAAACGAACAACGACGCGATTATTTAACGATGAAATTCGGCGATCAACGTGATTTATGCGAACGCGCGAAGGAAGCTAGATGGCCTTCTATAAACGACGCATTCTGCCATTTTATACAGCCCGTGTACGTAAACAGCCATTACTCTCTAGTGAAAGTATCCAAGCAGTGTATGTTGTTTCTCGAGACTCATCGCTTCGCGTCGCGGAGACAAGCGTCGCGTTCATTGTACTACACGGATTTCGGGACGCACGCGCGTTTCGGTAAACACGCGCGTATACAGAGCCTTCGAATAATTAAACTGACCGATAAATCGCCGCCATAAAACGGATGGATGACGAATGTCTCGTTGCCTAAGTGAATAACACCGCTGACACCGTTACACGTGTGAAAAGCAGCGCTAGCTCCTGGATAATCCCTCACGGTACCGTGATAGTAGCAATGCTCTATCTCCTGCAAACATGTCAGTGAGATTCGTTCGATCGAACGATCCAATTTCAGCTGGAAATTCGTGCCAATTCGGCGAACGGTTTCTAGTTTACCTGTTTAAAACTTTGTTCCGCGCCGTTGGCTAAAAAGTCTTTTTGCATAAGATTCGGAGCTAAAAGTTGCCTGCAACACAAAATATACTTGGTATAGTTGACGGATGCCTGCCCTACGAGATTCTGAGGCCGAAATCACAAGCAACGATGCACTTACGTATTTAATTCTAAATCTAGGCGAAATTTATGATTAAAGGCCTTGATCAAGAGGGACGTCCGATGAAAATGTCTGCCCGTCTGCAAAATCGAAGGAAACTCGGTCTCATCAAGCGTATATAATTTTCATCTTACAAAAATTCCGTACACTTACTCTCATTCTGCCTTTATTGTTTTGATATCCACCCTCTCCGTATCCTCTTTGAGGATACTAAAACGTGAGAAAATGTCCAAGTTACCAACAGCAAGCATTTAGGTCGATCCAACGGACGGAAGAGAATTAGGCGATAGGTTCCGGTCGTTAAGAAGCCGAATTTACACTTGCCACTTTTCACTTTGGACGATCATCGCGAACGATCCGCGGTGAACGTGCAACACGAATTCATTTTACTAGTTTACAAAAGTTTGAGCGGATTTAACGAAAGTTGATCGAACAGATCTTGAAACAGGAAATAATTTCGCCGTCCTTAAAGAATACAATTTAATCGTCCGTTCGATGGAACATTGTCGTTAAAACGCACGTTCTACAACACAAGATATACGTATATATATGCTTGACGGTGCCGTTTCGCAATGAAACTCGATTCGTCAGCAGTAGAGATTGCTTCTACTTTGTTTTCGTACGAAACAATCGTTCAAAGCGACCAGCGAACAATGTTTCGCGATGAATCATCCGCGGTGATCTTGCAAAGCGAAAGGGAGTAAATTCAGCAGCTGTAGCCTCTCGTGAATCTTTCCGAGAAATTAGGAAAACAGGAGAATCAGGCAATTAATTACCTTGGATATGCTGACTTCTCTCGTGGATATCCCCATTTTCTCGTGATGCCGTAACTGTACTGGATAGATGATCTGATAGTAATGGCCCCCGATATTTTGTACTAGCTCTTGGTTTTGTCGATACTCTTGTAGTAGTCGTTCGGCCTCACCTGAAATCAATTTTCCCGTTCAAGTTCCCGAAAGTTCCGGTTCGTCCCTTCTATCTCTAATCTTATCTTCGTTTTTACGATAGCTCGTTGTCACATGTTACATGCCACCTTTGTTTCTTCGCGCGCCCTCCTGCGAAACGTGTCGAACGATTTCGAAATCGTGACTTAAGCCAACGCGGAATAACGGACAGTTGTCTGCAGACATCTCGGATAATTTACATATTGTGCGTCCGCGAACGGTTCGCTGATAACGGTAGAGAAAATGCAAATCCAGAGACAGCCGGCGTTTACAGTTTAGCGTCGATCTGTATTTCGATATCCATCGGAATGGAAAACAAGAGCCAATGTCTGTGGACAAATTAGACGCGAACACAGGACGTTATTTGTCGACAGTCGGTGTACAGCGTGGGGCGGCAACATTATTACAATCGGACAGAGGACGAGTCTAGGTAAAAAAATAAGTCGACGCCAATTCCTAGTTTATCTATCTATACGCAGTTGTTTGTCAGTCTGTAGGATTACGCTGTACGCTGCATTCCTTACAAATACGGACGAGGATCGATCAAATTTCTAGTCGAAGACGAGGAAGAAGAGAATCGTTCGAGCGCTATGTATTCTACTCCGGCGAAATCGAAAAGCAGCTGTGATTAACTCCTTTTTTTATCACGCTATAAACTGTTGCTGCTGCGAGCTACGAATGAGTCGAGATAATCAGTGTGGAGGAGGGCCTCCTCGAAGCATGTAGTATCTAGTTTACCCTCTTATCGACTGTCCGGGCTTTGCCCGATTTAACCCGTCCCATTCAAAATGAAGTGTATGGATAATTACTTACTTGTCACGCTTCCTGTGCACCCTTCCTCCTCCCACTGTCGCCCCCTTTTCAACACACGTAGACATCACCGTGTGTGTAGTGAATTATTACGCGGCTGTCGCGATTAACGACAGAGCAACTAATTACCATGCCACTCGAATCGAGGTCTTTTCCTCCCGACGAAATGGTTAAATAATTTGCCGATCGTCTTCCCCTTCACGCTCGATTTCCTATTGAAATGATCCATCTCTTTGATCGAATTTCGCCGTCAGAATCTTGCACTCGTTATCGCGTCTCCTCTGCCTCGAAACTTTCTAATAAGCGAAGCAAAAGAAAAGAACGAGTTTAACGCGCGTCGACACGTAACACCTGTTGACGAAATACGTTCGAGCACGTCGAGATATGTACATATTTGACCGAGATATTACGTGTCGAATTTAGCCAGCAGCAGGTAACTCTAACGATAACAGTTATGCTAATCATGCCCGGCTAACTCGTTAAGTCGCGTAGCGTTCCTTGCAAATACAACCAGAGAGAGTTCCAGTCTCTCTCTCTCTCTCTCTCTCTCTCTCTCTCTTTCTCTGTGTGTGGTTTTCTCGCTCTCTTCTCTCATCAAATTCAATTAAAGTTATTAAACGAGTATGGACGCGGAACAGATTATTTCCCGTTTCGAATACGCAAGTCGTACGTAGTTTCCTATGTTTGTAACGCTGCTCGTAATTTTGCAGATTATTGGTATTTTATCGTTTTCGCGATAAATAGACTGTCCAGTCCATATTGCATTTTTTATGCCGAACGTTTTGAAATATTATTAGCACTTAATAAGGCACAACTGTCACGATCATATCGGTAAAACTTGAAACCAATCAGAAAATGTATATACATATTGAAATTGCACGATATCTGCCCCTAAATTGCGAATTTTTACACGTTTTTAGGAAATTTGAGATGTTTAAAAAGTACACATTTGTTTAATTAGGTTTATAAAGACAAGAATTTGAATAAAAATCTGTAACGAAACATCTTAGACATATACTAAACGTTAAATACGCTCTCACTGAATATCGAGATATATTAGTACAATGGATATAACCGATCGTTTGAATACTATTTCAGCCTCTGCGAAATATTACCTGCTCGTATTAGGATTTAGGACACCTGCTGCTTTCAGGGAAAACGTTTTGCATTTGTACAAGAATGCAGTTAAATACATAATACGATGCGGTAAATCATAATAAACCTAACCGAAATTTCATTTAGAAGAGATTTGGGGCGAATCAGAGAAGAAAGTCGGGAACTTTGCTCAAAATCTCAGTCTTATTTTACCCACTGTACCTATTGTACCTATCGTACCTATTGTACCTGTTGTAAAGCATGGAATTAAGTAAAGACGCGAATAATAATAATAATAATAATAATGATGATGATGATGATGATAATAATAATAGTAATAATAATAATAGTAACAATATGGATATCGAAATTGATCAAAATAGCGGTCGAGAAAGTAGCTATTGGAAACGTAAAATCTCGTTGCCGAAGGGAACGAGAGCGCGGAGCTGGTCATTTTCCAGCTAGGAATAGCTTCGAGTTTGCCAGCGTAAAGTCCGATTAAGGGGGAGTTAAGGCGGACGGGGCTGATATTTTTTCTCGGAACTACTATTTACGAGCGTGAATCCTCCCCGTGCAATTTCCGATCTCTACCTACCGCGGTTCTCGGACGAAATCGACAGAGAACATTAAAAGTTGCCCGATCCGTCCGACCTGTACGCATATAGACGTATATGCTACGGCGAACAAATCACGGACTTCCAATAGACATTCTCATCCTAGCAAGACGCGCTGTTGACGGCGTAGTTTTGTTTCGTTTTATTTCCGCTTTTTCGAGGGACGGTCGCCAGGAAGTTTAAAGGGGTTTACTCGTTGACGAACCAACCGACTAGACTCGTAAATTGAATTTCCAGAAACGGTTCGTTCAACCGAGATTACCGACCGATTAAGTTGGCCCCGTCCATGGGTTTGTCGAACGTCGCGTTGACAGGCCGTTTATCGCGTCGTTTCTGTCCAATTGCCGTGTATTTAATTCTATTCGGTCGCGTGCAGTGCATCGCGTCCTGTTTTCGCCTCCTGTTTTCGCCCGCGAAACTATCTCCACGCTCACAGTTTGCAAACGTCACTGACGTGTTTAGACGATCAGGTTTTTTTTTTTTTATAATACTGTTTATTTGCTATATCCGTTAATTAGCCACGATGTGTAATCCTCGAAAGCGTCCTTGAAACTAATTTTGCATATTTTAGATTTCAAGCTTGCACTATACTACGACGCCATGTTACCGGTTCTACGGCAACAATCTTGCATTTTACAACCTTAGATCCGGTATATCATCGGATATATTATATATTCAGATCGCTTAACGCGTAACGCGCCTAATCTATTCGTAGAAATTATCCGCGACTGTGATCGTTTTCGTGATCGCGATAACACGAGATAACTGCAGATAACACGACGATGCGATCATATCCGAACCTAACATTTTCAGGTTTCCCCTGCACGTCCTCTAGAAATCTAGAAGCTGCCGTTCAGGGGAAAATTCCGGAGACTCGCAGACGCATCGATTTACTCGATACAATGACTCGAATCGCCTACGTTATATCGTTTACCGCAGGTTGGCTCGCTACACTCGCAAGCACGAATCGATCTATTAATCGAACCGACGCGGACGCGACAAGTCGTTAGATGCCGGGTGTGCCGCTGTCGAAATTCTCGGCGGATTTGCTTGCCGATCTGCGCATTTACTTTCCGACCGGTCAGCCACGCGTCTAATCAAATACGAGTATGAATATTAATTCCTTTTTTTCGGGCAAGCGTGTACGACGCTTTAACCGGCCGCCTGTTTTGTAATTCAGATGTCCCGACGCTTTTCCTCCGACAGCATCGAAAGACCGAACGAAATTGTCCCGTGAAACGAAAGAAATCGCGTTGTCTGGTGCAGCGAGAGAAAACCGTGTTACTAGAAATACAAACGATGCTGTATTCTGTGCCGCGAAAATTCTCCGGTTCTCACTGGACGAGACGGCGGGACGCGGAGCGACGGCCGCCGTTTTAAGAGATTTTACATCGGTTACCCTCGTCTCGTCCATTTTATACTTGGACGCATCGTCCTCCCGTCTAAAATTTAACCCAATTTAAGTTTCGTGTTCCCAGCCAATCACCGCTGTTGACTCAACGATAAAGCATTCTGCGCGTCCGGAGAACTAGATGTAACCGCAGATCGAGTTTCCGAGGGATGTGCTGCAATGCGGTCTATCTCCGCCTTTTTCCTTCCTTCGCCTACATTTCATCGCGATTCGAAGGAAATCTGTGCGTTTCCCGCGTGTCCTTCCATTTTCATCCTTCTTTCTTTCTCTCTTTCTCTCTTTCTCTCTTTCTCTCTTTCTCTCTTTCTCTCTGTCTCTCTTGTGTCCTTTTCGTCGCCAGTCTAAAGCCGTTCGCTCGCAAAAGGGCCAAGCGTAGGTTAACTCGAAAACACGAGCATTTACGCGATGAAAAACGCTTTGTCTCGCGACAACGTTAACGAGAACGCAGGGCGGATACGCTGTCGCGCTGCTCTTCTACGCGATAGCATTGATTCGAGTATTCTGTTCGGTGCACGATTAGTATCTCGGCTCTTATTTGGAGCGCGTTGAATTTTCTACGTCGCCGAGCCGTGTGCCGCGCTTCAAAGAGAACACTGACTTTGACTACAACCTACAACTTCCTATCCATTGTGTATTTACGCGATCGTCTCGTAACTTTGCGTTCCCGTGCTCTCTTTCTCCTGTACCTGTGGCGCGACAAAGCCTCGTCCTCGTAATACCACCATACACTTGACGCAAGATAGTCGTACGTCGGTAGGCTGTTGCGTAATTAGGCGATCGAAACGTTTTCAACTTACCAACGGAAGTCTCCTCGTTCCAAAAGGAATCATCTAAGGTGTAGTCGCCTTCTGAAACGAGAAAAATAACGAACCGGTTAACGGCTTTTTCCTATAATTGCGAACAAGTCCAAAGTTCCGCTACATTGAAACTGAAACAATCAATTATTATCCTATATTTAGAAGGATCAAATTCCATATTTATCTGAAATAAATAACTGGATTGGAAACACACGTGTTCCGATCATCCTAGCAAGGCAACCCCGCTAACCGATACACACCACCGATCTTCACGAAACTTGGTGCGACCATCGATTACACCTACCTGCCAATTTAACCGTAATTCCTTCGTCAGGTTTTTTTACTTTTACGTTCAAGCAGAAATCAACCCTTTTGTCCGATCGTTTTCTATGTAGCTTCCGATAATCTCTTAATAATTTTTATGCATGAAAAATCATTTTATGTAATTTCCTCAAGACATCGACTTCTTTCAAAAAGATTTACGCACAGATTCATAGGTTCATAGGTTCATAGGTTCATAGGTTCATAGGTTCATAGGTGTCGCGGGGCGTAACTTTTATATCGACCATTTTGTCATATCATTCGTCGTTTTATACGATTCGTAAGCAGTCGCATAGATGGTCCGGCTCGGATAAAAGGGTTGACTTCTCTCTTCAAGTAAAATTCTTAGGTAGGTGCAGTCGACGCTTAAAATCACTCAACTTGGATCGTAAAATTTCAAAATTGTCATTTTATTTACCAACCAACTAATATCGACTGTCGTCTCTGAAGATAATATCACAGGCAACCATACGATAAAACAGCATTGTTCGAAATCTATTCTGTATATCGGTTAAACGGACAAACGAAAAATAATGATAATATCACGGCTAAGAAAGAAATTCGGCTTACACTTTGCTGACTTTTACAAAACTATCTTAGTTTACAAGTAACGTACTTGTCGCACTCTTGTCTCATTCGTTCGTTTTCCAGTTGCATTTTCTCACTCATTCGCTCGTACGCGCTGACTCATTCGCATTACGCTCGTATCTATCCGTCTGTCTCTATGCACGTAAATAGGTAAACATTTGCCATAATTTGGAAGCGTGCAAATACTTGTGGTGCAATTGTAATAGGAGGGGCAGAGCCAGGGAGTACGCGAATACAATCGGCGCCGAGTCCCATTCGCTCGCTGGTTGAAAATTCTCAAGTTGGCGAGGAAAAATTCCTATGGGAAGCACTCGGTCCGCAACAACGAACCAAGTTGTAGCCCAAAGGAATTTTGGACGGGTTGTCTGAGAATTTTCCCCACGAGGAACGAAAGTTTCTCGAGATGAAAGTTTCGAAACTACATGAACGAAAAGATTGACAGATGGTCGTATCATCGAGTGACTGGTCTTTTATCGAAAAACGGTATAACGCTCGCGTTACACGATCGTGATCGACCAAGGTGTTTTAAAATATCGAACGGTTTTTTCAACAGCTGTTCAGGCAATGCAGAGGACAGCGTTAGTCGCGAGGACGAGAATATTTGGTCGTGTTGGAAGCCTTAGAGGATGTCGCGAAAACAAGTGGTGGAAGCGTGTTTAATAAAGAATAACGTGATATACGTACAGTGGCACACGAAAGCAACCCAACGCTTTCTACGGGATCCTTTCCTAAATATATTATGTGCATTATATCAGGCCAGTGGAAAAGTTCCCGATCCAGTAGATGTCGCTAAATTATTTATTTGTCTGCCAGTGGCATCGCTTGTGGCCGCGTGTGCAACAGCACGTTTAGCAACATCGCGCACCAGCTCTTCCCACGATAAAAACCTTGAAATTCGTCCATTATTTTGCGACAAACGAAGCGCAACGTCATCGTCTATCGAAGAAGATGGGGCAGAGTGTTGCTCGGAGTTTATCGTACGGAGGAGTCGGTGCACGGTCCTACTAAACCTGCTGAATGTCTTTTACAGCAGTTGGTTCGACGCAAACGAATTTCTCCTTCGCCCATTTTCCCAATCTTCTTTTACAATTAGGAAAAAGTGGTGTGAAAACACAACGGGTCTGCCGTTGAAACAACGATCTATCGAATATCGCTGTTTTAATCCGTTACGAGGTTTGCACACGCAACAACGTATGCGACGCGCAGACAAACAATTTAGGAGACACTTATTGGCATCGGGTCACTTGTACCGACCCAATAACACGAAACTCTTTGAAATTTCGTTAGTACCGTAACGAGACACGACTGTCGTAATAGTGTAATTTGAAAGCAATCCGTCAATGTGTATAGGATGGCTCGCCCGTTGTACCATACCATGGTACGACGCTATCACTCTTATGACGCTTATCGGAAAACTTGTTAATCTTTTCATCCAATCGGATGATTTAAACGATACTTGAATGCGGTATTATCGAACCGATTAATACGTATGTAGGTATATTTCGACCCATCGGTCACCGCTATTCCGCATACCACGTTTTTCTTTTACGTCTTTTACGTCTTTTACGTCTTTTACGTCTTTTACGTCTCTTAAGTAGCTATACACCGGGAAAGTAAATCTTTAACACTGCATGCGTTCCAGCAAACGACAAATCAATCGACGAATTTTTATTCGAACGGAGGATGTGCTTGGTAGGAAGAAGGGATAGCAATATCCTTTCCTAAGAACATTTGCGATGGGTCGGATCGAAATCCGAAAACAAGCCGTCTCCACCTAAATCTCGACAGAACTGCGAGACGATGCTGAACGCAGCATCGCAAACCATTCTGCAGCAGCATTTTCCAACTTGGTCCCCCTCTTCTCATAAACCGTCACGTTCCGCTGCACCTAGCAATCAGCGACGGTCACGCTTCGTCGATTTTCCCTGTATAACCATTCGGCACGTTGCGCGTTTAGCACATTTGCCGGGTTGCTATGTCTGCGAAACGTCGCGGGCCAGCCGATAAACGAGCCACCGAGCCAACTCGATCATAGATTCCTCCTTTGCTTCTACTTGCCCACTCCACACCCCTATGATAATCGACGCTGTTTCTCGGTTCGTTTCATCTAGCGTTTCATCTAGCGTTTCATCTAGCGTTTCATCTAGCGTAGCCAGAGTTTTCCACGGTTGAAGTCGGTTTGGCCAGCTGCTTTCGGCTTGATCCGTGACGATCGATCAAACGCGCCCCGTCACCGACCAGTAGCGGATTCGCGAGCGTGCGGTACGGGCGGCCGCGCCAACCCCACAACCAACAAAATCTACAAATATTACGTCATATTCTGAAAAACTTGACAGGTACGCGTGTAATTAAGACGCATTTAATTATTTAGCCCATTATTAATAAAATATAAATTACAAGCGAATTCTAAATATCGCGACAGAAGCTTCGAATATGCACTCGTGTATTTTTACGCGTTTCGCGTCTCTAAAAGAAGACAATGGTAGAAACGAACGAACATTAGGATATTTAAACGCGTGACCTTCTTATCGCCGTATCGTTAAAAATATAGAAAAAGTCACAATTTTTTCAGAACGTCTTTCCGAATACCTGATACGCCAGATGCGTTCAATCGTGCTGCATACATTCTGAGTTTCTAAAATGAAATTAATTTGAACCAGTTTGGAAGTTTCCGTTTCGTTTGTTTCTTATTCTTGTCAATCTCCGTTGTGCCGGCACCCGGTTACACCGCGCTCGCTACACCCATCCCCGTGGCCGGCCCTGGCAGGAAGGCACAAACAGAAAGAGAGAAAAGGGGTTCGAAGACTTGGAAAAGCGCGCAAGGCGCGGAGAAATCGCGGCGAATACACGTGTCTGTATCCGATGGAAAAATATACGAGTCGGGTACGAAACTTTTCTCCCAAGTTTCATTAAAGCCCGCGAAACTTTTTCATCTCGGTGCCCATCCCGGGGTTTCATAAAATTCATAAAATGGACGGCGTGCAGATAAAAAGACTCGGTTGCCAGTGGCCTAGTTCCTCGTAGTATACGAAAAATAACCCCGAGGCGAAGAGGGCCTCGAATAGATGATAGTCAATGACGATGTTTCTATAGGGGCTCGGCCGTGGGGCGACTTTCAGCTAGGCGAGCGACCAGAGGAATTCTGCCGGGGGTAATCGACGCGCTCGAAATTACTTCTGTTTCCCATCTTCGCCCTTCTTTAATAACTAATCGCCGAGTTATCGTACGTTCCCCTTCGTTGGACGGTCGCGTCTTCCTGACCAATGTTCTCGTCGGCTTGTCAACGTCGTCGCACGTTCTCATCTCGCGCATCTCATCCACGTTCCGTCCACCGTGTACTCGATCGTAGAAACAAAAAAAAAAAAGAAAAAAAAAAAAGAAAGAAGAAAAGAAGAAGCGATCGATCGATGGAGCTCGAACTAGTTTGCTATTGAATCCACTTGAATCGGAGGTTGTACGCTACCTTGTCTCTCTAGGGCAGGTCCGGCGAATTAACTTTTAATTCCATCGAGTTGCCGCGACAATGGCAACGCGACGTGGACACGAGGAAATTATCTGCCACCGGATGGGACCGAATTCTGGGTACAGTGGCCCGTAAAACGTAGACGTAACATTACGTTTTTTAGTAAGTAAAGTAAAGGTGGTAAGGGTCGCTTCTAATTATTGATTGTTAATTCCTACAGCTATTGTTAATTTTCTATAGCTTGGTCAAATTCACACACCGTTACTACAAATCGACCGTGGTGTTGGGATACTACGCATTTGCAGAATCGTTAAAAATTTTGATCGACCTAATCATTTACACGAATACGTCTTACGAACGTAATCGCGAATATTTCAGATTTCGCTCCCTAAAGCAACTCTGCTTCTGTCGCTGATACCGACCGGATCATTGTTCCACTCGTTTCGCCGACGATTTCGAACAGCAGTCGCGTTACGATTGTTCCATCTAAATCAGTTTCATCGACCAGGGGCCCTGCCTCTTTTAACAACGTCGGCAAGCTTGCCGGCTGTTGCAGCGAAACACGATTAGAACGTATTATATGGTGGAGTAAGAGGAGGGCCGCGGCGTAATGTTCGCACAGTGAAATTAAACGGTTCAGAAAGTTGTATAATCTGCCACGTAGAGCAGCCCAGTGGCGAAGTTGATGGCAGCAAGGAGAAAGATTTACGAAAGTTTAGGTTCTCCCCGTGTCGTCGGACAAACTTTCCCTTTTTCATAACGTTTCCATCGTCTCTCATATTTTTCACGACAGTGGATAATGAATCCTCCTTAGAAACTTGGAAACGTGTCGTTGCTTATGCGAAAGCGCGAGTCTAGCCGCACGTTTCAGGGCAGAAAATGGCAGTGCGCGTCTGACGGACGATTCCCAAAAACACTGCGCGCGATCGGACGATTAACCCGAGGAAAAATTGGCCTCGCCGCGGAAAAAAGCTGGCGTCGCAACCGATGAACTCGGCTCGTTTCTTCTCGCCTCGGGCCTTTTAACGATTTCGCGCCCAGGCTGTCTCTCTCTCTCTGTCTCTTTCTCTCTTTTGCTCTCTTTTGCTCTCTTTTGCTCTCTTTTGCTCTCTGTTCGCGAAGCCGACGTTTCGCAGCAAAGATTTCCCGAGCTGGTTCGTAGCTAAAATTCTGCACCGCATACGCGATACTCGCGTGGAATTCAACCATCGCGGGCGTCACGCCCATGGTGGAATTAACCGATTCGCGGTTTCGTATAATCCGTCGTACGAGTCGACGCTAGTAGAAATAACAAAGTAACGGGGATCCGGATTTCATATGGCAGACGTGACAGTCTACGAGTTTGTGGAACTAGTGGTCGAAGCAGTAACGTTCGTACGCGTTCCCGCTCCCTTTGAAGCGAAATTGCTGGAAAAGCACACGCCTCTCGGACGTACCCCGATCCGAGCAAAAGTAGAAGGAAAATCGTTGGAGAGATAATTATTTTATTTCCGTGGAGAACACAGATCGGTAAGGAGAATAGGAATATCGCGGCTCGCAGACCTACAGCCGGTGCAGCTCGTTCGCCTGACTGAAATCCACTTGATTTTCTCGCGTGGGACGTTCTAAAGAACAAAATGATTGGCTGCCTTTTGTTTCGCTGGACGAATTAGAAGAGCGAATTCAGATACATCGTTGAAACGTGAATGCCGACTAGCAGCGTACCACCCACAACACGATGCGACGCGATGCGACGCGATGCGACGTGACGTAACGCGACGCAGCAACAGTATGGAAAACGCGAACCATCGGATGCCCGCTAGGTAGCGAGCTTCTTTTCGCATCGACGCTAGCCGTTTTAACTCGATCAGCGAGTTTGCGCTTTGTTTTAATTACTTGTGCATCAGGGGAAAGAAAAGCCTTGGAAATCAACATCGTCCGATATATACGTACGGTCAGCCGCGAAAGTATTCGTACAGTCAACGACGCACACGCCGTCGACCGACGTAACGTGGAAATAAAATTTGACAGAGTTCCCCTATCCCTGTTTCGTCAATAATGACGTTTTTTGGCTCGGCAATCGCCTGGCCTTTCCTCCTTTCTCCCTTAAATCGTTCGATTCCCGATGAACGAAAAGTTTTCGAAATAAATGGAAACTTTCCGAGATGAAAGAGCGTCGTCGTTGTCGTCGCAACTGCACCCGCCTGTCCTATATAAAGCAAGGAACCAACGTCAACGGCTCTCAAAGATATCCACTGCTCGAATATCTCGTAATTAGTCGTGTGTCTTTGGCATCGGACGTTTGTGCAAAAGTAGAAATCGTCGAGTACGATTCGATTCCATTCGATCCGATTACGTTGCATTCTATTCCGTTCGATTCGCTAATTGCGTCCGTGGTACGTCACGATTATCGAGGTCGCTGTTGAATAGTGGGAATCGGGGGAAAAATAATAATGCCGCTTTGGCATGGTAAAATCGGGCAGCGTGGCCGCCTCGTCGAAGAAACGACGCGACACGCGTTACTCGTTGTACGTTCGCATCGTTTATCAAAGAATCGCTAGCATTCCGTTATACCTCGTGGATCTCCGCCTTATGCGATTTCTCAAATATTCACGCGCATTATATTTACATGCGTATCCCACGGGGTACTTTGATGCGGCCACAGCTGACATTACACGCGTCTCCCCTGTACACGCGTTTCCATACACAACGGTCCGCGCGTCATCGCAGAAATGGCATCGGGCAGATTCTGCCGGTCAAAATAACACAACTTTTCGGCTGGCCAGAAGTAGAGACGATTGACGGCAGATTATTGTGCACGTGCACGCGAAGATCAGCCGTTTCATCAAATTTACATAGCGTTACTACAAATCGACCGTAGACCGGACCGGATACTTTACGGTATCGGAGCGGTAGCGTCGCAGGCAAATTTTCAAATCAGACATTTTGCGAATACGAGATTTCGGACGAAAAAGTTATACTCTACGCTTTCGACTTATCCCCGCGTAGAAAATAGCCTTCTACCGATTATCCGCTCCTATCTAGCTAGATATAAAGTAAAGTAAAGTAAAGTAAAGTAAATTCACGTATAACGGAAAACTTGTCAAATTGTGTATAGCAGCCTCTATCCTGCACCCCGGAAACTTTTCATCTTTTTCGACGAACCGATCGTGTCAGATAGAAGAAACGTTCGAGGAAGCAAGTTGTTGTTGTCTACGGAAAAGAGAGATACGTCTCTTTTCCAAGCTGTGGATCCGCCGTTCCGATCGGATTTCTATCGGTACCCGTTTGCGTGCAAATAAACACGAGAATCGATACGGAGGGGGGATCGCGTTGCACGATGACGTTAGTTTTCGATTTTAACGAACGCGATGATGGAGAGCGGATTCGTCGTCGCGCGTTTCCCACGGTCCGCATCGATTCGGCCGCAGTATGTACGTACGTACGTACGTATGTACGTATGTATATTAAATTCTCGATGCTATCGAGCGAAACATCGGAATCGCGTGTCTCGTAAAGCACGGACCGTGCCACGTTGCTCTACGTGTTTATACCACTTTGTTTTCCTAACTAGCTCGTACCTGTCGTGGCTTAAAACGGCTTAACGGACGACCCTGTTGTATCCGCGTAACACCGTACCCTGCAACACCCTGTACACGTCGCAAAAACGACCAACCTCTCATCCAGACGCGGAAAATTGAAACGTTAAACGGCTTCGCGCGTTCCAACGATCCCGGGCAAACCACGCGCGACCGCGATGCAGATGTAATCGAATGGAACTTAAACTGGCGACAAAATCCTAGTCCGTCGAACACCGATCTTTTTCTTTTTCTTTTTCTTTTTTCTTCTTTTCTTCTTCTTCCTTTTCATTTTTTCTCTCTTTTTTTTTATTTTTTTCTTATACGGCTCGATATCGATACAGATGTCTTACGCATTTGTCGAAAACGATATTTCTGTTTATCGTGCTTGGTGTGTGTGTGTATACAGGGGTACGTATTTTCAAGA
This sequence comes from Bombus cullumanus, assembly GCA_014737535.1. NCBI lineage: Eukaryota > Metazoa > Arthropoda > Insecta > Hymenoptera > Apidae > Bombus > Bombus cullumanus. Next base: position 6,077,938 of record JACXIX010000057.1, read on the forward strand.
ATCACCATGCGTTTTATGTTGATGAAGAGTCCGTTTTATAAATCGCGAAAACGCGAAAAGCGTATTATTTACCAGCGGCAGATTATTTAAGCGATCGCGACGTAGCGTCCAAATTCTGCTCCGCGATTATGCCATTCCGGTGTAAATTCGCATACCCGATGCAGCGCGACTCGACGCGACGCGACGGATCGATCGAGCATGTAACGAACAGTGACGCGTATTAACTTACAAATCATTACGATATCGTACGATAATAGGTTACAGGATTTAGGATGTAGGAGAACGAGCAAAGGGAAACACGGAATATTTTTCAGCGTGCATCGTCACTGACGTAACTGTCCGGACCTGTTTATCGTCCGGTTCGGAAAAGGGCGTAGTCGCATGGGAAAACTTGGACGACTCGTCGAAGAAACTAGAACGAACTGCGTATAGACTGAGTCTAAAATGGCCGCGGTTTAGCCCCTCCTAAGCACATGCAGTCATATTTTCGCCCAAGTTTGTCGACCGATCGCTTTTGAAGGTCCTGTACATACAGACACGCGCGCGCGCGCGCACACACATAGGCACGTAGTAGGTAGAGCTTCTACTGGAATTTGAAAACTGTTGGATTTCGGTCCGAAAGTCTGGGGACGATACGTTTGTTCGGCGTGGCAGGCGTTGCGAGGGATTTCGTTCGATTTAGCATCATGGAATACGGGCACGAGTCAAAACTATTTACGCCAGGTGGTTGGGAAAGGTGGGTGAACGGTAGTCAGAAACGGTGCATTATAAAGCGGCAAAAGCGGTCGGCAGTCTATAATTTATTTCCATTAGCCGAAAATAGCTCGCACGTGTAATTCGATTTCGCGGTAAATCGCGAACGCGTCGTCGGCGTGTATTTTTAAAGCGACTGCAATTTTCCGTTAAACGCGCCCGTTGCCCGATTACACCGGCAACGATTACGGCGGCGTAAATGGGGCGTGCCGATATTTTCCCGTTCTCGTTGACCCTTATTAAATTTTCATTCGATTCGGCGGACCGGCGAACGCGCGCTGCCAACGCCGTGTTGCGTTGTCGAATAACTCTCGAACGAGAAGAGTCTCGAGGTGGCGTTTTCGCACACTTTCGCACACTTTCTCTACTTGTGTGCAACAACGCATGGAAACGCAAGTGGCAACACTACCGCCGAATAGATAGTAGAAGATTATCGTACGGGATTTTATCATACGTATTAGAAGAGAGAAGGTAGATTATCGGCTGGTTACTCGAAGGCCCGGACACTGGGCATTTGCAGGTTTCGCAGCGTTCCGACCATGCGGATCCCGGGTATAGCTATCCGGTATGTCGATCTCCGTCTAGTCGGTCTTCTACGTGGACCCGCGTACCCTGGGTCCTCCCGCAGTGCTGCCAACGCGGAGCTGCAAAGTCCCCAGACGAGCGCGTTCCGTTCCGCGCAGAACCGACCAGATAATCGGAGTTGCTCCGCGACAAAGACAGATAAATAGATAAGTAGACGGACGGAGAAGGAGAAGAGGAGGCGCGGATAACTAGGCCGAGAGCGAACGAGGGAGACAGCGAGAGAGGCTGGGTGGGCCAGCAGGGTGGAAAGAAAACGGGGCGGGGGAGAGAAGAGTATAGACACAAGAGGGTAGAGAAGCAAGTTGAAGAGGGGTTGAAACGAGAAAGGGAGACAGCAGAGAGGGAGCAGGAGAGAGAGAGGGAGAGAGAGAGAGAGAGAGGAGGCGGAGGCGGTGGAGCAGGTTGCGGAGGAGAAGGGTGAGAGGGACGCGGATCCCGGAGCGTTCGGTACCATTCCATATCCCGCACATCTCGCAGGTGCAGGGCGTGGTGCCTTGTCGGCAATATCGATTACAAACCCGGGCGGTTGCGCATTCACGTCGACACGTGGACGTGGACCGGCAGCCAGACTAAATTTGTGTTGCCCTATATTTTAGGTTCCTACACTCATCTGCCTCTCAAAGATTGATTGCTTTTCCCTCCAGCACCCCGAGTCCGCCGCGGCCTATCCTCCGACACCGACGGACGCGCTTGAATTTACGGTCTGCGCCGTCCGCGATCACGCCGTCTCTCCCAGTACGTGTACGCCTCCCTCGTGTGTTTCACTGCTTGCTCTCCGAAACAGACGGAGAGGAGACGTTCGTCCGCACGCTATCCCAGGGTTACGTCCTTTCCCTGCTATGTCTGTTTCCCGTCTTCTCCGATCTACCATGTATCCCTCTCGCCGGTCCTTTTTCTCCTTCTTCTCGCTCACGAAACGAGCTTAACGGCGTTCGCCCGAAGCAACGACTCGACCAAGAGAAACAGGATATCGACTCGTATCGGGGCCAGCCCGTCTTTCCCTTCTCCTCTTTCTCTTTTCTATCCCCTTTCTTTCTCTTTTCTTTCTTCTCTTTTCTCCTCCCTTTCTTTCCTCCTCTCCTTCTTTTCTTCTTCCGCTCCCTTTTCTTGCTGCCGCTGTACGAGTCCGAGTCGATACTCGACCCACCATTTTTATCGCCAGTCGCAGCAGCCTACCTATTTGCCTCAGGATGCTGCTTGAATTTATTCGCCGCGCCGCTCGCATCTTTCAATTTCTCCTCCTTCGAAGAGTTTACAGATCAGCGTCGTCGATTAATTCGTCGGTCGGCCAAAGTTGAATCGCCAGCTTCGTTTTCCGATTTCAACGAATCCTGCTACTCCCCCTGCCAGCGACCCCGTTTCGCTGGTCCAGGGAACATCCTCCACCGAGGAGTATCGATCGATCGGACGAGAACACGCGTCATTGAACGCTCGCTTTTCACCGAGCAAAAATACTCGATAAATTAAATAAACCGTGGTTGTGGTTGCCGACTTTCCTCGAAATCGCTAGCTTTTCCCCCTCTGCTCTCGCGATTGTTTCGACCGACGATGCGCGAAAAGAGCTGAAAAGGCAAGAGAGGGAGAATAGAAAGAAAAGAAGAGAAAGAACGGCAAACAAGGCGAGAAGTAATCGTGGTCGTTCTCCTTGGCGGATCGATTTTTCCTCGTTTCTTGCGCAAAAAAAGAAAGATCCGAGGGAGGAGAGGTAAGGCCGCGTTCAAGCTGCAAGTTCCGTGATCGTCGAGCGGCGTATATTTTGTTCTAACCCCGAACACTCGTACCTACTTTGGCGTTTTATCGAACTTTAGTAGTTTGCTAAAAGGCGGTTTAACGGCACGCCTAACCGCTTGATCGATCGACGCCACGCCACCGTCTATCATTCTGCTGGTGGATCGATCGCGAGCCGCGAGCCGCGAGATAGCACGTCGGCGGATTTATTACGCCACGTTGATCCGCCGACTGCGACGCGATGCCTTCCAAGAAAATCGAAACCAGAGTCTCGAGAAGACACGTTCGAGCGAGGCCGCGAGAAATTGCCATCCATCGAAACCATCTATACAGAACACGATCTATCGCTTCTGAAATTTACATTACGTAAACCGACCAGTAGTCACGTCATCGCTTTTATCGTCCACTTATTTTATTGTATTTTACCGCTACATTCCCCTCTTTTTCAGTAGCTCTTCTATTTCATCTTGTTCACCGTTTCAAGTATTCACTGACCTGCATTCACGAATCATATAACGAATATATAAAACACGATTAAATTCTCTTTAATTGGCGCCTGGTCGAGGAATTCCACGTGGTTTCCGGCCTGGATCGATCTGTGCGCGTTTGCCCTTTGCCGCGTACGTTGAATTCTAATCCGGGAAACGCGGCACTCCTCTCTCTCTCTCCTTCGACTTGTTCCGTTTCGCCGCCAACGGCTCGCTACTATCACGATCGTTCGGTAATCTACGATATTAAAAAGAATCGAGATTGCCTGCTTTAATTGCAGCGTGTAATCCCCGAGAAATCGGGACGCAAATCGCATTACTAATTACGAGTTGTAGTCGACGGGTTGAACACGGTAAAAGAGTTGGACGCGGTCATCTCCCTGGTGAGCGAATTTCTCGTTGCACGTACCGCGTGTACAGCACGCTCGCCGATTTTTAATCAGGCAAAGCAGCAACGACCAGATTTCGTGACCATTTTGCGAATATTTAACCTCTAGCGGCCCTTGTCCCTCCCACGGACATAAGAAATATAGAGCGGCCGAAGATCCATGCACCTCGTTGAAACAGAGATGGAGGTATTCAACCGGTGGTCTCCATTTTTCCTTCTCAAGACGTTCTTTTTATTGTTGCTATAAAAATATATTTTATAACGTCCCCAGTGAGATTATCAATTGTCATAAAATATCACCTTTCGATGCTGTTACGTGATAATTATTTACAGATGGCAATTGCATGCCTACGCAACGTAGATACGTACAACTTGGACGTCAAACGTTGTGTCTGACAGATGATTCTACGTGTAAATCTGAGGTTTCGTTTTCGAAAGTGACGAGTTTGAAAAACCAGACGATTTGCTTCCTGTTATTTCGTTGTCTAATAATACGGACACGAGCAGAGACAGAAGTTTTGAGTTCCATAGGTGATAAGCTTATCATTCGATACTTCCAGTTAATTCCAGTTAAAAATCGAAACTAATTTTTCTCGAACGCGAAGCCTTTGACGAAAACACGCCTTATCCTCTTCCTATTTCGACTATTTTTTCCGTGTAGAAGCACCACCTGACCTCGCTTGTACCATGATCTCGGAGGCACCCTGTATATAATTTTTCTTATCCAGCAGATAGGAAAGGAAGGAGAGACTTTGTTATTTGTTTCTATTTCCATTTCTTCGATTTTCTCAACGCGGCTATCCGCCGTCTATATCTGCTACGTGCACGTTCACTCGTCTAATCTCTGCCACTTATCGTGCAAGTGGCATCGTCGTAAAACTAAGCGTTCGAACGGGCAGTTCGAGCATACCGAGCATCGAATTTACAATCGATACGACGTGACGTATCGAACAAACGGGGCTGATCGTTTTTGCGGGATCGGGAGAATTTTAACGCTTTGTCAAACTGCCAGCCGATGTGCAGCGTGTGCAGCGACGATAGATTTGTATTTAACTTCAAAAGCAATTAAAGCTCGAGTTCCGCCGATGGATGGTCGTTCGTGTGAATTGGACCGATTGGTCTGCACGCTGACGCGAATCCAAGTTTCCCGGTTGGCAAACACCGAACGAAGAGAGAGCAAGAGAGCGAGAGAGGGAGCGAAAGAACGACGCCTCCTTGGATCCGCGAAGATGGCAATTTTTGATGGTAATTTTTTTTCGAGCGATTCGCGCCCTGGCAAAAGGGTTTCCTTGGCAATTTAATCTAGCCGAAGTAGAAATTAATTGGCCGTTCGAAGCAAATCGAACCGTTATCGACAGATGCTTGTTCCGCTAGTAGGTACCTTTTCGCTTAATCGGTGGCACGAGCTCACCGAGGCCGAATGATGGATGGTGCCGAGTAAAAGTTGGACACGAGCGCAGTCAGTATATAGCCGCAGTTTCCGCGGTCGTGTAATTAATAGTCACACATTTGCATCCGGCTGATATTATTCCATGATCAACGGGTGAAACTCGCGCGGTGTAATTCAACTACACGCGCGCGCGCGCGCGTCTACGTCTGACGAAATTATTAATTGAACACATCGCGGCAGTCGAACGAGGATCGATGAGTCGGTGCGACTGACAGAAACGTACCACTTTACAGCTCTACTATATTTCCGCCGCTTCTGTCGTGCCACGCGCTCTTCCAATTTACCCCAAACCTTTACGCGTATTCCTTCCATCACCTCTCGATTCTCCTTCGTTTTCTCTTTCGATCGTTCTCGTTCGCCTCGCAGCTAACTCGCAGCGTAAACCCGAGAGCCAAACCGTAGATTAGACGGATCGGTTGACCAGGCTAGTTTCCACGCAGTAACTCACAGTGGCTGAAACAGTGATTCTAGCTAGGAAAACGTCATCTTTTAGTAATTCCCGGCTACTTAATTCTCAAGTTTGTTCAAGGTAATTTCCGTCGGTCTTTCAATGAAATACCATTTATCTACGATATTGTTGTAAATAGGTTAATACGTATACACGAGTCTAGAACTGCTAACGGTTAACGTTTCTGTTTCCGGTAAAAACGGTAACATTAACCGTCAATTATTTTGCCTGTCATGCTTTTCATACAGGCTAATACGTAATTTCGTTCTGTAACGAAGAAATTTGACCAAGTGAACGACATTTTAAGGTAGACGTACTCAAAAGGTAGTTAGTTAATTTTTGATCTCACGCATTTCGATTTTCGGAGCAAAAGTTAATATTCGTTGTTGAATTTTTTGTTTCACTTTCTAACTCGCGCCCCGTTCTCTGCTTCTTGTAAAAACTAGGTGCAAAACTTTGCAAACTGTTGTTTAATGGAACTTTAAAGTTATAAAGAGGATTTAAGAGTTTTGTGGCTTATAGTCTTGGCTGAATGGGAAGCGGTGTAAAAGATGGTTAATCAATTTTGTTTCTTTACTCATTTAATTATACGTAGTACGAAGAACGTTCTATAAAAGTTTCATCTCAAAGCTCCGAAAATTGCTAAAGTTGGAGTAAAAATTCCACGAATGCACACGGCGAGCAACGAAGAGAGTGCAGCGTGTACGTAACGTAGTCATTTTAAAGGGCCAAACCTTCGCTTTCATGCTTCCAAGTCCAATTTCCTCCAACATTGTCTTCTCCAACTTCTCTTCTGTTTTCCCCAAACTTGGCTAATAACCACCTAACCACCGTGAATTAACCCTTTAGTACGTGTTCGGAGAAATTTACGTAGAAAGTTGTCTCTGAAGAGTATGATTTTTTATTAGCTAGAATCGCTATTTGGCTCACTAAGCGTGACGTCGTCCGTCAATGGAAAACGTTGCGCCGATGCGAAAGAAGTAACGAATTTCGTTGAAATTTCGTTGGCCTTCACACAGCACTCGCTCGGGGAAGTGCGTTGCTGCTTACGGTCATTGCAATTAGAGTAACTTTAATTGCTGTCGCCAGTCGAGGCACGAGCAGAGAGGTTCTCTCCCTCTGTTTCACCCTGTTTCACCCTGTTTCACCCTGTTTCACCCTGTTTCACCCTGTTTCACCCTGATTTAGCCTGTTTCACCCCACGTTCCTCCTTTCGGTTCCACCTCTCTTTCGTTGTTAACGCTGCTGCCAGAGAAATAAGTTACCGGCAACAATTAACCGTCGAAAAAATGTCGGTTTACGGCATTACCAGGGCAAGCTGTTTCGCTACTTTAGCGAGCACAATCGAGGGTCGTACGCGGCCTCGTTATTAAATTTTCATTCGATAAAAGTGCGCTCGTTATCGGTCGGCCGTGCACGAAATTCCTCTTGCAGCTACCGTTTTCACGGACCGCTTTGAAGATGTCTCGGATGAAAAGCGGATTCGTAAATGAGATCTTTTTCTTACGATAGTCGCCTTTTTCAAGAGAAATTATTTCTCGGAAGGAGACAAAGATAGAGTGACCGGTGACAGCCGAAGCGCGTTTCGCCACCGCTAAACCAGACACCGTAATGTATTTATACCTGTGCGCGTATGTATCTGTGCACGTGGTGGGTACACGTGTGTACGTATGTGATCCTAAACCGTCGACAACCTTTTGCGGATTGAAAGAGTTTCCCTCGCCGCTCGCCGTTTCTATCTTCTCTTAATGGAGCTGCGTAACGTTCGAGATAAATTGCTGCCGCGGGAAACTCTTTCCCTCGTGCAAACTATTTATTCTGAACACCGGCATGGAAACTGGTTTTTTAATGGAACAGAGGAACGAGGAGGAAAGAAAGGCGGACAGAAGACCAGGAGGGAGGAGGACAGCCAAGAACGAAGAAACATTCGACCCTAACTACCCGCCAACGATCGCTCGCCCGCTTTTTAGCCTTAATCGCTGCCAGACGCAACGATATCGCGTTCGAGTTTACATCTGTACGACTCGGTTCGGTTCGGTTCGGTTCGCCGCGGAAATCCTGTAAATTACGCCCGGAAACGTATTCAGCTACGCTGAAATTTCTCTCTCTCTCTCTCTCTCTCTCTCTCTCTCTCTCTCGAAAAAAAAGATGGAAAAGTCACGCGAACCGAGTTAAAAACCAGAAAGACTGTTTCGCCCGATAGGATGCCGAGCCACCGCCGCCACTGCCGCCACCGCCGCCGCCGCCGCTCCGTCGACGCCGCTGTTGAGCTAATTTATAATCCCTTGATTAATACCCTGGTTTTATTCGCCCACGCTACGTTGACTATACGCGTCGGAAGGTTGTATTTGCGAGAACGGGTAATCACCGTTCGAACGGACGTTCGAACGCTGCCGGATCGAGCGAACGCACAGAGCTCGTCACCGGTCGATTTCTATGGGAGTGGCAACCTATCGGAGCGTAAAAAATATTTCCTCGCAAAAATGCCGCTATTCAGAGGCGACGGGACTATGCACAACCGCCGATACCAATGCATCTGTAACGCTTTCGCGAAATTCCCTTTTTCACCAAAGTAAAACCGCTAGGAGAGACTAGAACTAGACGTTGCTCGCTCGTCCCACAGATATTCTCTGTACCGAGAGCACACGACACGACCCCCCAAGTTCGACGGCTGAGTATCGTTACGTAATCCGAATTCAAACATCCACGAGACAAAACTAACTCAACTTTTTTATCTCTGATTTTCCTTTTTACCAATTTTTTCTTACTTACTTACGTTTATGCGAGACTTTTCCGACCGACACAAGGCCAAACACGATATAATTGATAATAAGGTAAGAAAGATGAAATTCTCGTCAAATAGCTTCGCCATCGATACGACGCGACTCGGACAAGGTATTAATTTTTCCATGAAACAGGAAAAGCATTCTTGGAACAAGTACTAAGGTTACAACACCACGGTGCCGAGTTCTTTTTAATCAAGCTTCGCGGAATTGTGTGCACGCGCGCGTGCACTGCGCGCCGTTCGTAATTATTGGATCCGGCTGTAGTCGATATTTCATCTTTCTCTAATGGAAAGCGGGAACGAAGAAAGGAAGGAAGGAAGGAAGGAAGGAAGGAAGGAAGGAAGGAAGGAAGGAAGGAAGGAAGGAAGGAAGGAAGGAGGGAAGAAAGGAAGGAAGGAAGAAAGGAAGGAAGGTAGGAGGGAGAGAGGGAAGAAGGGAAGGAAGAAAAGGGAACAGGAGGAAGAGAAGGAAAAAAAGAAGAGGGGAAGGAAGGAGCAGGTACAGGAAAGGAAAGGAAAGGAAAGGAAAGGAAAGGAAAGGAAAGGAAAGGAAAGGAAAGGAAAGGTCCAGCAGCGGAACAGCGATGGGTACGATATAGGGATGATTCGAGAAGGGTGCGCCAGCACTTTGGGGTGTAAATCTGCACCGGAAAAGACATAAAAGGATCGCTTTTTCCTCTACGCACAACTGTCGTTCGGCTCTGGTTTCCGGGATATTTGCAAAAAATTGTCGACGGTAGCGCGTCCAATCCAATATGTACATACATATGTGTGCGTGGGCGTGTGTCACATATCTGTGACACAGTCGCAAACAGTTGCTTGCCGTCTACCGATCTGTTTACGATAGTTTACATCCATCAGACATCCGTCTCTTTATTTTCGTATCATACTTGCCGAATCCAAATAAACGTTCGCAACTATCTAGGCGACTGTTGCAACTCGTGACTCAACGTGTTTTTCATCGAAGTCGTCGTTATCTTTATAATCAATCAATTTGTTATTATCTTACGTAAGCGTTCGATTACGTGCGTCTCGCGATACGATATTCGTTTTTAATTAATTATACGACGCAATAAAAAAATACGACGCGAAAACTAATAGGCAGAATTCGTTCGTTATTCTTTGTACGAGGTTTTTTTGCATACAACGTTATAAGATTGCAGTTACTTGTAACGGTAGATTTACTGGCCGAATTAATAACATGCCTCTGCCTGCGTTGCGTTCTTAAACCACGAGCTTCGTCAACGTACTGCTAATTGACCGCCCTCGTGCATCAATGTATCCTTTGTCCCCAGCCCGCTGGGCACGACCTTCTTCCTCGACAAAATTACGAAACGCTATTGGCGTCACTGTAATTTTTGCAAAGAACCGTGCGCGTTTTGTTCGCCACTGTTCCCTTTCCCCTCTACGCTGCCCGCTTCCCATTTGCTCGCACTGATACGGTTGATGAGAGCAGCTGCGTGAACATATCGGCCCGCAGCCGTCCAACCAAATGAAACAGTACTCTACCCCTGCAACCTAGATAACGTTGGCGCTGTGCTGCACGCGTACGTGAAACTTGGCATCTGCCTCTCGCAGACCATTCTGCGAAAGACGAGACCAGTCGCCGTGAAAGGAATTATCGCTCGGGTCACTACGTATTTTTATGCTCGAGATAAGCGCCAGCTTATCACCGCTTTTCGACGTCGCGCCTATCCTACCACTATTTTCCGCGTACCCCTACTGTGCACAAGTATTTCGACAACAAGTATTCGGTGCAATCACGCAGTCCGATCGAAACCTTTATATTTCCATCATATTGTCAGCATTACGATGGAAGAACGTTTCTTCTTGCTATAAGCAGTAAGGGCGAATTCGACATTTCGCGACAAACTTTCCATTTCAGCAACTAGTTCTGAAATGGTTAGTAATAGTACGTTCCAGTGTAGAAGGGAGCTTTTATCGAGAAAGAACTTTGAACGTTTAGCCAGACTGGCTCGGCTAAACTCAAACCGAAACAAGCACTATTATATCGCGTCGATCGAGTTCCATGTTTGTCTCTAACGAATGGTCGCTTAATTTATACCGATTCATCTATCGTTTTTGTATTTGTTTAATATTTCTTCGATACCTGTCAACTGAGATAAGATGAAAGGATCGGCGAAAATTGAATTACCGTACGAAGTATATTTACGTTCAGAGTATATTTTACATGTTTTCTTCCGATTATTTCCACACTTACAAATACTTAAGTACGGTAGTGTATTTGAACGGGGTCGGTCGGTCTCGAAAATACTGGCGTAACTTTGATCTTTACGTTCTGTATGTGTGAAATAAAATACAGATAAAAGAAAATGTTTTGCAGTATGTCCAAGTGTAGTATATACATGGATGCGAGGAAGGAAAAAAAACGTTTGACTTAAAACAGACCGTCGTTTCAATATCGAGAGAAACGTTGTAAAAACGTGAATCTTTCTGCGTTTCAAAGATACTCCGCTTTCTTCCGTTTACTTTGTAAACTGACGTAAAAAGGAAAAAGAAACAAAAAAGAGACAAAAAAGATTAAAATGGCAATTTTTGATAAAAGTTTGATATATCATGCCGGATAACACGTTTGTCGTTCGATAATACGTTTCAAACAATTTAATATATCGAAGATTATTTTTTGTCGGCAATGGATTCCTCTGTTATTCCTCTGTTAGACCAACTTATCGTTTTTCTCTTTGTTAGCGTTTACCGTTCTTTCCTTGATTCCTCCGATCAACTAATTCTCAATTTAATCTAATTCTACAGTCCAGTTCGTTCCATAAATAAATCGTCCTGGGGACAGAAAAAGGGACGTAATGTTTATCGCGGTTTCGCGGAGACAGCCAAAGAGATTGTTATAGGATACGAGACGACACATATCGAGGTTCGGCGGCGGCTACTTTCTTAAATACGTCGAGCATCCTGTCGCTGTCACGCTGTCACGCTGTCGATAGCGTCGCGCCTGCCGGCAGCTCGGGGTAGATCGGTTTTCGGAAGAATCGCAACAGGCTACATAGCGTACCACCACCCTGCTTTTACGCTCTTTTGTCTCTCTTTCGTTTTCTTTTGCTCGACGACTGTCGTGAAATCGGCCTTTACAATTACACCGCATCCGTACAAACCTCCTTTCACCAGCTGTTAAAGTACGAAACCGTTTTAAATGCGAAAATAAGGTAAACTGTTGGTTGTGTCGCGTCCCGCCTGGATTGGAAAATGCGCGGAGCGCGAGGCATGCTCGATGCAAGAGGCGGAAAGAGAGCGGAATAAGAAGATAAATATACAAATATACAAATATACAAATATACAATCAGAAAGGACGAGGGGAGGCGCAACTAAGGGGGCAGAGTTGCGCTTTGAACCGCCCCTGCCCACTAAATTTATCCTCTCGTCCGTGTTTGCTCGCGACTATTTATTTTCGACATTTATGGAATATCCGAACTGTAGACGGCAGCTGGACCAAAAAAAAACCGCTTAAACGTATGGAAGGGGAAGAGCCCGTGGCCTTACGTGCTTGCTTTTAATTAGCAATTAAATCGAAGCGACTCGAAGAGCTAAAAAATTCCCAAGCCGGAACGACCGATAACGGCGAAAGAAAGTAAAAAACGAGCGTCGTGCCTCGTATGCGCGCACGCGCGTTTCAGCATTTCCGCGTTTCAGCGTTTCCGCGTTTCCGCGTTTCAGCGTTTCAGCGTTTCAGCGTTTCAGCGTTTCAGCGTTTCAACGGTCGGGCGCGGCGGCCAAAGAAAAAAAAAAGTATCCATGGGATCTCGAGGAGATTAGTTAACGAGATTACTCGTGACTGTCAGCGCTCTGTAAGCAAGTTCTGAATAGGTGGTACGGCGGCTCGTGCCGCGGATGATCTACTACGCAGTCAGCCAGCCATGTCAACGATCTACATTCAGCTCGACCCGCCGCGCAAGTAGGGCTGCAATGTCTGCGAAACGGTAATGCAACGGCAAACCACCTAGGATTTACCCTCGGTACATCCTAACAAAGCTGCCACTACCTCAGCAAGCAGCAAAGAAAAAGATTGGTGCAAAATTGACGTGGCTGTTTGGCGCTGTTCTTGTTGTTCGGGGTAATTTCGTTGTACGTATCGCGGTTACAATCTCTAACCCTGCGTCGCTACATCGGAACTGTCGCTTTAAACGAAATACGGTAAACTGTCGATAAGTGGCGGAAAACCTGGCCTCGAGCCAGACGCTTATCGGCCAGGCAAATCAAGTACATATACTTAGATATGGCTCGTCATTTTGTCGAACGTGGACAAGGGCAGAGCGGCCGAAGGGAAGTCCAATCGGCTTGATCGAAAGAAACATATCCATAAGACAATCCCAAAGGCGAGCACGAAACTTCTTCGTTTTCACTTTCTATCCGATAAAGCTTGTACCAATGCGATTGCGAGCTTTTCCAATTCAAACCAATAAAAATAATAGATAGAGATAACGTTGTTGATAAAAGTGTTACGGACTGAAATCAACGGAGAAATATGCTAGTTTGGCAAAGACGAACAAAGTTCGAACTGCCGTTAGAAGACGCGCCGTTACACAACAGGTTACGATATTCGAATGCTGAAACGGTGAAAACGCGACAAAGAATGGACCGCGTGAACGGCCAGCACCTTTCCATAATCCTTAGGGGGATAGACACGATGATTAATCACGCTCGAGTGATTCGGTTTCCCCTTCGTGCGCTCCCTCTTCGTGTATCGCAGAATCGCGTTGCTCGCAGCTGTCTTTTCTCGGCCAGCATCCACGGATGAAGGTTTATGCGCATTCGTTTCAGATTTCAAACGCTTTGCCACTTCGAACATCGGTAAAGCGTAGGAATTCTAAAACAAATACCACGCTTTTCGTCCGTCGTTGGTCGTGCGCGCTTCCCTTGTCCTGCGCGTTTCTTGCAGTTCTATCGGCTTCCTCCATTTAGTCACCTTCGATCGATCAACCACTTTCTCTCTACCACCCTTCTCTTTTATATTCTCTTAAAGGTCCGTCTCCGTCGTTGTCCACTCCTTTTCCTCTCGTTTTCCTCTCGCAACATCCACCGCGGCTCTCCTAACGAGTCGCTCCAACCAAGAAAATTGTGGCCAGTCTCGGCGAAGCTTGGACCGAACTTTCGTCAAACGACAACAAAAAACACAATAATAAAGATACTCTGCGTCGAACTCGTTCCAAGCATTTGTGAAACGTTAAACGAACCAACGGCCCGTAATGCAATTTGCCGATAATGGTCGTTAATATCGTAGGAAAGTTTTCGCTCGGCCGGCCGATCGCTCGCGAGCACCAAACTTTCTTTCCATTTACAGGAGAAAATTGCTCGCGATAATGATCGATATTATTAACCCCGTCATCGAACGTCGATCTTTGCAGGTTCCGTTTGAAACGTCCACAGCTCCGGAACATTCGTTCGAATAGGGAGCAGCCAACTTTCCTCGGTTGAAATTCTTCTCACGACGTAGGAGTATGGAGTGCGGGCAAGCCCGAGTATTTATTGGCTTCCATCCCATTGCTTAACTCGGTTGGCATTCGGTCAAGAGTGATTCGAGTGCTCGGAAAACATTATTCCACCTCCTTTGGCCCTATCATTCTTCCCTAGCAACGACGTCGTGAGAACCGAAAAACCTCTGTGCGTATGCGATTCTATTTTCCATCGACTCGCGTAAAGATATGCTTCGTTGGCGCGTACGGTTCACACATTCGGTTCGAATTAATCAGCGAGGGTAAAGACCGACGCGCGATCACGGCCTAATTAACTCGACGTGAAATTAAAATACGCTTCCGATAACTTGGACGAATCTCGTAACGTATATTTTCAAATTGCTTTCGAATTTCATTAATACAGTCATGGTCATATACACACGGCGTACGCGTTTCATGCTTCGACAACAATTTCGGACGAAAAATGAGCCTCGGTTCAGAGCCGTTTACGCTTTGCAGCTAAACGATACGGCCGAAGAAGCGCGACACGGATCTTCCATTCATCGAACAACCATTATCGATAGTTGCGAACACGAAACTTCCTCCGCCAAGTAACTTTGCTCCGTTTCCGAATGTCAGTGGAGATGCGGCGGGCGCTGCACACGGAGGGAAAATTATTTCTAATTGGTTGCTAATAATCGAGGCACGCTTCCGCTCGAGAGTAGAGGGCATCCGAAGAGAGTTGTCTACTTCGAATTCCATTTTCTCTATTCTTTTATCTCGCAAACTTTCCAGCCGGCAGAACTTGATTTAATCCCTTAATCCTCTGATCCGTCCATCACGTTTAAGCCGCCTTAGCCGGGCCCGGCTTTTTTCTTTCGCGCATCGGAAGAATAATTTCAACGGTAACGCGAGCTTCAAACGAATAAACATTAATCTCGTCCCTGAGCATACCAGGGCGGAATTACGACGATCACGAGAACGGGGACTCGTAAGCTCGAGTAAAAAGTCCACCAGGCCCTCCAGGTTTCTCCATCGTTTTCCCCAAAAGACCCGATTTCTCGTAGAACGGCACTTTGTGCTACGACATTTCTATCCTTTTTATCCTTTTGAACGCGACGCAAGGCGGCGACGCAAGGCGGCGACGCAAGGCGACGACGATATACGATAGAGCGTCGACGAATCTTGACACCTCGGAACAGGAACGGAAAATGCATTTCTACCAAACCAAATACCTTTCACCGACAGCCTATATATTTTTCAGAGATGGTAAAAGTATTTAAACAGGCAATCGTATAACGTCATAGAATAATCATAATACATAATCGTATAATAACCACTTTAACACATCTATGTACGCGTATTTCCACGTTAGATGCAAATTTTTAACGATATAATCGTGCCAATTGCGCCTCGTTATAGTACCAACGAAATATCAAAATGTCTCGCGAACCACTGCATTTTTAACGCTACGCGAGAAAAAGACGATAAAGTAGAAAGAAACGTGGTTCGAAGCCAAAGTGAAAAAGCCGAAAGTTTGACAAAGGTGGGCATAAGGAAAACACGCTTTTAATTTGAAACTTTGGATTCGCCGCAAACACTCGTTGCCTCGAAACAGTGGAAATTGCAACATTGTTCGTAGCTACGTTAACGCACGGTATTTTACCAACTCCCTGGCGGAATTTAATTTAAGGTGGTTAATGGCTGCGTCAAAGGGACGGAAATTTGGAAAAATTCCGTTTGCAGAGGACCGAGCCAACGGTTAGATGCGTATCATTCTATCGCGTACGGTTTCATCTCCTACAGGCTGGTCGGAAGTTCACGGTACGGATCAGGGGTTATATAGATTCTATAGTTGGAAATCAGACGTCAAAATCGAGAATAACAAAGTCGAGTTGGAAGCTTGCTTTTCGAAGAAATTCAGTTTGAAAATTTGCCAAGCATACGTAAATTTGCTTGATTCTCGGCTAGACAAGAGCATAGATGACATCGATAATTGTAAATGCTATTTATTTCATTATATCGAGTACCTTTGAAATTTCTCTCTCGTATGACTCTCGCAAGAGTCGTTCCGTTCGCTTGCTCGTACGTGCTTCAATCGCTGTCTGCATATCCTTAATAACGAACATCTTCGATACGACGTTCAATTAGAAACGAGCGTTACCTTGTTAGCCGATGCAAACTCATTAATTTCAGTAGGGCAGATCGGAACTTTAGCCGTGGCCTCTTTGAGAAATCTTCAAGCTCATTAAATGCTCGGGCATGTGCGCCATTGTGCGCCATTGTGCGCCATTGTGCGCCCGAGATTTTTCTCTCTTCTTGTCCCCTTTCGAACTTTTCAAGTAATTATTTTACGCCGATCGAGTTTGCCGCGGCTACTCGACAAAACTTTCGCACAGTTCCCTCCCATTCTCGCCTTCTCTCCTAATTAGTTATCAGCTTCGTCGACCAGTGCCAGATGTCCGCCGATCATTGCCAACGTATTTTCGTTTATCGGAGAAACAAGGGAGATTCGACTGTCCGCGTCGCGCCTCGGCCGCGGCGAATTTGCGTTCGCGACATTGTTTGCGCGCGGCATTCCGAGCGGAACGAGTTTTCGGAAAAATTAGACTTGGCCGAAGATCAGTCCGGTTATCGGTCGATAAGATGCCGTGGTTCCCTCTTCAATTCCCTCGGGAATTCGTTTGAAGAGAGAAGGCTGGCCCTTTGAAGGTTCCAAAAGGTGGTAACGCCACTTTCGTAACGCGGGTTAATTAATGTCCGTGAAGCAAGTCCAAAGGAAGATGGGGGGAAACACCGGGTGAGAGGGCGCTCAAAGAAGACAAAGGTTCCTTTAAAAAATGTTAATCGAGTTCGGTCTGCCAACGCCGCTCCAATTTTCGACAAGTTTCTCAAGAATTTCTTTAGAAACCCTGCTTGTTTCACAGATTTTCTGAATGCGTGCGAGAAAACGCTCGTCTCGTACGTACGATTTCTATGTGTCTAAGTTGCGTGCCCCGCTCCTCCGTATAAGCAGTTGCGAAGAAATTTTCCGTTGCGTCGTTCGAGGCTGCGAAAAACGATGCCACCGATTGCATGTTTCAGGGAAAAACGCGGATTATGCGCGTGTGTCGCGGATTATCATCGTCCCCGTTTACCGCTCCTATGAATTATTTTCCATGGAAATTGTCTCGTTGTTATCGCTCATGTCGCCCGCTTATGTTGTTGTCGATCGATCGCGATCGATAGCGAAAAGAAAAGAGAGAAAAACAAGTTTGTTTTCTAAATACCAATTTCTAAGCTTCGTTACCCTGGAAACGGAAACGGAAAGTATACAATCATTCTATACTTTTTCTTTATGTTTAATTTTTTGTTTACTTATACAAATGTACAACAAGGATCAAGAGAACTTATTTACTCGCCAAATAGCATGTTAGATATATGGTTCGAATATACACGCGGTGAAGCGAGTTAATGGAGTTAATAAGATAGTTAATGGATTACAAGGAATAATACGAAACGTTGAAAACACGGCAACCTATTTTCGCCTATAATTGCATAGCATAATTGCGTAATTGTAAAGATGACGTCAATGTCGATGGAGTTAACGACAGAGTTAACATTCGTTGTTAGTATGCGTGCGCTAGTAGAAGAATTCGAAGAATCAAGGACTCTGTAAGAATCAAGAACAGAAGAGTACTTGTAATTTTACGTTACCCGCGTAAAGGTTGCGACGTATATTTTACATGCTATTTAGTAAGCAAATAAGTTTTACTCACCGCTTTTGCATATTTATTAGCGCGCTTCGAGTTCAGATTTTTAGGAAAATACTTTTGTTTCCTACTTTTCACCGTACGAAGTAAAGTTAACGGGCCAACGTACGGTTTTCGGTAGTTAGGCTAACGGTAAAGAGAAAAATGTAATTAAATGCAAAATTGTTGGAAACTGGACCACCGGATGGGGCAATATCCAATCCGATCGATCTATCGATCGCGGAACTTATTATTATTCGATATTAACATACGTTGGATGATATACATTGTGTATATGATAACCTCTGCCTTTGCGAAGTCGGTTAAAGAAACAAAACGGTGTAACGTTGAAAATATAATCAATGTTTCGATCGGATTGCACCAAGCGTGCAAATACTTTGTGCACGATAGGGTGTATCGACCAACGACCAACGACCAACGACCAACGACCAACGACGACCAACGAACAACGTCGACGTATATCAGGAAATTAAGCGGAGTGACGCGCATTGAACGAATTACTCGAATAATTTGTCGAATAATTCCTGGCGACTACGGTGGACGAATCGGTTGGCAAAAATCTTGTCAGTGGCGAAATAACGCGAGAATCGGTGTGCGCGCGTGCGAGGCTGCAGAGAAAGACTTACGAGGGTGGTCGAAGGTAACGAGGAAATCGAGGGGAACATTGATTACGCGCGTTTCTCCGTGTCCGGCAAATTGGATTTTCTAATTTGCACGATCGATCGACGTACCTAGCTGGATATGCATATCAGCGTACGCATGCAATAGCCGCTTTAAATATTCCGAAGCCATCGGCGCACGCGGCGGTAGCCAGCGAACGGTTTGAGAATCGATCATCGAATCCAGCCGGGTACGGTGGGACGCGCACGACCACCTACGCCGACGCGACGCGATTTTAACTAAGAGGAACGAGCGCGTTCGCATCTTTTTCTTCGACTCTCGTTCCACGTTTCGCCTTCGCCAGCCCACTATGCACATTTCCTGATTAAAAGTGATCAGGCTGAACGCTGAACGAAACGGTGCTAAACGGATGCGTAATCGGCAGCTTAAGATCGATATGATTTTCATATCGATATATTATTCCAGAAACGTAACAACAGCTACGAAAACTGATAAACTGATAAACAGTGGAGGGAAAAACAAAGTGCAAAGCTATTATACGTGGTAATTATTTACCAAAATGGCCTGTTGCTCGTTCACATTCTACACTACGGTATATGTATGTAGCACGTTGTACGATAAGAGGAAAGCATCGTTTTATCTTTGCAGTTGGAGCGTTGTCTAGGAGAAACGTTCGATTATCGATCCGAACAGTTTCACGGATATGCAACGACGAGAGACGGTGTTTCGTCGAACAGACGCGAAACAAGGCCGCGGGGAAGAATCGCGGAAGCAACTTCCTTGGTAGGTTATTAGGCGACCGGTTGGTTTAGTATCGACTCGAGGGCCGTGGCTAGAATATCAGCTGTCGCGCGATTCCGAGAGAGGAGGGCCGTGGAATCGAAGCAACGGAAGCAAAGAAGAAACGGGAACAGCGATCGGTAGCTGGAATCGATTTGTTCGGGCCGGGGGGTACGAGTAACTCGGCGATGGAGTAACGTTATTTGCACGATTAGAGTCGTCGAGTCTCAGAGGGGGAAGGGGGTAGATGTCGGTATAGAGAGAGAGAGAGAGAGAGAGAGAGAGAGAGAGAGAGGAGGGTGAGGTAGAGAGAAGGGTGAATTCTGAAATCCAGGCAGCTCGCGGAGGGTAAATGTGCTTATTCTGCTTGAAAGGGGCGACGCGTGGAAATAAATCTAACGGGGTCGAAGCGACGATAATATCTAGCTTCCCCGAAGGCATCGCTCCATTAACCGATATCGTACAGGCTCGTTTCTTTCGCCTAGTATCCTCGGTAAAGTTATTCCTTTCGAAACGCGGAATCGCCGGCTAGTCAATTACAGGGACGACACCGTTTGTCTCCTCGGGCAACGAGAGTCGTTTCGATACAACACAGCGGAATTCTAGAACGTAGGCGGTAACGTTAAACCTAGATATTCTACCTTTCAGACGGTATAACAACTATGGGGAGTCGTCGTCGAGAGTAAAATTTGTCGATGCAGTCGGTATTGAGAGAGTACCAGAGAACTTCGAACACACTCCTCATGTAAGACCGTGAAAATCATCGGTCTCTCTGATATGGTAGTGCTGGTCCGAGTGAAGTTTGGATCCAAGATCCAAAAATCCTAATATACATATAACGTAAACAGAATACAATATCTATAAATCGTTTTGTCAATTAAGTCATACTTTCACTCACTCTCATTTATAAAGCTGGCTGTTCAAGAGTATCCTTGCAACTTACGGCCGATCGAATCGAAGGAAATTCGTCGGATCGTACCGTACACGAGAATCGAACGGACATATTCCCGAGAGTACTTTCTCGCTACTGACTCTGGCGTTACTCCCCGAGAGCGGAACACTTTTTACGTATGCATTCTCGAGCGGACACGTAATTGAAGAGTACCGAGAGCAGCTATTGCGTAGAGCACCGTATCGCAAGAAACTTTCATACGGGCACGTATCCTTGATTAGGAGGATGCCTTTTCCGCGTTCGTCTACGCCATTTAGGGAAAACCTATCGCGCGTCCACAGATAAAGAAGGGACAAACGCGACCGTCACGTGTATTTAAGATCTTTTAGTCGGCCCGTTTCACGAGATTATCCGTTCCGCGCGAATTGAAAAATCACGCGAAACGGACTGCAAGCTGTCGCCGCGGGTCGATTCGACGAATTAACGCTGATAATTCTATGAACGGTACGCCGTTCTAATTTGTAATTCTCAGTGACGAATGCATAGAAAATTGCACACCTCCCGGGGACATTGTGTCGTGATCTCCGCGCTTGATAAACCAGCGCGTGTGTGTGCATCGATGCCGAAAGCTGATGACCTTTGAAGAAAACAGCCTATCGTCTCGACTGGAACAAAAGCTTTGCAGTTTATCGAGGCAGAGACGTAGACCGTTAATACGAATCGACTCGTTTCCGCACGGCATCTATCGAACTCGGTGTGTATTTAATGGATTCGCGAACGTGGCTCGTTCGTCACGACGTTATCTCGATTCGACGGCTCGTGCGATGTACTCGATTTACAGCAGCAAGTGGAAACGCGTTTCGAGCGGTGACGCACGGGGACGCGAGCCACGCGTATCAATGAAATCTGCAAAATTCGTTTCGGGCAGCAGCTTCGACACGAATTTACGATCATCATCGCTGATATATCGTCGCTAATATGCTCGTAAGAGAAACTTTCAACAAACGATAACCGTTCTTATCCTTCGCAACACTAGTAAATAGTCGGCCGGCCGAATCAGTTGCCTTACCGTATAAGTCCACACACACTTCTTTATATATAAAGAAGTTATTAATACAAGTTGAAAAAAGCTGGAAACATTTTTGTTCGCTTGATTTTCCTTGAAAAATGGCTCGAACGCAGCTCACACTGTTCAAAAGTAATAAAAGAAAGGAAAAAGAGCAATATCGATCCATGTCGATTAACGTCGTCATTGAACAGTTTCCTCCTGCCAGATAGGTGTATCGCCTTTCATTTAAAATTTGCTCGTCATTCAATGTTACTGTTATAAAAGTCGGCGATAAACACCTTCGATGCTAACACTAAAATTTGTAAAGTTCAATCATCGCAACAGTGGTGAAATTGTGAAAGCATGCGTGTACCTGTATGTAAGTGTGCGATACACACTGCACGCTGCACACTGCGCACGTAAGTACGTGATAGCGTGGTAACAGTATCGAGAAGGGTAAAGGGGAGTGATACAGAGGGCGGGTACAAAGGTGGAAACAGCGAGGGAAGCGTCTGGCGTGTTCTCGTCGGAAGAGAAGACCCTTCGTCCCCTTTTCCGGGCGAAAAATCGGCCAAAAGTTCATGTATTAAAAGTACCTGCAAGGCCAATAAATTAGAACTGGCGCTCTGCCATTTCAATCTCGCGGATCTTGCTCGAGACAAGAACGCTGAAAACTCTTCTACGAGGCATCATTTTGTCGGCAGCCGACTTGATTAATTGCTTCGCACGAATCGATTGATGACTTCCCACTCGGATATTTACGTCAGATTTTCCGAAACACACAGTCTATAGTTTGCCAGATAGCGATTACTTTTCATGTATGACAATTTACCGCCTGAAAACCGTTTAACTTTGTTACATGACCGAATTTGCGTCTTTTCTTCCATATCCTTCTCATCTATTCTTCGATATTCCTTCCATCTATTTGACCGGGCAAGGCGTATATATATTTCTCACGCGCCCATTCAAATATATATTAATTACATATAATGTGATAAGAAGCTATTTAGAGAAAAAACACGAGATCATTGAGGAAATTTCGATCAAGCGTCGCCACCCGGTGATAACCGTGGCAGGCATACCTGATCGTACTTGACTTTCCTTCTTTCACTTTCTTTTTTCTTTTTTCTTCTTCAACGGCGTGCAATCGGTAAGTTATCATACACGAGAAAGCGTCAAACTTATCCGTCCAAACGGTATATATCAATCTGTAAATTGTCACGAGATCGTCACGAATATGCGACATCGAATGACAAGGAACAACTTAAACGTCGGAAAATCAATATCCTTTGTAGGGAGCATGGCCGCTCGGGAGGTTAACGCGCGCCTTGTATTCCAAGGAAATGTATTTTTTCTCTTCCTAGGGCAGCCCATTATTAAGCGAGTTATTAGGCAAACGAGAGAACGACGACGGCAGAGCGACGACGCACAGAGCGGAAGAAAGAGCCTACGATGAAGGAAACTGTAGAGGCGAAGAGACGGAGGTATCCCTCTGTACAACACGGTTCTCCTGCAACACGATTTCGCTCTAACAGAGCGTCCGAGAATTAGGGAAATGCTCGATTTCGATAGAAGAAAACGCCGCCACATTAATAATGGTTACCTAGTCGATTATTTGGCAGTGACGAGAAAGGGAATCTTTATGTAACATTAATGTACCGCGGCGAACAAGCAGAGTTTATAAAATAAGAAGAGTAGAAAGTAACAGGATTTTACAAACTGGCCTATGATTCAATAAACGCGATAAATAACTAGCTACCATATATACCTGCTACAGTATAGATGACTGTTACCGATATGGTAACAAATTTTTAGTACAGCATTTACCAAGATTCCTAGCGTATCAGTTTTAAACATCCCTTGAATTTCGCTGTGTAACTCTTTCAGTCGTGAAAAGAAATAGTATACTGAATAGTATGCTGTTGTTAACTTTCCTGCAACCTGACCTTATTTTTTCTACTAATGTACTTCGTCTCCTACTTACAATGCGGAATTTTTTTTTTTCCTATACGCGGAGAGGATACACCTGTAGCGTACTGTACCGTACAGGTTACGAACAGACGTAATCGAGTCGGCAAGGTTGACCCGCGTACAAAATATTCTACTTAGGTAAGGCATTCGAAATGGAGAAAAGAACGCTCGAAGGCGGCGAGCTTTGTCCCGGTTTTATTCCAGCCTTACGTGAATTGCGCACATATTAGATAAGTGTGGCTGTTGCACAACTGCCGCTCGGTTGCGTTCCGCTAAAATTGCTGCCCCGCGTCTCAAGTCTGCGTTTTTTCCACCGCGACCAACCTTCTCGCAAAGTGCCAAGGACGTTGTGGCAAGTGTTCGGGCCGTCGCGCTATTTCAAATTATACCCACTATCGTGTACTCTATTCTTATCTGTCAGCGTCCTTCTCCCATTCTTCGTTTCTTCGTTTCACCCCCCCCCCCGCCCCTCCCCGTTGTGGCAATAATCTCTGCTTCACCGGACCAGTTTTATCCGGTTACCCAAATTGACTATGTAAATTTAACCCACACGTATACATATATCGATGGATTACTGTACAAATATTATATGTCCACCTTTAGCGCTTTCGAGAAAAAAACCCCTCTCAACCCTTTTAGTGTTTTAGATTTCATTTTGAAAGCGTACAGCCGTGGGTTTCAGCGATTATTTTTCAGCGATGACAAGTATACTCGACAATGGCAGAGTAAGCGTTCTACTTGCCGTAGAATCGGAATTAAATTATAGCGAAATGACAAATTTTTCCAGTTGTACCATTTTTTGGATAATTTCTATTTTTATCGTTTATCGTTTAAAGATTCGTTGATACTATTTGCAGGATACAAGGTTCCACTAATTGGCAAACAAAATGCATAATCGATATTTGGAAGAGAAAAATTAGAGAAAAAATTTCCAATATGTTTCTTGTTCCACTTTTAAGTCTTACTTACTTTTAAATGTCTTACTTAGGGGTAAAGAAGCAGCAGCAAAAGCGATATCTTTTCTCTATGACGAGAATACTCATCGTTGAAGAAAAATTTGCCAACTTTTCGCGAGTATACTTGACGTAAACATCGTAAGGACTAAAAGTTCAATGATTTCTAATTAAATAGATACCTTTGCATCGGTCCATCTTAGAGACATAAAACGAGAAAGATATCGGTATATAACCTTATTTTCTAATAAGCGCTCTTTTTCTATAGATCTATATCTCCTAAAGATCTACGTACGTAGATACATGTATCATAACAGTGCTATTTAATAAGGTGGAATTTAGTATGTTTCGAACTAATTAACTGGTACTTAAACTTCCCAATTAGTCACGGGAAATATGATTTTTATATGGCATAAAGAAACAGTCGACAACTATTTGTGTAGCACAGAAAAGCTCTAAAATGTGACGTACAATATCTGCGCGGTAAACCGTATGAGATATCTCTTACGTCCTCTAGTTCTCGAGTCACGAATGATTCAAGAAAGTGTTCAAAGTGTCTGCCTCGTATCTCGACACACTTTACAGTTACTACGCTACGTGCACGCTTTAGCATTGACTGCGTACACAGCTGTCGCGTGTCTTGATATTATCCACAAGCTCGTGAATAACATCGATCGACATGACTCGGATAGAATTTCAGACAATCGGTATTTTATACTCGCCGGAGTTCATTACTGTCCCAGCAGCGGGAAGATAAAAATTCTAATCGTCGCTTAGATAGATCGAATTATGCTTGATTTTGATTGCTGGGTATGCAGGTGACGTTAAGGCGTGTAGTGTGCGTCGAGACACGAGGCACGTGCCTACGTATGTTCGCGTATGTTCACAGGATGTCATTTTACTTATTTTACTTATTTTAACGTGTAAATTCGATCCTGTATTTCCCCCGTAGTTCCATGGTCGGTGAAATTCCACGTAAACTGGATATTCGACGACATTTGCGTGCAGTAACCCGACGATATTTCGTTAGCCTTAACGTCGAGCTTCTCCGTTCGAGAACGGTATGCGGCAAATATCCTGTGACATAGTTTTCTTTACGCTTAATCGTGCTCGTGGCCCCTCGCTCGCGGTTTTCTACCCGACCCTGGCTTCGGCTTTAGTTTCCAACCAAAGCACCCCTCGACTAAATCGCCTAGGTAGAGTGGCAGTTTCGAAGAGTAGCTTGCCGCGGTTCGGTCTCTCCGATCGTCAGCAAATTGATATTGGATCCAGTTCCACGGAACTTTAACTCAAACGAAACTTGTAAAGCACGACGAACGAATCGACCTCGGGACGACGATGACACGATGCGTATCGCGTAAGAGAAATACGTCCGTGTATAATCGAAATAGCTGGCGATAGGGATCGCGGGAAGAAGGAAAAAGACTATATTAGGGGTGATCACGCGAACGACGCGCCGCGTCGCGTCACGTTGCGAGGAAGCGGACCGCCGATGGTCCGGCGATTCTCGCACCGAGGACACCCTCGAGCTCGTAGATTCGCTCGGTGTTTTACGATGATCGATACACGCTATTCCTCGATGAATCGTGATGAACGGTTATGCTTTGTACTCCCGACGTTTTGGCCAGCTGTAAATCTGTTTTTCTAATGCTTGTTAATATCGCGAGAATTAATTGGAATTGAAAAAGTGGGTCTCGAGCTCGTTATATTTACTTCTTCCGTTTCTTCAACCCCCCCCCCCCCAACCTCTCCCTTCTTTTCTTCTCTACCGTTTGATCGCCGTTGGAAATTAATATCGAGATTTCTCTAGGTGTCTTTCTTGCGTGACGAAATCTCGCGTAATTTCAATTTAATTAGAGAGAAAGCGCGAATTTGTTCTCTCAACTTACGGAGCAGTGTGTGCGTGCGTGTGCGCGCGCGCGCGCGCGCGTGTGTGTGTGTGTCTGAGGGGGGAAGAGAGCGAGAGAGAGGGAGAGAAGTGGTCTGTAGCGAATCGCTTTTATCCGGGAGAACTGGCCCGTGGATCGATTTTAATTCGCGTTTTCGTTGATACGTTTAAATCGGGTCTCGCGGCACGTAGGTATGCGTGTCAGTGCACTCGTGACCCATCTCGTTCTTCGATGACGTCATTGCTCGCTGCGCTTAAACCTATGACGAATATGGCGCGCTAGGGAAACGGGAGTGGCTGGCAGGGTTCTTTTAACCGGCACTCGAACGGTGAAACGTGATAGGGAGAGCGAGGAACAATTTGTTGCAGGGCCGCTCGGACGAATTTACACGCTGTCAGCGATCGTTTGATCGGCCCACGACCATCCGATGCGACCAGTTCACCCACGAGAAATTAATTGCAATTTTTACGCTGGCTGGTTCCAAAGGACGCCGACGCGTAATCGAGTATTTCATGGCCAGCTGTTTCGAGTGGAGAAGTCGAGCCGTGCGCTACTCCCGTCCATTCCAATCAGATTTTCTTAAGAAGATCAGCTTGAAAAGTTACATCGGGTAATTAACGGCGGAACGAAGCGCTCTTCAAAGTCGGCGAAACAAATGGGATTTCGAAGGAAGTCGCGGATCAGCGAACGATTTGTTCGATTCCGAACAGATTACTGAAAATACCTGAATATTATGAGCTTTGTATAAAATCTGTATAAAATCGCGGAGGATGGCGCCTGGATGGCGGGAAAATAGCAAATTTGTACCCCTTCGGACATTTAAAATTCTAAGGAAGCGTCGTACTACGAGTCCCGAGGTATCGTAAAAGTAAAGTAACTTACGGCAAATGTGACATGCAAGTTGAATAAATTGTAGGCGAATGATCGTAATTTCCAAACGATATATATATATATATATATATATATATATATATATATATATATAACTTACTTCTAAAACAAGATGGAACGTGTTTAACGTATTTCGGGACAGGTCGGCCATATCCACGTTTGTTACAACTTTCCTATGGCATTCGCTATAAATTTGCTACACTTGTGTACCGTATTGGAATTTTATGTGCTCAAAGTGTTACGCTTTGAAGCTTTGTCGCTATGCTCCTTTCTCGATTGGGGGAACACGAGCATCGTCCTATGCATACGTTCCTATATTTCTCCATTTTCCGGATAGCCATTCGTCATCGAATCGTCTCGTTTTTCGAGCTGCTGCCCGTTTTCCCCCGAGTCAGCTCTCGTGGTAACGCGCGCTCGGTTCCACGGCAACGCACGGAGCAGCGACAGCGACGGTCCATCCCGAAATCCATCCGGTGACGTTCGAACGATAACGCGATACACAGATAGGTAATTAATCACGTCGATTAATCGATCGAATCTCGATTCAGTCTGTATACGCAAATATGTGGATCGTCATATCGTGACATGTTTATGACGCGTAGCCAGCCGGTGACGCAAACTTCATTATACATAATAGCGCGACAGAACGTCGCCTGCCTCTCCGTGCAAAAATTAATCACGCTCGCGATCATGCGCGGCCGCGACAACGAATACTATTTCGAGTTTCCAGGCTGAGAAGGATAAAAGAAAGTCTTAATCACCGGTTGCAGACGATATCTTTTTTAGAAATAAAATAATAAAGCAACTGGGACATCGTCGCTCCAGTTCCTTCGTACATACTTGTACCCTGCTACTTGCCGAGAAAGAAAATACAATTTGGATAATTTCCACGTTTCTTCGAGAGACGCATTATTTATCTAGCGTGGGGACAGCGTGCGCCGCTCTCGCGTCTAAGTATTTACACTCGTCGTGGTCTCGCGTGAACACGTCCATGCACCATCAGGGGAAATCGATACGAGATTACGCAGCGACTTATTAAGATTAACGTTTGCGTGCAAAACGTGCAACATAAGCGTGTGGTTTTACGCACAGTGGCGAATCGCGACATGCAAAGTGCGTAACAGTAGTAACGTAACGCGATATTATGAATAATGCTGTTTCTGGATTCAACGCGGCGGAAATGCGCGACGATGGTTACGTATTACGCCCTGTCTATTCAAGATACGCTCTCTATTTTATCGCGAAATCGCTCCTTCGATCGCCCAACGAGATTTCTCTCCTTCCTACCTCCATTTTCTTATTTCGTTTTGTTTCGTTTCGTTTCGTTTCGTTTCGAACGAGACTCGCACGAGTCATCGAGCTCTTCGGCGAAAGAAAGAAAGAAAGAAAGAAAAAAACGAAAAGGAAAAATGCCGAGAAGGAAATAGAATAAAAAGTAGAGACTCGAAATTTGCCGTGAAAATGTAGAGAGTTGGCCCGAGGAGAACAGCCAACCCTATACTCGCGTCGTCGATATCGTCGTGTCATGTAACACGCGTTGGAGGGAAATGGTTCACTAGAGGCTCAACGCACGCTGTATATAGCGCTGCCTTTATATTTGAGTGTCGGTAGACGGAAGAGGATGAGAAAGGATCCGGGAGAGGCCGGATAACAATCACCGAATATTCTCGACGGTCTGCAACAGGCAATCGTGTGTAACCGGAACACACGCCATGCCAGCCTGGCCAACGATTAACGACCGCGTCCGAGCAGAATTTACGAGAACGAGCAGAGGAAAGATCAGACGGAGAGACGAAAAGACGTGCGCGAAGGAGGCAGCTAAAACTGGCACGTAACGACCAACGACCACGTATAAAATTACAGGATCGCGTGCCAACAAGCATACATCAGGTAGAGAGGAAGCAAGGAAGGAAGGACGGAAGGAAGCAAGGAAGGAAGGAAGGAAGGAAGAGTGGCCCGGAGGTGAGAGGCTTGGAATTCCTAGGACGCGGAGAAATCGCTGATCGAGCATGGCCATGCTGGCTACTCTCGTTTTGCTCGAAGGAAATTCCCCTTGAATGGGAAATTTCCCCTCGGAACGGTGGGAGTGTAGCGGCTCGGTCACTTTGTTCGATCGCGAGGACCACCAGAAACAATTAGTAGCAGTGAGCGAAGATGGAAATGGATAGACACTGATGGTAAACTGCAAATAGGCAGCAGAGGCGAGCGATAGTAGGGGGAAATGGGCAGACAAACAGATAGGATAGGCAGGTAGGCAGGCAGGTAGGCAGGCAGGCAGGCAGGCAGGCAGGCAGGCAGGCAGGCAGGCAGGCACAAGCAAACAAGCGAGCAGGCAGATCTGCGGACAAATAGGCAGGCAGGCAGGCGTTACCTCGCTTGGACGTGCTGTCGGCGCTGCTAATAAATCCAGGTACGGCAATCACGAGAACAAAGAGTCCACAGTGTAGCCAAAACATGTTTACGTCTTAACAACATTGTTTAATTCCATTTTACATGACGCTCGTAAAACACTACGGTGGCGATGGTGCTCATGTCGCGCATAATCAGCGATACTACCTGGTCGCCAGTTGGATCATGAGTACACGACTGACTGACTGGGTTACGCGGTTCGGGTAGGAGCGTAGAAGCGAGCGAAAAGCGAGAACCGAGGACTGTGAGTGGTATATTGGGGCGCACAACCAAAAAGAGAATAGAAAGGAGGGAGAGCGGATAAAGGAACGAAGGAGCAAACAAACGAAAAACCGAGCGAAAGATTCCGGAGGGAACAACCGATGCCGGGATCTAACTGGAAAGAACGAGAAGCAGATGCGAGAAACGGACAGAAATCGGCCAAGATAGAGAATAACGAGAAAGGAGGAATAAAGTGGATAAGAACAGAGAAAGATGGAAAGAGAACCAAAGAATGTGAGATAGCGCGCGAGAGAGAGAGAGAGAGAGAGAGAAAGCGAGAGAGAGAGAGAGTGAGAGAGCAAGAGAGTGAGAGAGCAAGAGAGGCAGACGCAGAACGAAAGAGAGAATTTGTAGAGAGGAGAGGAAAGTAGAGAAGGCTTGCGGCGATAGGAGGACGAACCGGCACCGACGGTATAGAACGACGGGTCCTCCTAGAACATCGCGAATCTCCTGGTACACTGGACGACACGCGATAATGCACCACGCTAGCGCACTACTTCCGCGATCTGGTCCGTACGTCGAAGGATACCCCCTACTCGCGCGCGCCCAGAGAGAGTGAAGGTCCCGGTCTCGAATCACGCCTCGGCTGCCATCTTCTACCTACGCCGGGAGTCTGGAGTATGAAAATATTCTCTGCTGCCTCCTCCAACCCCTCGCGTCCCTCGCCTCCCCACCCAGCACCCCACCCCGGAGGAGCTTTCCATGTAACCCCTCTACAAGCTCTCGCCCCGTCTCCTACCCCTGCTTTCTACACCCGCTTCGTTCACCCGCGCCGTACACCCGCGCAGAGCCACCATCAGCTTGGGACCACCTCTTATCGATTCCTGCGCCATTTCCCGTCATTCCTGTCAAATCAATAACGCGGTGGCGGCAGCGCCGGTGGTGCTGCTTCGCCGGTGGTGCTGCTTCGCCGGTGGTGGTGCTACCGGTCCTAGTAGTGGTGGTGATGGTGGTGGTGGCGGCGGCGGCGGTGACGGTGGCGGCGGTGGTGGTGGTGGTGGTGGTGGTGGTGGTGGTGGTGGTGGCGGCGGCGGCGGCTATGGTGGTGGTGGCGGTGGTGGTGGTGGCGGCGGCGGCGGAGGAGCCGGTGCCGGTGCCGGTGCCGGTGCTGTGCCGGTAGCGGTGGCGGTGGCGGTGGCGATGTCGGCGGTGGCGGCGGTAGCGACCACCGCGGCGGCTCCTTCTTCGCCATGGATCAAGCACAGATACAGAGATGCGAAATCCCCAGCCGAGCGAACCACCATTTTCCACCGTTACGATCACGAACCACCGCCGTCCGAAAGATGGGACACTGGCCGCCTCACCTGCATCCCTGCCGGACCTCGTCACCCGGACGTTGCCCCGCGATACCACCGCTCTTCCACCCACAAATTTTCCTACCCGATCTCCACCCCCTCCGCCTCCCCCTCCCCCTCCCCCTTCCCCTGCCGTTCTTCCTCTCAGCCTGTATTCATACATCACACATCATATATCGCGTCGCGAGATCGTCGACCGATCGTCTCCTAACGATCAGCGGCCTCCTGGACCATTCTCGCTACACCAGCTCGCCTATCTCACCTCTTCTTTCTTCTCTCGAGCACCTCTGCCGCGTGTGTATCGATTTCGAAAGAGTGAAAAAAACTGGAAGAAAACCGAGCACTTTTGTTTGGACAAAAGTCTGAGGACGAGTCGAGATCGCGGCGAGAACGCCGCGGCCTTTGCTAGGGCTCTTCCAAGGGTAGAGCGCGGCTTATTCGTGCCTTTTATCGTTTACATGTACATGCGCGCGCGTGCACACACATACACGACCGGCATACAAGATCGAGTGTGCCTATTCAGCTCGCCTCGCTAACGAAATTTCCTAGCATCTTACCTGCTGGTTTCGCACATAGTACGGACACCGAGCAAGCGCAATCTCACGTCCCTAAATTTACACGTTGTGACGAGCAACTGGCATCTGCTGCGACTTTGCGATACGCGTTATTTACAACGACCAATCTCGTCGCGTGGCGCAACGTTTATTTCGCGACTGCGATTCGTCGGTAGCTGAGCGAACGTAAATAACACGAAGCGATCGATACTGAAAATACATTGTCGAAACGCGCCGGCCAATTAAGCGATATGAAACTCTTCGAATTTTGAAAAGCCCTGGACGCTCTCTCGATTCGCGAAGCAACAAGGACGCGGCACGGTACGTCGACGAAAGGAAAACAGATTTGTCGTGAAACACAGGTGGAAACCAGCGAAACCAACGTCTCGCCTGTACACTGTGTACTCTTTCACGGAATAGCGCGTATGGTCATTGGCTCGATATTCTTCGGCCGAGCAAACAAATTTCATCGGAAGTTCGTATATTCGCGTATTCTCCAGTTCGATTCCCCTATCGAGTCTCTCCTTGTCGCTGGAAACCCTGCTCTCTTGCGTTCTCCAGAAAGGATTTTACGACGACGAGGAATTTTTATCCACTTTACCCGTATATTTCACCGAGCTATTTATTTATTATTCGTTTACACGTTTGCCGCAACTTTACCGCGTCTGCCCTGTCGTGATTTGGCAACACGCGTATAGACCCATAGACTCGTACCTCGGATATAATTAGCCGACGATGCCAATCTCGCATCGTAATCTCGTATCGTGTTCGAAGAATAAAACCAGGCGCCACGATCTAAATACGCGCAGGTACGCGCCAGTAACTCTTTCACGCGTCTCGAATGCGATCCGCCTACGAACTGCAGCCGAGTTTTCCTGTTCGTAAAGGCACGAAAGCATCGAACTGTAGCCAAACAACAGGTGCACGCGGCTCGCCTATCGATATCTTCTAATGTCATGCCAGGGATATCGTGCCGCGTCATTGCGCGAGCAGCGAATTTCGAACCCTGGTGCGATGAACCTGTCAGCGTGCACATGGTTTTTCTCGATTGGCTGCCACACGTGTCTACGTTGTCTACGGACAACTGTCCGTCGGTGTTGACTTGGCCTAATTATTACCGAGCATCCAGGGTAAAGATGTATTCTATGGAAAAGTTGTGCAGCAATTTCGTTGACCAGCCTCTTGCGAATCGCTGACTCCGACAATCCAATCTCCAGCTCCGTTTTCAGCATCCTTCGATTCGTTCCTATGTATAATTCGTACAAAAAAAGTATTCCGACGCTCGTCTTTCCATATTTCATACGTATACGTTGTAGAAAGTATTTTGTAGTCTCGTTGGCACTATAACGAGACGCGGCTAACGAGATAATACTGGTCAAATTTGAAACGGATGCGAAAGAGGTTGCGTATAAAAGTTACGATATATTTATTGGCATTGCGAATATGTATCGGTAAACTGTTTCCGTTTCACATTTTCAACTCTTGCTTCCTTTCTGCCGTAAGTTAACGTTTTACATAGCTAAAACTTAGTCGAGAAATGCTTTCAAATGACGAAAATCGCATTTAAGTCAGCGATCGTCGTGATTAGCTCGAACATGGAGACATATATACATATAGAATACGTATATAGACCAGTAACTATATTTTATACCATGTATAGAAGGTAGATATTTATGATATATAATTTACGATATATGTACATACAAACAAAGAAACAAATTCTCTCAAACAGAAGAACAAAATTACAGCCAAGATACTACATATTATATTTTCTGCGATAAGTTGAAATTTAAATGAATAGATTACGAATTTACGATTTTATTACAGTTGACGCGTTGCAGCTAGGTGATGACACGAACTGGTATTTGTGAATCACAAGTGATCCGATCACGTTCGTTAGCAATTCATTTTCACGGTGATTTATGATTTTTCGTGATCGCTTCCGATTAACGGCAAAAGCATAACTGTTCTTTGTTTACGCGTCGCGTAACATTATCTTATATTAACTTATATTAACCTAATCTTATATTAACGATATCAAGTGAACATCACGATTTTGAAATCGAGAAGAATTAATATTTCGCTCTTTAAAATACCGATACGAGATAAAGTAAGGAAAATTGAATTATTTTCCATTTTTAATATTAAATAAAGTATCATTGTTTTTGCTTGGTCGCTGGTACAGGTATCGTTAATAATCATAAAGCCAAGCTGATTCTCTTTACATTTGTTCCGAACCTACCGTATTACCGTGTTACACGGCAGATACCTATAAACGAATTTCACATGATCCTGTTGCAATTAATACGTTGCATTCTACCTGCGTCGCTTTATTCACCTGAACCATATTACGATACTATCTTACCTTAACGATATTATCGATATATCGTCAAGTGTCAATAAGATAACTCATCCATAACCTACAGTCGCAATCGATAGCTGCTTCTCCGTTAAATTACCGTTCATTAAATTTCCACAACGTTCGGATCGCAATGTCGTGGATCGCGCAACGGTGTCGTTCGAGTACAAGTCGACCGCCACCGTTCCGCGGCAGGAAATTTGTTTTCCAGCAACACGTATTTGCAAAGGGAAACGATCGTTCGCTCGTTGACTAATAAAGTGTAAATCAGGGAAGAAGCGCTCGGTATATTCGCAACGTTCCGCGTTAGATATCGTGTCTGTTATTATAAATTACGAGATGGAGCGTCGATGCGAGCAGTGAGCTTGCAAACCGCGAGTAGCCTAGTTGCATCTTCGCGGTCAACGATCTTCTGATTCTGGCGCAGTGCGGATGCTTAAAAATTTCTTCTACCGATCGTTCGACGTGTAACCTGTAAGCCGGCGGAGACCATGGATAACGTGGTAACTTGCAATCGAAACAAGTAACGCTTTATTCGTCCCTCTTTGTCTCTCGTATCGATTTTCTCTCTTCGATTTCTTCCTCGATCTAGCCCTTATCTAGCAAAGATAAAGCGTAAGATAATCGTAGACTTGGTCTCTAAACGAGCCTAGGTACACGTACACAAGTGTCGGTAACGAACACATTTGTTGACCGTATACACACCAGGGGTATCATTTATTGGTTACAAGGACACTTATTGGTTACATTCAACGGAAGACTGTAACAAATTTTACTTCTATTTAGTTGTTTATTTACCAAATATAACGGATTAACGTAGGGAATGGGGAATAGGGAAAAGAAATAAAAGAGAGCGCAAGATGGATATGTACGATAGAAAAAGAAAAAGAACGAGAATAGACATCCATGAAGCAAAGAGACAGGGACAGGGTGTAAAAGTCACAGGGTGACCGTCACTGCATATCGGTTTTTCAAGTTCAAGTTGTTACGTCGACGACGCGACGACATTCGAGTGTCGACTATCGGTTGGCGCATCATTGATAAACGCCTTATCGAATTATCGACATCGAGTGGCAAGGTAACTGTAATACACAGAGGCAACGCTTGCTGGATATTAGAGGGGAACTCGCGGCACGCAAGCGTTTCACATGGAAAACGCGATCCAGGCAATTCTCGCGCGAGAAAACGACACGTGCCAGGGAATAAATCGTGCCCGTTCGTCCGTTTTGCGTCGAGCTTGAGCTCGAGCTCGAGTCGCTTGGAAGGCGCGTAATTTCGTACGTAGCATAGCAAGTTCCTCCTCTTCTTCCGTTTCCGCGTTTCTTGTCAGCAAAGACGGAACTTTCGTCCGAATCTTCACGCTACTTTGTCATCTGTTCCGCACCATTTCCTTTATTTGTTCTCCCGCGCTGCACCGATGCAAAGTCCACCGGCGGCAACTTTCGGCGATTAACTTTTTTCGCCCGAATAAACAGTGAGAACGATGCCCGCGCGATCTCCGCGTATCGATAGCTCACCGGGATATGTCGCGCTAAAATAAACTGCATTATTAGCCAGCTGCGCCAAACTCGTTGCCCGTTTCACCCAACTTGACGCTTCGTCGCATACCTACGTTGCGCTGTTCCAATTCTCTTCTCCTCCCTCTTCTCTTTCTCCTTGAAGTTAAAACTCATTGTCAGCATTAGGGGCGACTACTCGATACGCGCCACCGTGCTGCAGCACTCTAGAATATTTCGGAAATCGCTGATATTATAATTTTTCTTTTGCGCTGTTCTCTTCGTTCCCTCTTTCTCTCGCTCTCTCTCTCTCTCTCTCTCTCCCCCCCCCTCTCTCTCTCTCTTCGTGGCTCGCTGTCAGAGCCTCCTGCTCGTCAGACACGGACATAATATTTGAAAATCGCTTCTAGATTGAACAAAATATGTAATAATGTATTGTGCGCAATGGTCCGATAAAAAACGAAAAGAGTTTCTTAATTACAGCGAAACTGGCTATAACAGGAATATGGAACGAAGGAAATTGGTGAACAATTAAGAAAATGACGAAAGCCACGAACTTTGATTATCGATCGTTTTCGTGTTTTTTTTTTTTTTTTTTTTTTTTTTTTTTTTATTTAATTCCGGCAGCTTATAAAATTATAAGAAAGGAAGACCCAGTTGACTTTTGTTCGGGCCAAGGTGTATATAAAATTTGAAGCTAACCGATGAAACAGATTTGAGGATATCATGGATCTGTTGAAAGACATAGATCTGAGAGGAACGTGTTTTGCGTACCAATAATAATCATTGGTATAAAGAATACACTTTTGAAATTATATTTTTAAGTAAATGCAGAAAATGGATCGGTCGGTTTCAGAGGTTGGCGCACGAGTCGAGTGGGAATCGGCGTTTGTTAAGCCTGCGGTGGCACGTGGAATCGCCAGAGGGCACCGAGTTTATTCGTACTCGAATTAGCTGGTATCGTGAACGCGGTAATACGTAATAAATATTTATAGGGTTCGAGCGTATTCCGTATAGCCTCGATTCGTAAGCGCGGACTTGGCGGAAACGGAAAGGGTAGTAGAAGCCGTTGAGCCTTATCCAGCCACTTTCTCGTGGACGATAATAGGCTCGTTTCGCTGGGTAAAATCTTAGGCTGCAATCAATTTACTTGAAACTGGTCTACGTGCGCGATTCACCGAGATAACCAACCTTCTAAGCCGAGGCGGCTTTCTCGACAGCGTAGATAGAGGGGACACCTTGGAGGCTAAGTTTTCTGAAAATGACTGACGGCGGATTATCAGATCGTCGGGAGTTTCCCTCGTAAATTATTAAAACTGCTCAGCGTCCAAGTCCGCGTTCTACGTTCACCGTATGTACCGCACCTCTGTATACTGTATATTGGTACATCGAATTTTCGGTGTCGAACGAGAAACACTTGGCGTGTTTCGACAAATATTGACACCTCCGATCTGCTACAATTGCTACTCCCTTTATCGCAACGAGAAGCGCGTCCTTTCGTTTATTTATTTATCAGCAGCAGCGGCGGCTCTATAGCATCAGCGAACGAAAGGTGGAAGTAGGAGTAAACTATTTTCATTTTTTCCTAAGAGATTGTTCTTCTGCCTTTAACCACGCTACGGTCCTACGACCTTTTCCGCGGACAGTCGACTAGATAGCGATTTGTTCGTGCAACATAATTAAGGTTCTACCGCGCGAACCTGCTCGACACGGACTTGCACGAGATTCAGACAAAGTTTACCGAAACCGAAATCCATAGTTTACTAACAACATATTCCTGTTTATTGACACGTGCCAGCCAAGCTTACAATTAGCTAAAGGGCGGAATGAGTTTAGGGTGTGCGCGATAAAGCTATTGGCAGGGCTTCGCGGCCAACTCTCGTGTATGGCTAAAAACACCCGACCCCGGGATGCGGTCAGAACGGAAAGGTTCTCGGGGGCGAGTTCAGGGCCAACAGAATTTCGCAGCAACCGCTAATTGATAATACGCTTTAACCGTTCTTCTGTAAGTAACGAGTCAACCACATCGAAAGCGAGCGAGGGCGTGAAACAAAAAAGAATTACATATATATATCTATGTAAATCGTCAATCGTCAAATTCGTCAATAAGCAAACGATGAAACTCCAACGAAGACACAACCAGCAAGTCAATACTGTAGAAGGTTATGGGAAATGGATATAGGGACGGTAAATCATTTAGTGAAAGATTGTACAGGTAGTATATATCAGCGCTCGTGCGTATACTAATAAGTATCCGGGTCACTTTGCTCGATTTGTAACAACAACTCGTATGCAGGTATGACCAAAACACCTGTAGAAATTAACGATGAATTAATAATTGGAAGCAACGCTTACTATCCTTTTACAGAATATAAATCGGTAGTTATGCGCAAAAGGGTGCCCCGAGTCCAATGAACTCGACCTTGAGATATGTCGTAGAAAGGTGTTCGTCGGGATGGTCCCGAGTAACATGCATTTTTGTCCGAAGCGTGGGATAATCGTGGTTCAAAAGTTAGGTTTCGTTAGATCTTTTGGGGGGAGAGAGTCTGACAGGCTCGGCGTCCCTCGGTAACTCATGCAATCTCACCTAACCATATCTTGCCACTATCAGGATCGCAATCCTATGCAAATGCATATGAAATTTTGTTTCTAACCACTTATATTCGAGTAAATGCAATCTAACAAGTACCAAGTTAACAATGATTGTGCGGCCCATTCACCAATTAAAAAAAAAAAATGAAAAAAGAAAACTCATGGCCGTTTATATAAGAAAGGCCCCAACTTTCATTTGTATTATACCTAAGATAGGGGTGGGAAAGATGTAGGCGCGGCCTCGCATCTAACCGGATGGTCACCTCAATGTACATACGTATATCCGAAACATATTTGCTTTATCTTATGTACTATTTATTTCAAATTTTATAGTTAAAGTAAAAGCAAAAATATTCACCTTTAAAAGTTCGACTAGCCTATATTTAGACTTTAGCCTGTATTTGAATCAACTTCCTCAACACTGAATTTTTAATCGACGTGAAGCAAATAATTTAAACATTCCATAATAAAGATACGCGAGTAAGAGAAACAGAAGAAAAGGAAGAATACGTGTGTAGCGAGAGTCGGACGATCGACCGAGAAACGAACGTATTCGCTGGCCGAGTAACGTGTCCGACCGCTACTGATCAGTTTCGGTCAACGACTACTGCGTCTCGATCGTGTTCAATCCTGCAGCTCGCGAAATAGGTGAAATTCGATTCGATCGCAAAGGGCAGCGTATGGTTCTGCTAAGGCCGAAGAAAAGGTCGGCTGATCGAGGTCCGTCTCGCAAAGGCAAGAAACTCTGGCCAGCTATATGGGAGGGAATCAAAGGGAAGAAAGTTGCGCGCGATATATAGGTCGGGTCAAAGGTTTTTCGCCGGCGGTAGTGCCAATCAAACGAAACCCTTAGCCTTTCGATCGGTCTCGTTCCTCTCGACTCCCGCCGTATAATTACCGTCGCGGTAATAGCTAGCAGTCAGTCGGGGGGACGTGTGAATGCTATTTTACGCTTGACTTATAATTTCCGATTACCGACGCGCTACTTCTATCCGCAAGGCGGAGGGCGAAGAGTAGTTCGTGCCAGCGAAAGACGCGGCAACTGCGACCCAAGTTTCCAACATTGTTCTAATTACCACTGAAAGCGATGGATGAACGCTTGGTACGAACGTGCTTCGAGGATGACCAGCTTTCGGCAGGACGTCGATTAAAAGAAACGCCAGGGTCGTACGTCACGTCGGTCCTCTTTTCTCCTCGATTCGTGAAATATTCGTTTCACTGCCGATTCGGAGAAGAAAAATACAAGACGCGTTTTACGATCTTCGATGGGTACATCGATTTTCTGTAACGAGCAAACAGCCCCAGGCGAAGATTTTCCTCCGAGGATGTATCGAATAATCGATGTTGCTGTATGCATTGGTGACGTCAGAAGCGTGGAATGCGCTCGCATTGCGCTCGTACTCCACCAAATCACTCCGTAATTAAAATACATTTCGCTGATTCGAGCGCGCACACCGCATTCCCGGAATACCGTGTCCGTGTCAGAGGACAGCTATTTATTCGGAGAAAAATTGCGGTGCCTCGAGAGTTTCCGAGCTACATACATCTCGAATCGACGCGACGATTGCCTACATTTCCCTCCTACTCTCTCTCTCTCTCTCTCTCTCTCTCTCCCCTCCTCCACCCCCCGCTCTCTCTCTCTCTCTCTCTACGCCTCTCTTCATCTATCGTCTCTATCTTCGTCCCTTCCCCTTCACCGTCCTATTCCACCCTTCTCCCTCTTCGTCCCTAATAAATTAGTAAAGTAGCGAGCATCGAGGGAATAGATGCTCGACGAGCCGAGGGCCTTTACACGCGTGCTTGTACCTTCTCCCACGAATCGAATTGGCTGGAGAAAAACACAGCGTCCGACGTAATCCGTTGACACGAAGAAAATGACGTGTTCGAAAAGAGAGGAATCACGTCGCCGTGTAACATCGTGGATCAATATCTTGGTCGCCTGTTGCGAGATTACACCTTCTGCCTTCGGTATTTATTCGGCCGCTAAGAGAACCAAATAAGAATGTCTCTCTTCGCGGTTTAGTTATTCGCCGAGACTAAGGACAGGTAGATAAGTACGCGAGCTTTTTACTGATAACTTTGCGTCGTAGCCAAGCCAGCACCGCTGCTGACATCGGCCGCTGCGTCGCGCCGTATGCTCTTGAAGATGGGCCGTCCTGATCATTTCTCCGTCCAACGCGATTAAAAGCCGAGTAGAACTTTCCTCGGCAAAGATAAGAACGGGCGATGCAAACCGAATATCAATGTTCCAGCAGCACACGCATACCAAGGACTCGTTGTTCCTATCCGACTCGCGGCTTTCAGTTTAATGAAAACACATTTCAATCGCACCGCGGATCCAACGACGAGATATACTGCCGCGCGTTTCGATCGCGCAGCCATCGTTGTGAAATTGAGAATTAGGAATTATTAGGAATTAGGAAGAAGGGAGGAATTATTCGTTTCAACGCGTAAAAAATGTAACGAGTTGCTCGCCAGCTGAGTTAAGGTATTTATAACGTAGATTGACTTTCTTACGAATTCTTTGAAATTTTCACCGTCATTTAATGTAGTATCTGCGCGTGATTGAATCTTTACAAGACCTAGCCTTACCAAGTCTACGGAGTCTCACAATCGGCGTGCTCTACTTTTCACGAGTATTACAGTCGCGGTACTAATACCACCTTAAAGAGCGCGATGTAAATAATTTACGATCAAAGAAAATAGAAGACCAGCCGTCCGATATCTTTATTCGTAAACGGGTGAACGAAACGTTGCTTCCTCGACGCTGAATCGATAAATAGAAATAGCAAAGTCCTCGCGATCGAACGCTCACCGACGACTACGATCTTGTTGAATGGTAGTGATTCCGATCGAGCCTTATCCCCGTATCTTTTTCTGTCTTACGTCGAGCATCGTTCGGGATCAACGGCGCCAACGTGACTCGTTATTCGTCGTCGTTGTATTCCGCGAACATCAAAACGGAGAATGACGAAAAAGAACCAAAAACTTGTATCCCCTTTAGGCACCTAAAATTCCAATGAGGCATCATTCTGTAGGTATTCCCAAGGTATAAAAGTGCAATCATTCATGGAAAATGTGATGGGTAAATTGTAAAAATTCTAGACGAAGTTGACGAAGCGATGCGATGGAATATTACATCCCATCTGGTTTTAGCAGTCAGTTATAATTGGTCGTAGTATAATTAGAAACATATTTCATGGAATATTTGCATCGTAATACATTACATTAACTTATCGTTTAATTGATAAATATTAATTAACAATTCGAAGTTTAATTAACAATAAATATAGATACCGATTTCCCTTTACGAAGTAGAGTTTGAATTTTTGCATTTCATTCAAAGTCGGAAAGTTGTCGAGCTCTGTCAACTTTATCCACATTTTTTTTTTTTACACCTTTCTCATCAGATTTGCCATAAATGGCTGTACTTTTACATCTTTGGATTCATCGAACGATGTCTTATTAGTATTTTAGTCTTATTAGTGCTTCAAGTTGAGTGCTACAAATCTCGTACTTTCTCACTACCCTCTCGACCCGAGTCAGCTGCGATGAATCGCTTAGAACGTCGTAATCGCTGGGAAAAAGGGTGTAAAAGATTTCTCACCATAAATCCTGCGAGTTAAATTTTTGTAAAATGGTACTCTCGAAGCGGCACCGAGCGAAGCGAATCTTATTCCCTAGCTCGAACGCTCTTCGCCAAATTGCCGTCTTTCGTTTACTTAAACGGTTATTCCATTTAAATTGACCGTAGATCATCGAATCTACCGAAGGTTTTTATCTACGGCGTGAAACATCCTCTCGAACGAGTTCGTTCAGTGGCTCACGAAAGTACGCCCGTTGACACCTTTTACGAATATATTATGCTTATGGCATTGGTTAAATTTTAAACAATCCCGAAGAGGTATATAGAAGTTGCAAGATGTTCGGTACGAGTATACATTTTGCAAAACTATTGAGATCGCAAAACTATTTAAACAGGCTTAAATCATCTACTACATTAATGAGTCTCGGTATTCAGTCGGATCGTATTTACTATTTAAGATGACCATTTACACTGTATATTAATTTTTTGCTAAATACAGGTTTGCGCTAAACATGTTGCAGTTTCT